>VWZG01000757.1:595314-651444 GCA_013396735.1 Grallaria varia
CCCCCATGTCGTGCTGGGCCCCCCTGTCGTGCTGGGCTCCCATGTCGTGCTGGCCCCTCTGTCGAGCTGCTCAGCAGCTGGCCCGGGATCCCCTTGTGATCTTAGATACTCCCGGTGGTGGCCCTGGGTTCCTGCATGGTGGCCCAAAGTCCCTCCCGAGGTGGCCCTGGGTCTCTCTGGATTCTCCCATGGTGACCTTGGGTTCCCCCATGGTGGCTCGAGGTCCCCCCCACAGTGACCCTTAGTCTCTCTGGATTCTCCCATGGTGGCCCTGGGTCTCTCTGGATTCCCATGGTGGCCCTGGGTCACTCTGGATCCCACCCCCCCTCATGCTGGCCCTGGAGCCCTCTGGGTCCTCTCCTGGTGTCCCTGGAGCCCCTCATGAATCTGGGTCTCCTCGTGGTGGCCCCAGAGCTCTTTATCGTGGCCTGGTGGGGAGTTGGAGGTTGTGGCTGGGACTGTGGTCCTGAATCATGGTCTGCTGTGACCACCCTGTGCCCAGCGAGCTGTCAGGCCGAGCTGCCAAATCAGAGGGTTCTGATGCATTTACTTATTTTTCTAGTGGTGATTTGTGGTTTCTGTGGTTCTGGGCATCCTTCCTGCCAGGGGCACCAGCTCTGGGGCTGAGCTGTGCGAGCCGTGGCTGGGAAATTCGGGAGGGTGTTTGACAGCTGAGCAGCTGGTGTGTGCTGGGTTGTGCTGTTGCTCCTGCCATGGGGCTGTCACCTCCAGCACCGGGGCTGGGCTGACTCCGAGCCCCAGCAGACCTCACCTGAGAGCACCTTGGCTCTCACTTCTTCTGGGAGACTCGCACTACCTGTGTGCTGTTTCCCTGAGTCACTGACAGGCATTGTTTGAGCTAAAACTGGCGCTCATTCATATTTTTAAACATCAGATGCTTTGCTTGGCTTTGTCTTTTATAAGTTTGAATCAATCTTTGTGGCTTTTTCTTACAGAAGATGCTTTCCTTATCCTACCACCTTTCCCATTAGCGGGGAGGAACATTATTTAAGTAGTTCACAGGTCCTAAAGCCCTCCCTGCTAGCCCAGGAGTCCTTGCAGCAGAGAATGATTTTGTTCTTTGTTTTCCCCAGCAATGAAGGCTGTGGCAGAGCCCTCTGTGTGCTCACAGCTCTCAGTGCTGTTGAGGGAGCAGGTGTCTCAGTGTTTAATCCTGTACAAAGCAACCCAAAGAAGACGTCTGCCTGATCACATACCAGTATGGGGTTTTTTTCCCCATGTCTTCGTGAAATTTGTAAATTTGTCAGGCTTATCCTCTTTCTCTGCATGAAGGAAATGTAATTTAAAAGAAAAAAATTACACAAAGCAAATTCAGTCCCTGGAGTCTGAAGTTCTCTGTTCTCCAGTGCACAACAATACAAGCTTCCTCGGGTTTGCCTCCACATTCCTGTCAATGCTTTTGACTTCTGGACTTTCTCTAGGCAGTGTGCAGAGATCCAGTCACTCTGTGTGCTCCAGAATGTTCTTTTTGGCTGCTGGCAAAGGCTGAGGGTTGCTGTGCTTTGGGTCTGAGCCAAGAGGTCTCTCCTTCCCTCATTAGACTCATGTTAATTGTAGCATCATAGTGGCCTTCATTGAGAGATGAATTCTTTCTCGGGGCAGGATCTCTTGCTCTTTCATGCCCCAAACTGCCTTTGCTTTAGGGAATTTGCTGCTTCTGCTTAGTTTATATTTTTTCCAAATTTGCTTTTTTTGCATGGAAACCCTAAAGTGACCAACCTGCCAAGGGGCATACAATTATGGGGTGTTAATGGGAGAGTTTCCTTCCAAGAAAGGGCAGTTTGGTGAGCCTCAGAGTGGACCTGCTTCCTGTGTGTGTCAGGGGCTGTGATGGGACAGTGCTTGGGTGCTCTCCAGACACTTGTGGGTGCAGAGTTTGGCCACGGCTGGGGCTTGAGGGAGCTCAGAGTGCCCTGTGGTGTCATGGACTAATGGCCCTTGCCAGGGCTTCCTTGGCCCTTCATCACTGCCCTGCTCTGATGTGCCAGACTGGAGTTGCACAAGGCTTTGTCAGAACTAGTCCCGGGGTTATGCCATGCATCCCTGCTGTTATATCCCAGGGTTATGCCATACATCCCTGCTGTTATATCCCAGGGTTATGCCATGCATCCCTGCTGTTATATCCCAGGGTTATGCCATGCATCTCTGGTGTTATATCCCAGGGTTATGCCATGGTATTCCTGTGTCCCATCTGCACATGGCCAGCACAACACTGGGACTGTCAGCAAACATCGTTATAAAGAACTGCCTTTGCCCATCCCCATTTCTCTAGTTCCCTTCCTGCTCTCACTTCTGAGTTTAACGTTTTATAAAGTTCTCAGTCTTGCTTAGTATTAATTTCGTCCCATTTTCTGTTCCCATTTTCCAGAACAAGCAGAAGCCACTGTTCACCTGATGAACCCCAGGCTCTTTACAGCACTTTTCTTTGCCCCTGTGCTGAGCAGTGTGGGAGAACTGAAACGCCCTGCTGGGTTGTTCTTTGTAGTGAAAATTACAGGGCACTTTTGGCTCCCCTGGATCCTGGTTGTGCACTCCCATTTATGTTAGGCCAAGTTAACATAGCTTGGGATCTCTTAAGAGCTGATCGTTGGCTCCAGCTCAGAAAGAAACTATTCTGTCTTCTCATGGAGGCTGTGTTCTAGAAACCAAAGGGTTCCTTTCTTCTAGAACATGGAGAAATATTATTCTGAAAACAAACAACATCAAGTTCTTACATGGTCAACTTCGCTGCACTGTGAATGCCCTCTGGAGTGCAGTGAGCCACATGTTAGCACTGTTGTGCCAGCATTTCTCTTCCCCTGCAAGGAAAAAGAAATTTGGGTTTATTCCTGTGCACTTTTGTGTATCTGCATTAGTACAGGCGAAAACAAGAAGTGGCCTTGGGAAAGAAAGTGGTTCCAAACTTTTAGGCCCTTTCTCCTGCAGAGTGAGGTGTGGGATTGTCATGGTTTAGCCCCAAGCCCCTCACAGCCACTCTCACTCCCTCACCAGGGAGGGAGTCAGAAGGGTAAAAGCTGGAAAACTCATGGGTTGAGAAAAAATCAGTTTAGTGTGGAAAGCAAAAGCCACACATGGAAGCAAAGCTAACCAGGGGTCCATTCCCTGGTTCCCATGGGCAGGCAGGTGTTGAGCCACCTCCAGGAGAGCAGGGTCCCATCATGTGCGAGGGTGACTTGGGAAAACAAACGCCATCACTCCAATCATTCCCCCTTCTATTTTCTTCCCCCCCACTTTATATAACCGAGCATGATGTCATGTGGTCTGGAATACACCTTTGGTCAGTTCGGGCCATCTGTCCTGGCTGTGACTCCTCCCAACACCCCATGCACCCCCAGCCCCCTTACCAGCATGGCAGTAAAGCAGAAAAAGCCTTGGCTCTCTGTGATCACTGCTCAGCAATAAAAAAAAAAACCAGCTCCATGATCATCCCTATGTTCAGCACAAATTCCAACACAGCCCTGTGCTGGCCACTGGGAAGGAAGTTAACTCTACCCCAGCCAAACTGAGCACAGTGATTTTTGGATGGAATGGAAGACAGCAACACTCTTCTACAGCAGAGCTTTGACCTGCAGCCCCTGCCTTAAGGCTTTCAGCAACTTGGGCATGCTGGGGTAAAACTCCTGAGGCCTTGGAGTGACTCTCCTTGATTGTGGAAGTGTGTTTTCCTGGCTGCTGCAGTTGATTTCAGGATCTGTAGTGCTGCACACTTTTTAGGGTGTTAGAAATGTGCCTGTAGGAGGGAGTATCAATCCCTCACTTCTTTACTCCCTGCTGGTGAGCAGAGCTCTGATATTAAACAACAAAGGGGGAAACTGATCTGAAATTCCAACAGCAGAGACGCAGAAATGTGTCTGGTGCCACTGAACACCCAGGAAAGGAAATACACCTGAGAGAGAAGAGTGTGTGTTGATTAACATTGTATGACCATAATTTTGCATTCTGAGTCCAAATGTGGCTGTACTGGTGAACGAGGGACTATTCTGTGTCCCAGAACTGGGCACTGCAGGCAGTTCTCTAATGCTGCGCACACAGGCTTGAGCTCAGCTCAGAGTCCTCATGGGATGAAGAGTCTGAAAGGCTGAGGGAATTGGGATTGTTTAGTCTTGAGAAGAGAAGGCTCTGCAGTGTCCTAATTGTGGCCTTCCAGTACCTGAAGGGAGCCAACAAGAAAGATGGAGAGAGACTGTTTACAAGGGTCTGGAGTCACAGGACAAGAGGGAATGGCTTCCCACTGCCAGAGAGTGGCCATGGAAGGTCCTTTCCACCCCAAACCATTCCATGATTCTATGATTCTATATTTAGAATGAAGTTGTCTCTTCCCTAAGATCCTTCTTCAAGGTATGATGTCACAATTCTGCATCACATGCATTATGTGAAATTACCTGAAATACTTCCTTCCTTCCTTCCAGGCATCCTTAGCATGTGAATGAACTGTGAGCTAAGTAACAACCGAGAAGTGGAATGTAGCAGAAATATAAGGGAAGCAGGAAGGGATCATCTCTGTGGTTTTAGTGTTGTCCCCATGGTTTGTGTTGTGGTCAGCAGTACAAAGAGAGTATGTGCGTGCCTGATTATTGAATGTTGTGGTTTAGGAGCTTCTTTACCAGCTCCAGGCTGATGTAGGAAGAACTGATGCTTACAGGTACCAGGAGGTCTGGTGCCTTTGTAACTTCCTGTGAACAGAAGTTTGTAACTCCTTTTTTTCTAAATATCTGTGGTCTGTGTCTCATTATTGCATGTTGGAATCGTCAGAACATCTTGTCTATCAGCTCTGACCTTTGGTGACATCTGTGTCCTTTGGGGAACCAAACAGCTTAGTCTTGGTTTGGAAATGTTTTGTCTGGCCCAAGCCAGGAAGTGGTTTTAGTTTCTGAGTGCCATGCCTGGCCTGTCACACAGCAGGTCAGACAAGGTAATCTGCTGTTCCTTCCTGACTCTGGAAGCCATAAGGTTTGTTCACTGAGTCAGCAGGCCTGAAAGGCCTCTTCCCTCAAATTGTTTCAAGGTTCACCATTACGTCCTGCACTTCTCTTCTCTACTGGAGGTGTATCTCTGCTTCATAGACATGGCTCAGTCCCAGCAGACATCCCTTCCCTTCTCTGCTAGGCCATCAAGTGCCTCTGCAAGAGTACCTTTCACTGCTCTTATTTTCTCTACTTCTGTATCCCCTCCTTTTTCCCCAGCTGTGGCAGGTTTGAAGCCTGGGGATCATGTTTTGACTCTGCTTCCTGGGTCTCTGCCCAACTGGCTGTACCAGCTTCAGGGTCATTCTTGGCTTTCATCTGCTTGCTCTGGTGCTGACTGCTTCACAAGTCGGGTTGGTTTTGCAGTGTGTGGCAGGGTGATCACCCTCTGTTGAGGTCCAGCCGGGCCGCTGAGCTGGCAGAAATGTGCAGGGTGAATCACAAAAGTGCTGCTTTGTGAAATACAATCTCCATTTTGTGCAAATTTGGTGGATTCACAGAATTTGCTGTTCCCAAAGACTGACTGTTGAGAGGATAACATTCTTTGGAAAAAATAATTATTCCAAAATTAATCATAGAGGTGATAAAATGGTCAGGTGACAAAGTCTGGATCGTGTGCCATCAGTGCACATATTCTGATTTTGCTTTCAAATATTTAAGCTAAATCCACATTTAACCTGTAACTCTGAACTTCCTGGCCTCTAGTCATTCCTTTTAGGAACCTTCACCACAAGCTCGCAGAATGGATCAGGAATTGACCAGTTTAGAAAGCTTTTTATTTGGTTTGGTTTTAGGGCAGAGTGATGATGATGTCCGGGTGTTAGAAAGGAAAGTTCCTTGTGGGTAGAATTGCATTGTTAAAGTTTAGGGCTGGACATGCTTCAGGGATCTCAGACCTGTGGGAGGTTGCCAAAAGCTTGGGCAGAAGGATGTGCTACCAACAGTGGGCACAGAGATGCCAAATTTCCAGTCCACGGGGACACTTGGCAGAACCCCCAAGGTCAGGAAGAAACTAAGAAAGCCAACTCAGCAACTGTGCTGAAACCAGCCCTGAGTGGGTCGGAGGTAATTTTGGCAGGGGCAGATCCTGACTACCAACCCACGGACCACCAACTCCAGAAACACCCCCCCAGGCCCCTCCATCCCCCAAAGGAAGAGAAAGACTGGGCATGGGACTAATTAGAATAAGAAGCGAGGGAATCATTAAACAGTAGAAGATAAAATGCTAATTAATAAGAGAACTAGGTAACTCGTAGCCAGTGAACATAATTGCCTTTGTTTGCTAAGATGTATAACAGTGAACAGTTTTGCCAGTCCTGTGCTGGCACTTGGGGATGGGCCACCCAGACCCCCTTTCTGCACAGAACTGAAATAAATCGAATCCCTCACCTCGGGGTGTGGATTGGCCTCTTGCACACGGGGTGAGGGAACCTGTCTTGGGATAACAGTGAGGTGGGGACCCCACGTGAACTGCAGGGTGTCACACTGCAATTCCCCTGGACTGTTCCTTGGAGTAAAGGTTGGAGTTACTGCATGGAGGAGAGGGTTTAATTGTATTACACATATGACACATGTAATCTCTGCTCACTCTGATCTGAGCTCACAGGTTTTACAGTGCAGTGTGAGTGTCCTCCTGATCCATAACGAGCTTTGTCTTACTCATCCTGTAAGTGAATTCTGTCGGGAAATTCCCTTCCTCTTATTCTCTCAGTGAGCACAAAAAGAGAAAGGACAAATCTCATGTTGAAGCCCCTCTGGTATATCTTATTTTCAGACCTGCTGAGTGTTGTGGATTTCTGATCTCAATACTAAAAAATAAAGCTGTATCTCCTTCCTAATTTGCAGCTCTCGGAGAAAGATAAACCCTGTGTGGATATCCAGGGCCTGACAGCCTCCACCATGGAAATCCTGCTGGACTTTGTATATACAGAAACTGTGCATGTGACAGTAGAAAATGTCCAAGAACTGCTCCCAGCAGCCTGTCTGCTTCAGCTGAAAGGTAATTCAAGAAGCAGCACAAAATGCACCGTTGCTGCTCTTTAGAGATTTGGTTTGTTTGACCCTCTGTGAATGGAAGAGAAATTGGGGGAGGAATGATATTTATTATGTCAAACTTCCGTTTCCTTGTGTTCTCTGTTCTCATTGGTAGAGAAACTGACTTGGGTACAAAAAAACGTGATAAAACAGGTTACTGTTCCATGCTTTGGGCTACTGTATTTCTGCAGCAGTATTCCCAAGAGGAACTGTGGGCTGTATAGCACATAAATGTTACAGCTCAGTCAAATTATTACAATAAGCAAGTCCTAGATGTCATTTGACCTGCCATCACAGTATGTCTGGGTCAGTAACAGGCTGGTTGATGTCACTGCACGTACACCTGTGGAGCTATCCCAGGCAATTATCTCAAATCCCCACCAACTAACCCAAAAGTTACCATAGAAAACCTAGAAATCTAGTAGTCATATCCACTAGCAGATACATTTGTGGTTCACAAGCGATGAAGCTGAGTACAACTCACATTGGAGTCTTTTCCTAGTATCAGATTGATGTTATTTTTTCATTTAAATTCAACAGCCAGAGCTCAAACACATGGTCTGGCTGGTTTGAGTGTCTTCATGTGCTCCAAAGCAATACCTGCATGTGTGTGTTTCTGTAGTATTTCTACTTGTTATTCGAGTTGGGTTTTCATTATGGTTTGGAAGTTTCTTTTTTGAAGCCCTTTCCAAAGCAGTGGATTGATAGTAAGCCTGCAGTGCTCATTGACCCCTCCAATTTTCCATAGGTGTGAAACAAGCTTGCTGTGAGTTTCTAGAAAGCCAGCTGGATCCATCAAATTGTTTGGGCATTCGGGATTTTGCTGAGACACACAATTGTGTGGATCTAATGCAAGCTGCAGAGGTCTTCAGCCAGAAACATTTTCCAGAGGTGGTTCAGCATGAAGAGTTTATCCTCTTAAATCAAGAAGAGGTTGAAAAGCTCATCAAGTGTGATGAAATTCAGGTAAAACCTGAAAAGTACCATTACTGTGCAAAGCATTGAAGTAAAATGTTGAAACCAGTCATTGATTAGTCCATACTCCTGAGGTGGACTTCTCACACAGTTCCTAGTTTGAAATTTAATTTTCAAGAAGCTTCTAATTTCTTTTGCTAATTTGTAATCTGAATTTGATTGATAACGTGTAGTTTCTCTGTAAGAGTTTGTTGTCACACAAGTGTTTCTTGCAAGTCAGCCACAGGGAGCTCCCTCTGCAGAGTGTTTGGTACTTTGTTCCCTCCTTTCCTTGGAGAAGAGAAGTTGTCTCAATGGCTACATTTCAGAAATACCCCCAAGCTTTAATTTCTGTTTGCCTGCTGCTCAGCAGCACAAGGAGTGCATGTGCCATCCCCGGGATGGTGCAGGGTGGTCTGACTCTGCGGGGACTTACAGGCAGATTTAGTTCCCTTAGGGTGGGCTTCTGGAGGATTTACTATTTGACTGGAACATGCTAAATACGTTTTTCCAACTTTTCTATGAATAAGGTGAACATTCCCTGGTAATGAGGACAGGGCATGATTATTTATTGGGGAGGATTTTGTCAAGAGCTGATGTTCACTGTAGTTGAAGGGCTTGAAGCAATCACTACTCAGAGTTCAAAGGAACAGGAGGAACCAGTGTAAGGATTACCTTTGCTGGGATCCCTGGAAAGGGAATACAGGGGTAGCCAGAGGAGAATTGTTGATGTATGCCTTGAAAGTGGCTTTCAGCTACACCAGCATCCTTGCCTGCTTGAGAAAGAGCGTGTGAGCCAGCAGTGAAAACCCAGCTCTGGCCAGGATCAGCAGCAGGATCAGCAGAGAAGGCTGAGTGTGTTTGGTGTCTGACAAGCTGAGAGAGGCTGAGCTCATGGATTGTGGTGGTACTTACAGCAGCTTCAGGCAGGAAGTGGGACATAATGAGGAACTTGGGAGTGAACGGCCCAGCAGAGTAACATTTCTTGTAGGTTGGAAGGGCTGGACCAGGCCTTGCAGGACACAGTGAGGTGGGCATGCACTGTCGTACCTTAAGAAGGGTGAGGAAGAGGATTCTCCCCCTCTCCTCTGTCCTTGTGAAACCTCAGCTGGAGCACTGTGTCCAGGTCTGGGACAGTCAGCACCAGAAAGACATGGACCTGTTAGAGCAGGTCCAGGGGCGCCATGGAGGTGCTCCAAGGACCAGAGTTACTCTGCTCTGGAGGCAGGTTGGGAGGGTTCAACCTGGAGAAAAGAAGGCTCCAGGGAGACCTTACAGCCCCTTCCAGTGCCTCAAGGGAGCTTATAAAAAAGAGGAAGAGTGACTTTTTTACATGGGCTGATAATGACAGAACAAGGGGTAACGGTTTTAAAGTAAAAGAGGAGAAATTTCGATCAGATGATGGGAAGAAATTCTTCCCTGTGAGGGTAGGCAGGCCCTGGCACAGGTTGCCCAGAGAAGCTGTGGCTGCCCCATCCCAGAAGTATCCAGATTGGATGGGGCTCAGAGCAACCTGGGCTAATGGAAGGTTTCCCTGCCCATGGCAGGGGGTGGAACAAGATGAGCTTTAAGGTCCTTTCCCGCCCAAGTCATTCTGGGATAAGGAGCAAATCTCTCAAATCTCCCTCTTGCTGTGCCAGCACAGAAGTGCTCTGTGGAATCAGAGTGTGCTGAGGGAGCACCCTCAGAAAACCCCTGGCTTATTCAAAAAATACAATGGCAGGTCCTCACTGTGATGCTGCATTTAGTGCTACTTATCCTTTATCAGAAAACTAGTTATTTAATGAGCAATAAAACTGTTAAATATATCTGAGGTCATTCAGTTCAGAAGGGAATAAATCAGTGCAGGATTATTGCATTTAAGGAGGAGGTGGGGAAGTTGGAAACAATACAGTGCTCTGCTCTCCTTTTGTGAGCTCTAACTGTGTTTCCAATAGAAAGAGGCCATTCCAAATTACACTGTAACAAATATAAATCAATGCCTTGGAAGAATGGCCTTACATAATTAACCTCTGCAGCTCCCTGCTTCAGAACATTCTGTCTGCCTGACAGCCTCAAACTGGACTTCAAAAGGGACCAGTCAGAGACTGGTGGGAAGGCTCAGTCCTCTCACACAGGCTCCCCCTTTATCTTCATATTTAGTCTCAGTTAACAGACTTTGTGATAATAAATTCATGTCTGATTTGCTTTTATGTTGGATGGGCTGATAGATGTGCAAAAAGCAAACCAAGCCTGAATAATACATTATAGAGATTTTTACAATTCTTTAGCTTTCGGTAATCATAGATATCCACAGCACCCGAGATTCTCTTAACAGTAGAAATAAACCGTAACATTCATGCCCTGGGGTTCTCCACTCTGAAATCCAATTGCTTATAGTTTCTTGAACATGGATTGAAATAAAAAAATTGCTTAAATGTACCTGGTCTGGCTGGGCTGTTCAAGGAGCTGCCGGGGACTAAGCCAGACACTGCTCTGTGCAAAGGAAACGTGATTCTGGTCATCTCTGTGATGACACTGCATTTTGCAGGACCACAGCTCCTGCTCCACAGAGAATTAATTTGGGGAGCTGCCCTGTGAGTTCCTGCAGGTCAGTGAGTGGCAGCTCCAGGCTTTGCCACACCACTCACTGCTCTGCGTCTTGGACTGCCCATTGTTGATCTCAGCTGTAGGGAAAAAAAAAATGCAGGTTTAAGGAAAAGAAAGTGAGGGAATGTCATGCTTGTCACTACAGCTCATGGGGATTTCCCTAACAGACTCGTAGCCACAGTGTCCCACTCCCTTGGTCGCTGTGAAGCAGCGTCAGCAACCTGGATGTTCTCCTGCGGTCCCATCAGGACGTGCCTCCTCTTTCCAGGTGGACTCGGAAGAGCCGGTGTTTGAGGCAGTTATCAACTGGGTGAAGCACTCGAAGAAGGAGCGCGAGGCGTCGCTGCCGGAGCTGCTGCAGTACGTGCGGATGCCGCTGCTCACCCCGCGCTACATCACGGACGTCATCGACACCGAGGTACCCCATGGCTGGCACCGGGGCCTGCCTGCCATTGCATTCCCACGGCCCTCTGTCTCTCCTGAGCCTGGTTGATGCTGACACCATGGAGCTGTCCCTGCTCAGCCGCAGCGTCGCTGTCACACTGAGCAGTCGGTTGCTGTGCCAGCAGTCACAGCCAAAGGGTACCCAGTCCAGAGCCATTAGTCAGCTGTCTCTGCTGATACATGCAGCAGCTTCCTGGTGTCATCCCTTATAGTCTCCAACAAGTGCTTTCTACCTTCGTTCCTCAGCACTGGCAGGTCCTCTTTCCCAGGCTGAAGGTTGCTGGGATTGATCTCAGAGAGGACACGGCTCCTCAGAGGGTGTCTGGGATGCAGATGGCCAGCATGTACCTCTGGGTGAGAAGGACAGCAGCTCTGTGGGTCCAGGACCAGCACACAGCCAAGCACCACGGCTAACACTGCTGCTTTGTGTGCTGGGATGCTGCAGTGGCTACCAAAATGGGCATGATGATGATAAGAGATAACTGAGCTTTTCAGTGGAAGTTTAATTGCAAACAGGAAGTTATGCTGACCCCAGGCAATGTTTGAAAGGAAGGCACAGGGAAGTTCCAACCAACCTTCAGGTTAGATGGTGGTGGGAGGTACTCAGAGGTTACTGGCCCTTGTCACCCAGCAGATGCTGAATGGTGAATGATGGACATTTCTCTACATCAAGAAAAGACTGTTTTAGCAACAGTCATCTCAGAAGGGGTAGATCATGGATGTTCTTAAGTCAGGG
Source organism: Grallaria varia (assembly GCA_013396735.1). Lineage (NCBI taxonomy): Eukaryota > Metazoa > Chordata > Aves > Passeriformes > Formicariidae > Grallaria > Grallaria varia. Next base: position 607,057 of record VWZG01000757.1, read on the forward strand.
CAGCTAATAGGCAGTTAGGTTGTGCCAGAGCTAAAGGATATTAAATCAGATTGTGATGGTCCACTTCAAACTGAAATTGAAGTTAATGAGAAAGGAATTGGTACCAAAACCAATAGATCTGTTCCAAATCCTGCCTGAGACATTGTGTACAGGCCCTCAGCTCCCTGAAAGTGAAAGCACCGGGGTGGCCTCTCCAGTCTGGCAGTGCCACACACTGGTGGGACATCCTCAGCCTGGGGCAGTGTGGAGAGTGGAGTCTTGGCTGCTTGTGGGCTCTGAACACTCTGGCTGCCTCACACAAACACCAGGAACCTGTAAAAATAAATCTGAGCTTACGGAAGCAGCATATACACCAAACACCCAAGGGCAACTGAGCATTCAGGGGAAGTTGGTCTGGGCCCTCAACCAGGGAGGGGAATTACAAGGCATTATGCAAGGAGATGAGGCTGTCCTTGGGGGAAGTGCCCCCAGTCTTCAACAAGACCTCACAGCTTCTGCTGCCTCTCCACAGCTCTGTGTCCCACGTGCACAGGGGATGGGGCAATAGAGACAGCTAAACTGCTTCATGGTGCTGTGCTCCCATCTTCAGTAGCAGCTGCAGGCCAAGTCATGTGGGGCACTTTGAGCCAAGCTCGTTCCAAGTGTGGTTTCACTGTCAGTTCCCCTTCTCAGACATACTTCTGCTGACTTAAATGTAGCAGAAGTGGCTTTTCCTGAGTTTTCCAATGCAGTAATTTTCTTTAAGGAACCTGCAGTGCCAGACTGTGAGAATGGAGCCATATCTTCTCAGCTACAGTCTGGTCTTCAGCTGCCTTTGCATTTCCCTGCATGCAGTGTTTGCACTAGGACACCTCAGCCTGCACACAAGTCCTTTTCATGCTGTCTGAGCTGATAAGAGTTGGCTTTAGGACAGTTCTTCTGAGGTTTCTTAAAATACATTGCATGTACCAGTGACTCATGTTTCTCCCCAGCCTTTTATACGCTGCAGCCTCCAGTGCAGAGACCTCGTGGATGAAGCCAAGAAATTCCACCTCCGGCCCGAGCTCCGGAGCCAGATGCAAGGACCCAGAACACGAGCACGTCTCGGTGAGCAGCAGAGGAAAGGACACTGAGAGGGGCCTGGGCACCAGCAGCTGTTGCGTTAGACACCTTGTCTAGTGCCTTGTCATTGTGCTGATGGGCTTCACAGCAGTAACTTGTCATCCCAGTGGCACAAAGATGCCTTTTTTTCAGAGCATGATAGCTTAGTGCCAGTGTGGGGACTAGTTGATTGCCTTTAATCCCAGGCCCCTGCTCTGACAATAAAACCAGTTTCCTGAGTCGCTGGTACCTGCAGATGTGTTTGTCCCAGCTGTCCACGAAGTGTGGGAAGAGTTTCTTCCTGTCTGAAAACACAGGAATCAGTGTCCAGGGAGAGCTGTGAGGAGAGTGACAGCTGCCTTAAGGTCCCACCAAGTTTCCACAGGGAATCAGAGAGGGGAAGGCACATGGAGGGAGACTGAGAGGTCCCTCTTTCCCTTCAGAGGTCCTTTTTCTTTTCCATAGCCTTGTTAGGGTGAATAAATGATGATGTCTTCCTTTATTTCAGTAACTCCTACCAAGCACAGTCACTGAATTGTTGGGAAAATGCTTAGATTAGGGCTGTGAGCATTCAAGAGCAACATAAATGTAGGAATGGAAGGAAGGAAGGAGAATTATTTACTGGCTTCTGTCAGAGTGTCTGTGCCATTCCTCTGTCCCAGTGCACTCACATTGATGCCAGCATGGACCACTCTTCCTGCAAGGAACCCTCCCTGGGTCCTCTCCAGTGCTGCTGTGGGTGTAGTGGAGAAGGATCCCCAAATTCCCTTATGGCCTGTTTTGGGGGACAGAAGGCAGTTTAACCACAAAAGGAGGAGGGCAAATTGGGTTTGTCACAGACACATCAATCAAACTTTTCTGGCCTAAGGGGAATGTTGTTATGCTGCTCCAGCATAGTCCAGGCCACAGCACATTTTTATGGGAATTCCTGCACCTAACTGAGCTTCAGCACCTAACTGAGCTGGCTTGTCTTCACCAAGTGTCCCTGATGTTAGGATGAACAACCCTCCAGCAGCCAGCTCCTGACACCTCAGTCAGCCATCCTGCCACATGCCTTGCAGAGTTTCTCCCTCCTCTTCCCTGCTGAGCACAGAGGGAGTCCAAGTGCCTGGAGCCAGGTTAGATCCCTGCTCCAGAGCCGTGACGAAAACAGGGATTTAGATGCAGCTTTGCACCAGGGGAAGGCTCAGTGTTTCCTCAGGTTGTTCCCCTGAGGTGACCCTTTGGTTGTGAAGGGATTGACTTGGCCTTGCTCTCCCTCTCTGTGCCAGGAGCTAACGAAGTGCTGCTCGTGATCGGCGGCTTCGGCAGCCAGCAGTCCCCCATTGACGTGGTGGAGAAATACGACCCCAAGACCCAGGAGTGGAGTTTCCTGCCGGTAAGGGACTGGTTTTGACCAGCACTAGGCTGACCAGGTGGTGAGCAAACACTGATCCTGCAGCATCAGCTGCATAACCATCCTCTTCGGGCTGTCCTGTGCAATCTGCTGAGGATTTCTGACAGAAATTCTTTAGAGATTTACACGGGGAATGCTGAAACCGCTTCAGTTTGCAGTGACTGAGAGAGAGGGGGTTGTCATAGTCCTGATCAGCTGAGCCTGCAGAGACCCACATCTTTGTTGTGGGAGTGAGAATTATCGTGTTTCTTGGTGAAGGGGTGTTAAGCTTTAAGGTTAGTGATGATAATTGGAATGTCAATAGGAACAGTGTAATCAGTGCAGCCTTCAGGCTGCTGCATGATCCCCCTGCTTGCAGTGTTTTGGAGCATAAAGGGAAGAAGAGAATTCCTGCACTGAGGAGTATTTCAACCCAAATTAAAATCACCTTTATCTGTGTGAAATGGTGGAGAACTGCCTCTTCTTTAATATCACCAGTCAGGGCAGACACAGTACCACCTGGTGTCCCAAAATTCTGGTCTTTTTTGGAGATTAAAAGCTTCATCAAATATTCTGAGTCTCCACATTTTCCCATTACCAGTGTCTGCAGGAGCCAGTGGGAGGCACACAAAAGTCCCGTATGCATCAAAGATTCTGTAGCAGCATAAGATAAATGACATTTAATGCAAAATGCTTGAGTGCAAAGAGATGTAGCCCTGAGAAGAGAGTGTGGCAGAAAGGATACAGGCAGGGGAAGGCACACACAGCCACTCAGGCTGTGTCCTTTAAATCCACAGTGCTGCCTGCTCTGGGATTGTGGGCCATTTCCCAAGGGAGCAGCAGAAAAAGGTGGAAGAGCAGTGTTGGTCTCCATGCCCCAGTGTTTTTTCCTGTCTCTGACCTTTCTGTTCCTTTACTGTCCCAGAGCATCACCCGTAAGAGGCGATACGTGGCCACCGTGTCCCTCCATGACCGCATCTACGTGATCGGGGGCTACGACGGGCGTTCCCGGCTCAGCTCCGTGGAGTGCCTGGATTACACCTCGGATGAGGATGGGATCTGGTACTCCGTGGCTCCCATGAACGTACGGCGAGGGCTGGCGGGAGCCACCACCCTTGGAGGTACGTCCTGGTCACTGCCAGGGCAGAACAGCCTGCTCAGCTCTCGCCCTGAGATGCCCTCAGCTGGTATGTGCACAGTGGGCTGGCTCTGGGGGAGGAGGGGAGCCTGAGATTCTGCCTTCTCACCACTGGGATTCAGAAATGGAAAACTTGCCCACGTATCCTGAGAGGAGCTCTGCCTCCGCTCACTGCATTCCTATGGCGTGCATCTGTACATTGAGGGAAAGGGGCTCTGGGAGGGATTGTGGAGGGGGAGGCTCTACAGGTGGTGACAGTGTTGGACAGTGCTGAGCACAAGGCATCAAGGCCAGTTGTGATCATCCAACACTGGAGAGACTGGAGCACCTGCAGGGAAGGAGTGAGGGCTTTAGGGAGGTGCTGACATGAGGCTCATGATAGGCAGGGTTTGGGCATACTGGTGTTCTAGTGGTTCTGCAGCATGACAAAGATAACTGCGTGTGCAAGTTGCCTTTCATCCAACAGCGAGAAGCAGATTTAAGGGCCAGATGGGGTTTGTGTTTGTTGGGCCTGTGAGCAGGCTGATGCAGTGAGCCAGGCTGAGGAGCCTGCGTTCATCTTGGCTCCCACTGTGCCACGGTCTGTTGTTCTGGGGTTTGCAGTCCGTGTAACGGTTTTGCTTCATCTGTGAAGGCCCTTGTGCTCCATGTGCATGTTTGATTCTTGACTTGCTGAGTCCCACCTCTGTCTGTCACTGCAGACATGATCTATGTTTCGGGTGGGTTCGATGGAAGCCGCCGTCACACCAGTATGGAGCGCTACGACCCCAACATTGACCAGTGGAGTATGCTGGGAGACATGCAGACAGCACGGGAGGGAGCAGGGCTTGTGGTAGCCAATGGAGTCATCTACTGCCTCGGTAGGTACCTCAGGACCTCTGTAAATCCTGGCTTTTTACCAAATGACCCTTCAGGTGCTGCCTGGGGAGCCCCAACCTGTCACATCCATGTTAGAAGAGGTTTCACCTCACTGCCCTGGGCACTCCCTGCTGTGTCAGTGAATGCTGCCCGTTCTTGCTGTTCCCATCACAATGGCTTGGAGTGGAGGAAATGCTGCAAGGTGCACATTATACACAATTTACACGCTGCGTCTGAGGGCTGGCTGAAGTGTGGGGGATGAGCAGTGCCCCCTGAGGCTTGCACAGCCTGGGCAGGGGCTAAATGCCCAGAGGTGCAGCAGGTAGCCAAGGGACAGAGGGTTCACCTGCACCACACAGAGCACTGGTGGCTGTAGTGCTCCAGAACTGTATCATGAGCTGTGTGCTCTCCAGCTCCTTTCTGTAGCACTCGCTTCAGTTTCATAGCCCCACACCAGCTGTGAATACAGTGAGACTGCCAAAGGGCAAAGCACTCTGAAACCTGTTGTGTAGGTCACCTTCTGGGCCCTAAAAGGCAGACCCAGTGTTGCACCCTTATCTGTTGCAGTCCTGTTCCTAGGGAGTCACAGATTTCATACACCAGACCCTGGTTTCATAGAATCACTGAATGGTTTTGAGTTGGAAGAGACTTTAAAGCTCATCTCCTCCCAGCCCCCTGCTATGGGCAGGGACGCCTTCCCCTAGACCCAGTTGCTTCAAGCCCCATCCAGCCTGGCTTTGAACCTGGCCATAAACCAACCTAGTTTTTGGGTTTCACTTCCACCCGACAAATTCCTCTTCCTTGAGCTGTTCCTCAGGGCAGATAGCAGTGTGCTGCTCCATTGCTGAAGCTGCACAGAGATTTTTTTTCAATGTCTTGTGAAACTGCTCTTGAGACATCCAAGCCTACCCTGTTCAGACCTGAGCCAATGCAGTGCTGGGAGCTGCACATCTGCACGTCAGCACATCTGCAGGGCAGTGCCAGCAGTGGCCTCAGCATGCTCAGAGGCAGCTCAGGGCACAGGGCTGGCCTCATTCTGCTGGTTTGGGGAGGTGATGCTCTCCCACATGGCCCAGCACGGGGCAGGGGCAGAGCTGGCTCAGAGCTGGCTCTGGGCTGGCTGCAGGATCCTCTGTCCCACAAGGGTGAGCTGTGCTGATGGCAGCACTCTGCTGTGCTGAGCATGAACCAGCCATGTCACTGCTCTCTACACAGAAAACATTCTTCAGAAGTCAGCCCTGGGGTTTGCTCCTGTGTTTTGTTTCAGGTGGCTACGATGGGCTGAACATCCTGAATTCTGTAGAGAGGTATGACCCCCACACTGGACACTGGACAAATGTCACCCCAATGGCCACCAAGCGCTCAGGTAAGAGCCTGCAGTGCCTTGAGTCAGTGTTTCCTGCTGCACTGAGGTAGCAGTCAGTGTTCTGCTGCCCTAGAGGATGCTCTGGCCCAAGTGGGTGGTTTGGCTTTGAGAAGGGATGATTTTAGAGCATGCTGAATTCCCAAAGGAAATACTGATTTTCACAGCCTGATGTCTCCATACCATGCTAAGGAGGTGTGTTGGCGGAATGTGGGGAAAGGGTTGTAGGTGACAGGGAAGGAGAACAAGTCCTGTATGACTTCCAAAACTAGAAACAGTACTTGGCTTGGAGAAGAACCCACAAGGCACAAACTACAGACGATGGTACAGGTGCACAGGACACAGTGAAGGCAAGAGTGCCCTGGGGTGGAGCGTATTGGAAACAGCAACAACAGAAGACACAGTTATCAGCACCTTTTTGAGGAGATACGAGCATGACAAAATGTCCTGTGAAGAGGGAAGAGCTGACCAGTGCAGCCCCATGACAGCGAGCCTGGTGTGTGTCGTTGTCACTGCTAGGTGTGACTGTGCCACCCTCTCTGTCCCCAGGGGCTGGAGTGGCTCTGCTCAATGACCACATCTATGTCGTGGGCGGGTTCGACGGGACGGCGCACCTCTCCTCCGTGGAAGCCTACAACATCCGCACGGATTCCTGGACAACGGTAACGAGCATGACCACGCCGCGGTGCTACGTGGGGGCCACGGTGCTGCGGGGCCGCCTCTACGCCATCGCCGGGTAAGCTCTGCTGGGCTCCACAGGCCTGGCCTGCAGCTCTGGGCACTGGCACTGGGCAGCTGAGGGGGCACAGGGGCTGCCCCATGCTCCTCACGCTGGTATTGCAAACTCTGTGAGAGGAGGCAGCCTGCAGAGTCACCGTGCCCAGCCAAAACGGGCAGCATGAAGGTCCGGGGGCACAGGCAGGCAGGAGAGCGACAGCAAAGGGAGCCTCATGCAGGGGTTCAATTTTGGTCCTTTCCTGTCGTATGCAGCTGTCCAGCCTCCCAGGAAGGGCTCTGAATGCCTCAGCCTCTTCCTCCAACACCATCCTTCACCTCTGATTTTCTGTCCCCGGCAGATACGATGGCAACTCACTGCTGAGCAGCATCGAGTGCTACGATCCCATCATTGACAACTGGGAAGTGGTCACCTCCCTGGGGATGCAGCGCTGTGACGCAGGAGTCTGTGTCCTTCGGGAGAAGTGATCGGGAGGGAGCTCACAAAGAAGAACATACTAAAAAGTCTTGGCTGGAGGAAGAGTCCTGAGTGATTTGCGGTGACTGTCCTTGAGAGTTGTGGATGCTGTGGGAATAGGCACCAGAACAGCAGCTTTCTGTGCTGCTTGTGACTAGAGCATGTGCATAATCATGTGATTTCGTCAGTCATTTGAAATCAGGGGCTCTATGGGAAGCTGAAGGAAGGGGGTGAGTGGGTCATGAGAAGCTGTTCCTGTGGCTCAGTCTATGGGCAGAGCAGACATGCCCCAGCCTGGCCTCAGCCAGCCTGGTGAACCCTCCCAAGGACATGTACATACCACTGGGTCACCTCTTCAGCCACCACAGGACCCCGCGGGTCCTCAGGTCACTCTCAGCCACGTGGATGTGTGAGGGTGAATCCAGCTGCTCTTGTGTTCCAGCTTCAAATCATCATGTACATACTGAATGTTCAAACGTGCTCCTTGAGCACACGTGGGTGCAGAGCCAGATTGGGTGAGCGTGTGTGAGGGGGGCCTGCTGTGTCTGCAGGTTCCTCACAGGGCTGCACGCAAAAGGAGTCGCAGGTTAAAGCTGTCAGCTACTGAGACCCAGAAGCCCGAGGCCACAGGGGCAGAGGGCAGGGGAGAAGCTCATTGCCTGCTGCAGAAGCAGGTCTGCAGCGTTTGTGCTCTCGATCAGGTGCTCAGCAAAGTTCATCACATTATATTTCCCTCAGAAAGCTTTGACAGCCCCGGCTGCAAAGCACTGCCACGGGTGGCACTGGGAGCCCTGCTGTGCTGCAGCCATGCTCCCACCCTGCAGGGAGGACACCTGAGCTGAGGCCATGAGAGTAGGGACACGGTGGCTGCTGCCCACCAGGGTCGTGCTCATGAGTGACTGGGGTTCATCTATCCTGGATAGACGTGAGTCCAGCATGCCCATGGCAGCATTTCCTTCAAGTTCATCGTGTTGGTTTTCCTTTATCTAGGATTTTTCTGCTTCCAGGGCTGTTCCGGAGTAACATCCGGGATTCTGTCTCGCCCTTTGTTCTCAGCTGTTTATTCCTCTGCCTTGTAACTCCACATCCTCTGACACTTGCTATCCCTCGCCTGCCCCACGAGCCCAAGCGTGGGCTCCATCACTGGGGAGCACTCCCTGCTCAGCATGTGTCCTGCCTCGCCATGTTCCAGGAGCACGCAGTCCCCTCTGCCATCAGCTGGGCCCCACAGTGCCTGGGCTCCGTGTAGTGCTGCTCGTTGAGCTTCCTGCTGACTCCTTGCTTGGGGACAGGGTGGGATCAGGGACGTGGTAGCATGACTTAATTATGCACTTTCAGCCAACGCTCTGACCTTCTGCGTTTGTTTCTATCACACAAGTGTTCTGTGGTTTTGTTTCCTATGTTTATTTTCTAATGAAAGTATAAAGAATAAAATATTTCCTGAGCCAGTAGGAGTTTAGATTCTGTTCCCTACCTTCCAGACCTTTGTCTGACTGCTGTGTAGAGGGGTTTGTGCAAACACCATGTTAGACCAGCCAGCCACCTTCATCCTGTGCCCTCCTGTGAAAAACAGCTGCTCCAGCTGTGAGATCCACGGCACAGAGACCAGCCAGGCCTGGAGGACTCACTGAACAGAGGGATTTGTTGCAAGGTCCATTGGAGAAGTGTGTGGCAGCAGAGATGAGGAAAAGGCTCTGATTGGAGTCGAGTCAACAGCAATAATTACTCCTCAGGGGCTGAACATGAGCCCAGGTGGCCAAGAAGGCCAATGGCACCTGGCTTGTACCAGCACTGGTGTGGCAGCAGGACCAGGGCAATGACTATCCCCCTATGCTGGGCACTGCTGAGGCCCCTCGAATCCTGGGGTCAGTTCTGGAGCTCCCAGGCACTGTCCCAAGTCACAGGAGAACAGGGTTATGTCTACCAGCTACATTGAGGACTGCCTGAGCTGGAGCCAGAGGTGAGCAGCTGGATTGTTGATGAAATCCCGTACCTCTATTTAGTACCCGAACACCAATTCCCATTTCTGGCTTCTCCTGAGAATTCTTGGCAGCAGGCAGTGAGGAGACAGCAAGGCAGCAGGAGGATGGTGCGTGTTTATACTAAATGGTCAGGGGAAAAAAAGCAAGAATCAGGGCTCTTCTGGGTTCTGTTTTACCCCCTAAAGAAGCAGTGGCTCAATCAAAAGGTCTCTTTTAATCTTTTCAACAATACTAACAGTGTTGGCAGCAGGTCTCGAGACCAGCACACGGCCCAAAGTGGCTCAAAGGTGCTCAGTGAAGGGCAGCAGAGTCACCTGAGCCCCAGGACCTCCCCAGCACTGCCTCCTGTAAGCACTGGCTCTTTGGGGTCAGGCTGGTCTCTGCTTCCCTCTCCTGGAAAACACTGTTCCCGGGTTCAGCACCCTGCCCCTTTCAGTTTCCCCCTGGTTTCAGGGGGGTTCTCTCTGTGCCAGGCAGCCAAGTGAGCTGCTGTGACAGAGCGTGGCTCAGTTGCCCCCAAATGCTGATGCAAAACGTGCAGCAGCTTCACAGGATCCCAGAACGGGGTGAGGTTGGAAGGGACCACAGCGGGTTGCCTGGTCCAGCCTCCCTGAGAGAACACGGCACAGGACTGTGCTCAGGTGGTCCTGGAATATCTCCACGGGGGGAGACTTTGAAGTGTGACAATTTCCCTTTGCCCGACATCAACTGAGCTCCTTCTCGACCCCTGTGACGAAGCCAAGCACCTCCAGACTCCCACGCCTGGTGACTGTCACACGACAGACCCCCACTGCCAGCTGCTGCCAGCCCGTGGCACATCGGGCGGATCAGGGATTGCCAGACTGGTTTGGGTGGGAAAGGACTGCAAAAGTCACCCCGTGGGCAGGGACACCTTCCACAGGTGCCCCACGGGCCGTGGGTGTGCCTGGATGTGGCACTGGGTGCCGCGGGGCTGGGCCGAAGGACGGGCTCGGCATCTCAGAGGCCTTTTCCCACCTAAATGATTCCGTGACTGACTCTGTGACACTCCCGGGGATGGGGCAGCCGGGTGATGTCACGGCCATCTCAGCACCCGAGGGGGTGGGGGCAAGGCCATGACAACAGGTGGAGCCCGTGTGATGATGTCACAGGCCTCGCAACGCCTAGGGGACAAGAGCAAGGCCATGACAACAGGTGGAGCCCATGTGATGATGTCACAGGCCTCGCAACACCTAGGGGACAAGAGCAAGGCCATGACAACTGGTGGAGCCCATGTGATGATGTCACAGGCCCTCGCAACGCCTAGGGCACAAGAGCAAGGCCATGACAACAGGTGGAGCCCATGTGATGACGTCACAGGCCTCGCAACGCCTAGGGGGCAAGGGCAGGGCTGTGACATCATGCAGAGCCCATGTGGTGATGTCACGGCCCCACAATGCCCTGGGGCTGGGGGCAAGGCCATGACGTCAGGAGACCCCGTGTGGTGACATCACGTACCTCACACCGATGGGGGTAACGGGGACAGGCCCGTGATGTCAGGAAGAGCCCGTGGGTAGGGTAACGCCCGGGAGGGCGGGGGGGGTTAGGACCGTGACGTCAGACGGAAGGGGCGCTGTGACGTCAGGCGGAAGGAGCTCTGTGACGTCAGGCGGAAGGGGGCACTGTGATGTCACTCGCCCCGCCCCGCGGCCATGGCGGCTCCCTGCGCTGAGATGGAGCCGGCGGCGCCTCCTCCCGCTCCTGCCCCTCCGGCCGGGCTCGTGTGCGCGCAGGGCCGCAACCTGCGGGCCGTGCTGTGCCAGCGCTGCGGGTCGCGGGTGCTGCTGCCCGGCGCCGCCACCTTCGCCCGCAGAGAGGTACCGGGGAGGGCCCCGCGGGCGGGCAGGGCCCCTCAGGGACGGTCCCTCGGAGGGGGAGGGCCCCTCGGTGGTGGCGGTCCCTCAGTGACGACCCCTCCCCTCGGTGGTGGCGGACCCTCAGTGACGACCCCTCAGTGAGGGCCCCTCAGTGACAGGTGGGCGGTGACAGCCCTTCGGTGACAGTCCCTCAGTGGCGGCCCCTCAATGTCGGCCCTTCGGTGACAGTCCCACAGTGATTGCCCTTGGTGGGTGACAGTTCCTCAGTGACGACTCCTCAGTGTCAGTCCTTCAGCGTCGGCTCCTCAGGGATGGCCCCTCGGTGGGTGACGGTCCCTCGGTGACAACCCCTCAGTCACGGTCCCTCAGTGGGTGATGGTCCCTCAGTGAGTGCCTCTCAGTGGTGTCAATCCCTCAATGGCAGCACCTCAGTGTCAGTCCTTCAGTGACAGCCCCTCAGTGACAGTCCCACAGTGGGTGACAGCCCCTCAATGTCAGCCTCTCAGTGACAGCCCCTCAGTGACAGCCCCTCGGTGGGTGACAGCCCCTCTATGTCAGCCTCTCAGTGACAGTCCCTCAGTGACAGCCCCTCGGTGACAGTCCCACAGTGATTGCCCTTGGTGGGTGTCGGCCCCTCAGTGACAGCCCCTCGGTGGGTGACAGCCCCTCAATGTCAGCCTCTCAGTGACAGCCCCTCAGTGACAGCCCCTCGGTGGGTGACAGCCCCTCTATGTCAGCCTCTCAGTGACAGTCCCTCAGTGACAGCCCCTCGGTGACAGTCCCACAGTGATTGCCCTTGGTGGGTGTCGGCCCCTCAGTGACAGTCCCTCGGTGGGTGACAGCCCCTCAATGTCAGCCCCTCAGTGACAGCCCCTCGGTGGGTGACAGCCCCTTGGTGATGGCCCCGCGGTTGTGACCATCCCGTGTCTCCACAGCTACTCCTGCCTGCCATGAGGAAGAAGGCAGCTGCTGCAGCGGCAGGAGGCGGTGGGGACGTGCTGTGGGAGCACTGGCTGGTGCGCGACATGTTCTCCTTCGAGAACGTGGGATTCACCCGCGACGTGGGCAACGTGAAGTTCCTGGTGTGCGCCGACTGTGAGGCGGGGCCCATCGGCTGGCACTGCCTTGATGACAAGGACAGCTTCTATGTGGCACTGGAGCGCGTCGCCCACGAGTGACCCGGGCTGGGCTGGGCCAGGCTGGGAGGCCCGACAGCCCGGTGGCCCCACTAAGAGCCTTAGCCAGGGCCCAGGACACTGCCCACAGCTGAACATCCCAGTGTCTGACTGACCACAGCCTGCCTGCCCCATGGCCTGAGTGACCTACAGCCTGGCCCGTCGCCCCAGTGTCTGACTGACCCACATCCCAACTGCTCACCTCGCATCCCAGGTCCACAGGCTGACCATCATCAGGAGTTGCAGCCCTGGCACAGCCAGCTCCTCACCTGCACCCACACAGCGGGGATGTTGGTGGTGGGACCCCTGTGACCTGCAGGGACATCTCTCCATGACTGTTTTGCCAAATAACCTGCTCTGCCTCTGTCTGTTCTGTTGTGTCCCTTGTGGCTGTTTCTCCAAGGTCCTGAGATGTCTCTCAGGCTGATGACTCTGTGACACCCTGTAAATGTGGGCACTGGGAAGGGACAAGGGCAGGACAGGACTGCTGCACTGAGTCGTTGTGGCAGCTAAAATTGTCTGACATACAGCCAGAGCAGTTCCAGGGTTTAAGGATGAATCTTCTGTTGATTTTCAGAAGGAATGTTCCCTGTCCTAAGCCCTAACATTTACGTTCTCCAAAACCTCATCCCAGCTGACGGCAGTACTCTGGGAGTGTGTGGCACCTGAAATGAGTGTAAGGCATTCCAACTAACGTGTGCAGTTCTATTAGCTGAGTACTTGGAATCAAAACACAGTACAGGTAAAATGGCTGATGGAGCAGCAAATAAAGAAAATGTGCCAGATCATAGTTATTTTCAGGCAGCAAAAGTGAAGAGATTCCAGCCTGAAAAGGATCTGAATCACTGGATAAGCAAGCAGTGATTGTGTGTGTCAGTGCTGAAGCATGTCAGAGTAGCCATGTGTGTGTGTGTTAAAGAAGTCAGGAAGGAATTCCTCTTCTGTAAAAGCATCTGGTAAGAGCAATCTGGTATATTGTGACCAGTTTTGGTCTCTGCCTTTTCAAAGCCGGGCACAAAGCTGATAGAAAATGGAAGGAGGCTGCAGCATTCATCTGCGGCATTGATTAACTGCACTGATCTGTTGGTAATCGTGGCCCAGTTAATTCTCCATTGCAGACCCCAGTATGAGTGGCAGAACAGCTCTCCAGGCATGCTCTGGGGTCCCTGGTGCTGTCCCTCTGCTCATGAACACTTGGGTGCTGACTCAGCCATGAAGGCACAGCTGTCACTGTGCAGGGATGAAGGAGTTGTTTGTCCCACCAAGCTCAGGGTGGGTTGTACCTGCAGATTAAGGATGTTGCTGCCTCAAGGCTGTGGGAGGGACCTTTCCCTCGCTCCTCTAATGAAGCAGTTTTGCTGGCAGGAGTCTGTAAGGCAGACACAGCCTGGGTTGAGGCTCCCAGAAAGGCCTCCTGAGCAGGGGAGGGAGAAACAAGTCCCTTCTTCCTGCAGTGTTTGAGCACCTGCATCTTTCAGATTTGGAGTCTCTGCCTTAGAACAACCAAGGTGTTGGCTGTGCTGGGGCTGCTCCATCAGGAACCTCTGCTGTGGCCAGTCAGGATTGATCAGGGGAGGGAGAGGGTCAGGACTGTAGTCTGGGGGCTGAGGCTCTTGCTGGAGCAGATGAATCCTGTGCTGTGCCCCTGTTAAATGTGTAATATACGCATTTGACATGAAAACGGCCTCTTCTCTCCTGCCTTTCCTGTCTCTTAGCCCTAAGCCCAGTGACTGAAAAGGTTCATCAGGGAGATGTACCTTGAAAGGCAGGAGAGCCTCACTTGGGTTCTGCACAGGCACAGCAAAATGGTGGGATCATGTCACTAATTTCACATTTTCACTTGGATTGTTGTCTGTTAGGGAAAGTGTTTTGACCTGTAATGCTCCAGTTATAGTCTGTGTTACTTAAATATATCGTGTGCTGCATAAGCATCATTTTGAAGGCACCACTGTGCAGAACAGATTGTGGAAATCATCTTGGCTAATGCAGAGTAAATGACCTCCAAAAATTGGTACCTGTGGATTACTGATACTGGGGAGTAGAGAGAGGCACTGGGATGGGATAGAACTGAGGAGTGGTGGCAGCTTTCCCAGTCAGTAGAACGCTTCTGGAGAGATGGGAGATCTCAGGTCAAAGGCCTTCCCATCCAAATGGCAGCGACTCAAATCCTCCTGGATGCAGTCCTGCTCAGTGATGGGGAGTGCTGGGAGTGGGGAAAAGGCAGCATCACTTCGTGGAATTTGAGCCCAGGCAGCTCCACCGTGCTGTTAATGGAGCTGTTAATGGAGCTCTCGGGGAGGAATGTCCTCATCAGCAGACGTGGCCTGGGGGAAGAGCTGCTGCTCCTGCACTGGACACAACACCAGGCTCAAAGCGCTGCACCAATCCTGTGTCAATGAGAGCTAATAAAAATTCAGATAGACTCACAAATAAACGTGATCTTTTCACTGCTTTTTATCCAGCACGTTGAAAAACTGTTTTCCAGTTGCCTGCAGTAACTCCTAAGCGCAGGAAGCACTTACATAAGTCCTGCCATCCTCACAGAGGCAGCCAGGAGGGATTAAAGTGGGACCATTGCAACACCTGCACTCAGTGTGCCTGTGGAACCTGCAGGTACAGAGGGGAGGGGCTCAGCACAGTTCAGAGAAGAGCTGTGGGTTGATGAAAGCTGGGACAACAGAGGTGGTTGTGGTGTTCCCTGTCCTCCACTGCTCACCTTGCTGCTTTCCCTAAACCCCTGGGGGCAGGGACTGCCCCATCAGTGCAGGTAATGTGGGGGTGTTTGGGGCAACAGGGATCTCTGAAATGTCTTTTGAATTTCCCTGAAGGTCATTTTACGTGTCTGACGTTACAGGAACAAAAGTAGGAGGAAAGGAAACGATAGAGAGGAAATCACTTTGGGGTCCTTGGAAAACTGGTGCAGAGTCAGTTTAACACAGGCCAAACTCCAGAATCAAAGAAACCCTAAACCACCAAGTATTTTGCCAAAAACCACTGAGTATTCTGCAGCTGCCTAGGGACACGGAAGGAAACCACAGCAGATGAGTGGAACTTGCCATAAAAGTGCAGGGAGAGCATGAGGGCTTTGATAAAAGCCAGCTCTGTTCTACTTTCAACCAACACTTTTATGCATTTCAGCATAAATACTTGTGTGCTGAGTTGTGAGGCAGCCATGTCTGTACAGTGTACGAGCGCAGCGGGGCCCCTTGGTGGGGAGAGGAGGGAAGGGGGAGAGGGCAGCCCAGCAATCCAGGGGAGAGTTACCCTGGATGAGGGAGAGAAGCCAGGTTTTGCAGGAGTGTGCTTCGGAGTGAGTGAAAACAACCTGACCGTGCACAGAGTGAAAACCAAGTGCTTTGCTCCCTACATGCAATCCCTGAGGAAGAGTGATCACATTCCTACTGATGTAACTCTTCCATCCTCTGAGAGGTGGAAACAGCTCTGGAAAAAAGTGTTTCTTGCATCTTTCCTCAAATTGAGTCCCACCCAGCAGTTACTGCAATTTGGCTTTTGAAGTCCTGCACATGCAATTGTGGGACAGCTGCAGGGGTGTGAGCAGCCTGGGGCACAGGATCTGTCCCTTGAGCATCACAGGGGCATTTCCTGGGGGCTTCAGTGTTGGTTTGGGTTAGGGCACGAACTATTCAGATACAGCTTCTGCCTGGAGAAAGACACAGTTGCCCCTCTCTCCTTGGCACAGTTTCATCAGCTGTGGGGTGGAGGGCACAGCCCTGGGCAGGCTGGGAGCCCAGAAATGCAGTGGGGCCTGGCATGGGGCACATGCTGGCCATGGCAGAGGAGGCCAAAGCAAAGAGCCAGAGCCCTGTGTTTCAAGGAGCCCCGGGTGTGTCTGGCAGGACAGGGCAGAGCTGCAGGCAAGGCCTGTCCTTCACAAAGCCTTTCAGGGCAGTTTGTGTGTTGATGGAATCTCATGTGCCTGGGGTGAGAGGCTGCACTGGGAGAGTTCCCTCATGGACTTGTTCATCCCCATCCACCACCTCCCCTTGCTGGGGAAGCAGCAGGGAGTGTGTGTGTGCTCAGCTGAGCTTCTGCTCCCCCTTTCATGTTCCTTATCTTCCAGGAGGCTCTGAATTCCCTAGAGGAAGGGAGGCAGTTGCTGTTGTGAGTACAGAGCCAGAGTACTCCTGTCTGCTGCTGCCAGAGTCCCCTCTGCCATTGTTCCAACCCAGCTGGAAGAGATGCTCTGAGAGCAAGGGAAAATGAGTAGAGCCATATGAGCACAGGTATCCTTCCCCTCCCGGAGCAGCTGGCTCTGCACCCTGCCTGGAATGCAGTGAGCAGCAGGCTCTTTCTGTGGCAAATATCCAGACCGCAGCTCATTGCAGAATAGCTGGTTAATTTGGAATATCTGGCAGTGGAACATGAGAACGGGGCTTCAAGAACTTGTTGCCTTGTGCTTTCCTGGGAAGGGAGTGCTCTGTGACCCCCAGAGGGCTCAGTTCTCCCTGCCAAGCCATGGCAGATTCAAGGGACTGGAAGCCAAAAATGCCAGGACTCAGCAGACAGAACCCAACTGGCAAGGAAAAAGTCCCTCTGCAGCTCTCTTGGGGCCCCTTTAGGCACTGGAAGGGCTCTGAGGTCTCCCTGAAGCCTCCTCTTCTTCAGGCTGCACATCCCCAGCTCTCCCAGCCTGTCTCCAGAGCAGAGGGGCTCCAGCCATCAAAGCATGTTTGTGGCCCTCAAAAAGAGGCCAATTCCTGTAGCAGGGCAGACAAGGTGTGTTTTCAGTATCTAAACCAAAAGTTAGGGATGGAGAACACAGAATTTTTAGGCCAGGGACAGTTTGCTCTCAGGTAACAAACCTGGGCCGAGCAGTTTAACCAACACAGGCACCAAAGCGTGGCATCATTTGAGACAGGGGCACCATCCAGCACAGGCACAGCACCACAATACAGAGAGGGCATGGCCAGTAGTGACTGAGGAGGCCTTTGAATGGTGAAGAAAAAACAAGTGTGACTGATGGAGAAGCTGTTTCAGCTTTGGCAGACATCAGGGGGAGGTTTGGGCACAGCAGAGCAGCAGGGAAGGGCAGGGAGCAGCACTGTGAGAGTGTGGGCTGAAGCAGCCTCTGCAATGTGGGCTTGCAGAGGGCAAAAAAGGAGGGCAGGTAGTCAAGCCCATGCTTGCAGGAGCAGGATTAAAACAGTTGGATGAACAAATAACGTAAGATTTAAAACCAGAGAATGTACTTAAGGCCATTAAACCAAGCTCTTATTTAAGGATTACATCCAAGAAGCGCAGGGAGGTTACAAAGCCAAGCGATTGAAGGTAGAGAATGCTGATTTTAAACTTGTTCATGGAATGCTAATCTGTGTACAGACACTGCTGCAAGTGCTCTGACTGTCACAGAGGGAACCTCACCAAACAAAAACAGAGCCCAGCCCTTTAGGGTTCCACTCTGGCAACTCAGGCACATCCTGCCACTTAACTGGACACTCCCTGCGGGGGAAGGACCACGTATTAACAGGATTTAATCATATAATTAGAGATACACCCATTGCACACGTTGAGTGTTCTGGAGGGCTATTATGCCTTCCCTTGTATGAACTACTCTGGCTATGTCTCCTGCACTCATCATTCTCAGATTTAAGAATTCCCAGCCCATCTGGATCAGGGAGTGTTTAGATCAGGAATTAATTCAGCCCAGTCTAGCTGGATTGTTTTCAGCTCCATCCAAATGAAACATATTTCTATTCACCCAGCAGACCTTCCAAAAGCCTCATAGAGAATCCATGGAGGTTTGGCCTGAAATCAGTGAATTGAGCATTTCCGCCTGGGAACATTCTCCCCAAATTGTTGCTCTATTTGCTGCGTGCAGCACTTGAGATAAAATGTGTGATGAGATACAAGGCTGGCTTAGGAATGGTCCTCCCCAATTCAGTGCTCCCACTGAGACTCTCCCAAACCAGACCCTGCTGGCTCTCCCACCTTTCCCTCCTCTTCCTGCTCTGCTCCAGGGAAGAGGCTGAGAATTGGAGGCACAAAAGCTGAAAATCACAGGTTGTCCAGTGAACACAGTTCCACTCTGGGTGTCTTCTGCTGTTCCCATGATATGTTTAGTTCACTTCAATACATTCAGGCAGGAAAGGACATGGTGCTGGCTGTGGACTGGTGACAGCATAGCCCGTGACAGCCACACCTGAGGGGCCAGATGAGCCTTTTTGGGAAGAATGGAACCAGTCAGGACTAAACCAACAAAAATCTCAGTGCACGGCACAGGAAAGTGATGGTTTTCCTCATTCTTGCTAGCTCAGCTTTATAGAACAGTTTTCCTTACCTGCCATTCCCTTCCCAGGCTACAAAGGGAACAAAAAAAAGAACAAACCCCCTGTTTCTCTTCCCCTTCCACCTCTTCCAAAGAAGGTGCTGCTTTACCTGGTGTCAGCAACCTTGTCCCTCCCCAGCCTCTGCAGAGCTGACAGTGCATTTTGCAACAGCCAAAGGTCAGGGCTGTGTGAAGCAGACCCTGTGAAGGTCCCCAGCCCTGGGCCAGCTGTCAGACCTGGTGGCTCCAGGAGAAGGGCTGCACCAGATCCAGTGACCCCAAGGATTGCAAAGGAAGGTTAAACCAAAACCAAAATACGTGATCCCTGTCAAGACGATTTGGGAGTAATTCCTTGCCAACACTAAAACCCACCTGTTCCTGTAACAGCACAGGACCCCTGAGCCACCCTTGCCTGCCCTGTTCCTGTGCAGGAATTGTCCAGACAGGCATCTGGGTTGGGTTTTCTGGCCTCCGTAAAGGAGACATTTGGGAGGGAGTGTCTGTGCCCTGTGGCACAGTCAGAGGGGCCGGGTGTAAAGGCAGGGCGAGTACCCAGGATGAGGATGGGTGTGTGGAACAGAGCGGGTTTGCACTCAGGGAGGAGGAGATGAAGCTGGGTACTGGAATGATGAGGTCCTGGTGAAGCATCGTCTCCTCAGTGATGAAATCTGACTGTTTCACTCTCCCTGCACAGGTGCCCTCAGCAATCCTCCCATCCAGAGGAGTGTCCTGGGATGGAGAGGGGCCAGTGCCTCAGTCAGCAGCTCGCTGGAATCCACCCAGCACCCTGCTGTTGTCAGTCTGGGCGCTGGGAAACGTGCACAGAAATCCCAGCTCATCCCAAACCTGGCACACACAGGTAGTTACAGCAGACAGACACGGGGCTAAGGCTGTCACATTTTTAGGGATCCACTGGTGGAAGTGAATGTGCACACATTGGTTGTCCAATGCTTCTGAGAAAGGACAGAAAGCAAGAGCTGCAGAGCTGCACATTCAGAGAAATTCCATCCAAACCCCTGGAGAAGCCCCAGGCCCACAGTGCAGCCACAGGAACTGTCTCACAGATGCACAGCACAGCCAGCATCTTCTGAGGGTATCACATTCACTGAACTTGTGGGTTGCAGCCAAAGTCTGTGCCCTGGGGCCACAATGATGTGACCAGGCACACAGAAATCCTGGGGAAACATGGAAACTTCCCGTGCTGCACACAGAACTGATCTCCAGCTGGAAAAGAGAATGTGTTTGATTAATCCATGATGTCCCCTTAGGCTTGGCATTACTGTTTAGTCAGACTAAACCAAATGCATTTCAGGCCCCAAGAAGTGTTTTTCTGGGTGTGCAACAACACCAGCTTCTGTAGGACTGGGGCACTTCTGTCAGTGCAGCAGCGCTGGGAGGACACACTGAGGGAAACTGAGGCACACTCAGCTCCAAGCGCCACCTGTGTGGTCCTGCTGCCTTGATGTCCCTTTCACAGACTCACAGAATCATGGAATCATTAAGGCTGGAAAAGACCTCCAGGGTCATTGAGTCCAAGCTGTGCCTGATCCCCACCTTGTCCCCCAGCCCAGAGCACCAAGTGCCACGTCCAGTCATTCCTTGGACACCTCCAGGGGTGGGGACTCCAAACCTCCCTGGGCAGCCCCTTCCAGTGCCTGACAACCCTTTCACTGAAGAAATTCCTCCTGATGTCCAACATGAACCTCCCCTGACACAGCTCGAGACCGTGATGCCGCATGAGACACACCAGGACAAGCTGCAGCTGCCCAAGAGCCTCTGTGAGATTCGACAGAGCAGCATCAAAACATGATGTATTCCCTGCGTGTTCCTTGATACAGGTACTCATCTGTGTGATTGCTCCCAGCCACCCTCTGGTGTGGGGATGGCCAAATTCCCTAAATACAGACAGTGTAGTGCTCTCTTATAACCTACCCATTTTTGTCACTCATTACACTTGGCATAAGTCTTCTACCTAACAATTGTATCAATATTTTTTGTGTTTTTTTCCCCTTCCTCCACCTCTGTCCCTCTCTCTTGATCTTCTGATCCTTGCTTTCCAGAGTGCTTTTGCCCTTCTTTTCTTTCAGGGTGCACCCACACAGGGTTTCACTCCACACCCTGCGCTGAAATGATCACAGTGGGGTTCATGAGAGCAGTCACCACATCCTCAGCAGGAGTCTGTTCGCTGTCCTTGGGATCAGCCAGAGCAGGTTCATCACTTCAGTTCCCTGTCCTTGGGGTCAACCAGGGGGATTCATCAGTTCCCTGCCCTTGGGATCAGCCAGAGGGATTCATCACTTCAGTTCCCTGCCCTTGGGATCAGCCAGAGGGGCTTCATCCCTTCCCACCACTCCTTCCAGCCACGTACAGACTTGTCCTGACACAATTTCATCACACTCCCATCAAAAGCATCCCCTTTGTCCACGCTGCTCTCAGGAGCGGAGATCCACACAGGAAGAGGAAAAACGATCTATTTTTTTATTGTTTAAAATTGTTTCACATCCCTCTCATGCCACAGCTCAGCTCAGCAGAGGAAGAAGTAATTTCCTGGAAGCGGCGCCAGGGCTGTTCCCCTGAAGGATGGACAGAACTCTGGGTATCAAACATCAGAGCCACTCACACAACAGCTGCTTTCAGCCGGGAGGGAGTTTAGCAATCTCGGTGATATTTCTGTTAATATAGGACATACCACAGAGGTTTTACACTTCCCACCTAAACACCCAACATCAGCTGGGGCATCCAAACACCAAAGGTGGTCTCAGCAGGATCTCCGTGGCTCTCCAGATCCGGCCCTTTGGCTCTGAGTGTTTTCCATCGTGTGGCACTTGGCACGGGCACTGCTGTGGAGTTGCCTCCAGCCCCCTCGGAGGGGGTTTGCCCACTCCCCACTCCTTCACCCCCAGAGGCAGCCCCTGCAGGACTTCTGGGTGCCCACCAGGCAGGGCTGGGGCTCTCGGGGTGTCTGCAGGCAGCCCTGGGGTGCCCATGCCTCGGTCAAATCTCTGCCCAGATGTTCCACTTGAGGCTTTCCCCAGGCTCAGGACACACGGCCGGGGCAGGGAGGGCTCTCACCCAGGACCCCCTCGGGTGGGAGGCCATGAGCAGCCCCCCAGAGGCTGCCCAGCTGTGGGCAGGGAGAGCTGAGCTTGGAGCTCTTGGCCACGATCAGCGGGGGGACAGGGAAGAGTCCCTCCCCTCCTCTGTGCCAGCTGCTGGCTCCAGGACAGGGATCCCAGTCCCCGGACAGTCATCCCAGCCCAGGACAGGGATCCCAGTGACAGCAATCCCAGCCCAAGGGCAGTGATCCCAGCCCAAGGACAGGGATCCCAGCCCAGGACAGCGATTCCAGTCTGGGACAGTGATCCCAGTGACAACCATCCCAGTCCAGGACAGCAATCCCAGTGACTGCGAACCCAGTGACACCGATCCCATCCCAGTGACATCACTCCCATCCCAGACCAGGATTCCATTCCAGTGACACTGATCCCATCCCATCCCATCCCAGGCCGGGATCCCATTCCACTGACCGATCCCATCCCATCCCAGGCCAAGATCCCATCCCAGTGACACCGATCCCACCTCAGGACAGGATCCCACCCTGGCGCCAGAGGAGGCGGGTCCGAGCGCCTTTGGCGGGAAGGCCAAACCACGCCCCTCCCCGCCCCTAGTTACGAATCAACCAATAGTTGACGCGGGATTTTGACTGACGTCCGCATTACCCAATCAGACGTCGCCGGGCGCTCGACGGGCCAATGAGCGCTGTGCTGCTACCCTTCGCCCCGCCCCTACCGTATATAAAGAGAGCGCGGGCGGCGGTGCGGCAGACGCGGTGCTGTGCAGACTCGTAGCGCGTCTGTCCCGGCGCTCCAGAGCCATGGTAAGTGCGGGGTCGGGGGGGCACCGGGGGCGTCTCCGCGCTGCTGGGAGACGAGGCGAGGGGAGGTGGGCGGCGGGTCCCCATGGCCCCCAGAGGCGTGTCGTTCCCGTGCGGCTCCCGCCGGCTCGTCCCGAAATGGTGGCCTGAGGGACCCTCTAGCCGCGCACTGCCGCCCCCCGAGGCCGCGGGTGCTCCTCCGGCCCTGCCCGCACCGCGGCGTTACAGCTGCGGGGATGGGGGGAACACGGCAAGCTCCGTGCGGGACCCACCTTGGGGGAGTGGAGCCCACGGCACCGGCCCGGGGGTCCCTGCGGGGAGGGGTGGGGAGCGCCGGGGTGGGATGATGTGGGGACATCCTTAAGGGTTTTGTGAGAACTGCCGAGGTGGGGGAATGAGCTGGTAAATTGTGAGGAATCTGGAAGGTGTCACTGGGGTTGGGACGTTCCGCAGATCAAGGTGCGGGTGGTGGGATGGGATGGGTGTGGAGGGTTATGTGGACAAGGCTTCTCCTGTAAGCTTGTCCATGCGTGGGAGATATTTGTTGGATTGCAAATGGAGTGCTGGTGGGATGTGTTGATGTCCTTGTCTTGTTCTTGCACTTCGCTGGGAAAGCTGTTTCTGGCCACGCTTTTAAAACAAAGTCAAGCGTGTATACGTCCACTGGTCTCTGCAAAGGATGCAAGTTCCCTGGAATCCTATCCCAGGGAAACTGCATTCCTCTGTATGATGTGCTGTTGAACTTGGTCTGAGCTGGCACAGCCGTTCTCAGGGAACTTTGCTTTCCATCCACCTCACTCAGGTGTAGCTGGACCTTAAATACCCTGCTGGGGAGTGCAGGGGACCTACAGCCTGACCCAGGGAGCTGGAGAGGGCTTTAAGCCAGCAGTGAGTGCAAGGGCCTGAGTCTGCAGCTGCTGGAAGGACAGTGACAGGAAAGGCAGTGTCCTTCAGCTGGAGCACATCGTATTATAGGGAAAGGAGACAGAGATAGAGATTGGGCTGGAGAAATTCTGAGTTTTTACTGAAAACTGTTTCTGTGCCTGGGGAGAGCATTTAGTGTTACTTCAGTAAATAACAGCATTCTGTGTCATGGCTTGAATACAGCACTTCCCATCACTGTAGTACACACTTAAACCATATTATTTATGAAGCTGCCCTCAATGATGTGTGAAGGCCTTGAGCTGTAATGAGTGTGACAGCTGTCTTTGCAACTTGGGGATGATACTTTCAAGGCTCAGATTTTGTTCTGTTCTTTAGTTTTCTTGGTGCTGCGAAAAGGCCATTTGACAAAGATTTGTGTTTAATTACACAGCCATGTACTACTTATAGAAGTCCTTAGCAGAGTTGCAGGGAAGCAGTTGAAGGGGCTCTTGAAGCAGGACTAACAGTAGCACTAGGCCAGGCTTTGTGACTGACCTTGTCTAGCCAAGTTCGAAGTTTAATTTTGTGGAGTTTCCAATGAATTTGAAAGGACTGTGCTCCTTTTCTGCATTAACTATGGATGTGGACTAGACAGTTCTAGGTCGTAGAAATACAGAATGATTTGTATTGGGACCTTAAAGCCCATCTTGTTCTACCTCCTGCCATGGGCAGGGACACCTTCCACTACCCCTGGTTGCTTCAAGCCCCATCCAGCCTGGCCTTGGACACTTCCAGGGGTGGGACAGCCACAGCTTCTCTGGGCAACCTGTGCCAGGGCCTCCCCACCCTCCCAGGAAAGAATTTCTTCCTAATATCTCATCAAACCCTACCCTCCATCTTAATGCTGTTCCCTTTTCCAAAGTCCTTCTCCAGCACTCTTGGAGCCCCTTTAGGAGTATGTTTTTCCTGACTTTTATGTACATTAAATGAAGTGACCCTGGATCCCGGGGAGGGTTTTGCTGCCTCTAGTGGCTGTACTCCTGGGTCTGGAGCCTGGATGATGCTGTTCAGGGCACTTAGGCCAGTGACAGGTGCAATCATCAGCTCTTCTCAATATTCAGTGTTTGGTGTGAAGAAAGGAGTTGGCTGAAGGATTTGGGAAGAGTTGATCAGACTCTTCCTCTCTGACTGAAGAACAACAAGGAGGAATGAGCTTGTAAAAGTGATGATGTCCAAAAGGGTCTTCCTGGATGGAGCTGTTGATGGCTGAAAGGGGCTTTTGTGTTCTGTTGTTTTTTGTGCCAAATACCCTCAACATCAGGACCTGTTCTAATGGCTTTGCAGGCTGGGTGTGCTGAACGTTTGCTGAACAAGGGCAGTGCTATTTGTGCTGAGTGATCCGTTTCTGTCCTGCAGCGTGAGTGCCTCTCCATCCACTTGGGCCAGGCAGGCGTGCAGATCGGCAATGCCTGCTGGGAGCTGTACTGCCTGGAGCATGCCATCCAGGCCGATGGGACGATGCCCAGCGACAAGACCATCGGAGTGGGGGACGACTCCTTCAACACCTTCTTCAGCGAGACTGGTGCAGGGAAGCACGTCCCTCGGGCTGTGTTTGTGGACCTTGAACCTGCAGTCATAGGTAATGGTGACCTGTGCAAGGGACTGTAGAACATTTACACATCTTTTTGACTAAGGGATTCGTTTCTCTAAAGTCCTTTGGGGCTGCAGATTTTTACATACATGAAGCCCTCCTACGAATGAAAAAACTTGGCTTTGTTTGTTGTGATGCACTATGACCTCTTCAGAATTTCAGTATTACCTTCTGCCAGGCTGTGGAGTTAAAAGGGTCTTGTGAACATGCCTCATGATTTTGCTATGCAAGGAGCAGTTACACCCCCTTGTAACAGTATGGCATAATGTGCTGCAGGCAGTAGAACCCCTTCAAAAGATGCAATACGTATCACTAAGCAGATTTCTTATTGTACATTGTGCTTTCCCAAAGCAATCTTCTATTCTGTGTGCCTTTAACAGTGCTTGCAGAAATGAGTGTCCATCGCTACCCTAAATTCAGGGACTTTTGAGTATGCACTTCAACTTCCGGTTATGTTATCTTTGAATAACAATCCACTCCTGAAAATCAGTTGTATTGAGTTCAGATATGATCCCACATATCAGCTACTGACAGTCCCCCATCCTGGGCAGTGTGAGCTTCCAGTTTCACAAGATCCTCATTGCTTGTGTCATTTATCCTACCTTTGCTCTCACCAATGTGTGCTGGAAGCAATTCTGCTGGAGCTGGTTTATGGCTGTCTTGCCTCAAGCAGTGGTTTGGGGCTCTCATAGCAGAGGTCTGTGTTGCCTGTGCTTGTGCAGTTGCTGTGTTTATCACTCTGCAATACAGAGTTAGGGGAAATGAATGAATGTGCTCAGGCTACTCCTGCGTACCCAAACTGTGGGTCTTCTGTAGATTCTGTTCAGTGTAACACACCAGACCCATTTCTGTGGCTAACACAGCAGAATGAACCTCTGAGAGGAGCAGAAGGCTGCGGGTCTGGTCAGGGGTGAGCCCCAGCACCCTTGGCCATACAGTGATATTCCCAGGAGCTGGTTTGGCTTTCTTTTCTTGAACTCTGTGGCTGTTGCCTCCTCTGCTGCTGGCCAGGTGGTGGCTCTGAGTAACCAGGAACTGCTGAGAAATGAGGTGAGGGAGAGCAGGTGGCAAAGCTCTCACCTGGCCTCTGGGGAAGGAGAGCTGATGAGTCTTGGGACAGGTGAAAGGTAGTGAGTGTTCAGTGCTTGTTAGTGATGCAGGTGTAGTATGGGGATATGGGCAAGAGGCTTTTGTCTGAAGTCTTGGTAATACTCAAAGTTATATCATGCTAGGGGATGGCAGCCCTTATTTATTCCTGTCTGGCTAATGTGAAAATTACTGCCCCAGTTTCCTGGGCAGGGCTAGCATGAGTCTCCCCATTCATGCACCAAGTCACTCTGCACTGAGTTTATGAAAACCTATCTCTTGTGCATGCAGCAGCTCTGCATTTGCCATGTGTGTGCACAAGGGATTTCTGTCCTTCCGGATCAGCGCTGCTCTTGGAGAAAGCATGAGGATGCTGGGCATGTGCTCTGTGGATGTGGTGGTAAAATACCATCAAACTTTCTACCATGAAATAGGGCAGCGACATCTGGGAATTCAACACAGTGTCTTTAGAAATCTATGCCAGCCAGACTTAAAAACATGAAGCACAGGATGTCTGGGGCAAGCTTGGTTTAGCTGTCCCAGCTTTGTTCCTTATTTTTTCCTTATCATAATTTGGAGTGGTAATGCAGGAAGTCTTAGACACATGGATATTTGGGATGGTAAACTCCTCCAAAATGTTTTTATTTTGATGCAGTCTTAGAAATACTTGAGACTATTAGATTGTAGACTGCAGTGAGAGCTGCTCAGCCTGAACTGGTTTGAATAGTAACTGGATTTTTATGTCTTGAATTCTACTTATCTTTGACTCACTCTTTTTCAGATTAATGAATACAGGCAAACAGGCAACTTCAGGTGTAGTTTGTAAAGCTCTCTGCTGTCCACCCAATTTTAATTAAAGGATGCAATACTGCATTAGCACACAACTCAAGATTGGCTTAAGCTAAACCAGAGACAAAGCTCTGCTGAGTGCCTTTAGGACAGAACTTTAGCCTGCTAGATGTGTATATCTCTGGGACTAGTCATAACTCTATATCAATCTCCAAGTGTGTAACTGCTGGGGGATGCTGTGTGTGCATCTGCACAGTTTCTGTAATGCAGCTGTGTGTGCTGGAGCTTATGATTCAGCGTTTGGATAATTGCAGAACTCTCCCCTGAGCATCTCCTGTTCCTTTTGAACCCTTCTCAACCCTTGGCAGAAGGTACAGTGAAGGTAAAGGTGGGGGACAAGCAAGCACTGTTGGCTCTGCCTGCCCACAGCTGCAGAAGCAATAAGGCAGCATCCTGCAGCACTTGGGAAGTGAGGGGGGAAAAGCAGGATTTCAGCTGCTAAGCTGCAAAATGGACTTTAAGTTGTCTTAAACTGGGAGAATGATTCTGCTGCTACAGTCCAGTTTTAAATTGTTCTGACAGGTCAATTTTAAACTCAGGTGTAAAGTAGAACCCGTTTCTTAAAGAGTAACTTAATTTTTCTTAGTTGTTCGACATTCAGGCTGTAAAAGTATTGTCTCCTAGTGATAGGTAGATATCAGGTTTATTTTTATCTCTAAGGGTTTAGTTACCTTATTTTGGACACTCTCAGAAGCTTGAAAAACTTGATCTACATAGATTAACCTCTAAATAATACATATTACGTAATCATAATGATCTTGTTTTTCCCCAGATGAAGTTAGGAGTGGGGTATACAGACAACTCTTTCATCCTGAACAACTGATATCTGGTAAAGAAGATGCTGCAAATAACTATGCTCGTGGTCACTACACAGTTGGGAAAGAGATAGTTGATCTAGTTCTAGAGCGCATCAGGAAACTGGTAAGACTCTTCTTTACTGAAAGCTCATAAACATATTTTTTTGTTCTGTTTTACAGGATTTGGAAATTAGGTTATTGAATACATAACCCTATAAGCTGTGCTTTATTTTTTTTTTGTGGTAGAATTTGTGGACTTAGTCTGCATCTGGTTTTATTCCTAGCCAGCTGAGTATGGCTGGGTTATTTCCATTAGGTACAGCCTTCAAGTAGCCTAAAATGCTGATAAGGCACCTAAAACTTCTTATTTAGTTTTATGCTCAGCTACAGAAAGCCAGGAGTGAAAACTGTGGTTTGCATAGTTCCTGCTGGAGAACGATTAGTCTCTGGCTGTGGCTCTTTCAAGGAGCTTCCATGGTTTTGACCACTGTTTGTGTTTCCTGCTGTTATGATTTCTGGATTAATTTTGTGGTACTAACAGTAGAAAAGGAATAAATCTCAGTAAGTTGGGCTCGCCAGTACTTTGATCATGTGGCAGACTTATGAAGATGGCAGTTTTGGGAGACTGAGTTCCCGCTTTAGGGCTGCTAAGCATGTGCATTACCCAGTGTGTCACAAAGGAAGGAATTCCCATTGTACAAAACAGCCCAGGTCATACCTCTCGTGGTTTGATATGGACTGCTGAGTGTGTCTTACTGAAAAGTTCACCTCTTGCAGATCACAACTGGCATTATTCTCAGCGCTTGGCTGCCACAGTCTCTAATTAAAGCAAAGATAAGTTTGCAGCAGGTTGTACTTTGACCTGAAAAATATGGTTGTAATTTCTTTTTACAGACTTTTGGAAGTCCCAGTCAGTCCTGGGAATTGAGTTGAGCTTCATGTGGCACCTCTTTGTGAGGAGAGGGCTGTCTAGTTTTGTCATCTGAGAAGCCTGAACTGGACTGGCTCTGTAATGCACTGTGACAGCTCATTCCCCTGAGAACAGAGATACATGATTGGCACTTGTACAGGATTAGAACAGGAGCTCTGGGATGGGGGATTGCTCCATTTTTTGTGTGCAGGTAGAGAATGTCAAATCCATGTAAGGTATAGATGATGTGTAGGTCTTTGAATATTACTGCTCTTTTTGGTCATTGGTAGTGGCTGTGGCTGAGAACTGGGAGTAAGGAGGCTTTGAGGTAGCCATTTGAAGAGATCACCCTTCCATATGTGGGGGTTTAAAACAGCCAAGAATACTGTTTTTCATGGGACGACACCTCCTTGATTATTGGTGGATAAATCAAATTCAGTACTTCTGAAACTTGAACAGTTCAAGCATTCAGAGCTGTTTTTCTTGAGCTTGTTCTGGGATTCTTAACGTCTACACCTATATTTTCTCTTTCAGGCAGATCAGTGCAGTGGCTTGCAGGGTTTCCTGATTTTCCACAGCTTTGGAGGAGGCACTGGATCCGGTTTCACCTCTCTGCTGATGGAACGCCTCTCAGTTGACTATGGGAAAAAATCCAAATTGGAATTCGCCATCTACCCTGCACCGCAGGTCTCGACAGCTGTTGTGGAGCCGTACAACTCCATCCTGACCACCCACACCACGCTGGAACATTCCGACTGTGCCTTCATGGTTGACAATGAGGCCATTTATGACATTTGCCGTAGGAACCTGGACATTGAGCGCCCAACCTACACCAATCTCAATCGCCTCATTAGTCAGATAGTATCATCCATCACTGCTTCCCTGAGGTTCGATGGTGCCTTAAACGTGGATCTTACTGAGTTTCAGACTAACTTGGTGCCTTACCCTCGTATCCACTTCCCACTGGTGACGTACTCCCCGATTGTTTCGGCAGAGAAGGCCTATCACGAGCAGCTCTCTGTGTCTGAAATCACCCATACTTGCTTTGAGCCTTCCAACCAGATGGTGAAGTGTGAACCCCCGCCATGGCAAGTACATGGCCTGTTGCATGTTGTACCGTGGGGATGTCGTCCCCAAGGATGTCAATGTTGCCATCGCTGCCATCAAAACCAAGCGCACGATCCAGTTCGTAGACTGGTGTCCTACTGGTTTTAAGGCAAGTCTCACCTCCATCATGGTTCTTCAGACCTCTCATTCAGTGTCCTGGGTCAATGGAGTATATTTGCTCATGGAGCTGTTCTGTAGGTACCTGGTTTGTATTTTAGGAAATGGAGGCTTAGGTTTTCATACAGAGCAGTTTTGTGAGTGACACATTTTATTCAACTCATGTTGTCTGATTTTTATAGTTGCTGTAAAAAACACCACAAAGAAACTCATGGTCTTTTCTGCATCTCCTGTAGGTTGGCATCAATTACCAGCCCCCCACAGTGGTTCCGGGGGGAGACCTGGCCAAAGTGCAGCGGGCAGTTTGCATGCTGAGCAACACCACAGCCATTGCTGAGGCCTGGGCTCGCCTGGACCACAAGTTTGACCTGATGTATGCCAAACGTGCCTTTGTCCACTGGTATGTTGGAGAAGGGATGGAGGAGGGGGAGTTCTCGGAGGCCCGGGAAGATTTGGCTGCGCTTGAGAGAGATTATGACGAAGTGGGCACAGAATCGATCGATGAAGACGAAGGTGAAGAGTATTAAATGCAACAGTGAATTTCAAGTCTGTGCCACTTTGCTGCCTCTTTAGTAGCAATGTAAATCATGTCAAACTGGCTGGAATAAAGCTTTAATCAAGAACTTTGATAGTGTCCAAACTATGTACAAACTATGTACACAAGGGACCTATGTGCAGTCAGCAGTCCAGGGGATGGAATTTCTAAGGAAGGTAGCTGAATAAAATAGCCATGCTGTACCTCAGTGAGTTCTTGTCCTTTAGCATTGCTATTTGAAAGAGGTATTAGTGTCTATTTTCCCCCAGAACTTGAGACTAAAATGAGCTGGAGCTGTTGCTGGAAGATGAGTTAGCTACATTTTTTTTCAAGACTCTAAAGCTGGTGTCACAAGAGACAACAGGAACTAACCTTGTGTTACCTGTAAAAGATGCAACACCTTCAAAACCTAAGGCTATTTTGGTTAGTTTTCTCCTATTCTTAGATTTCATGAGGGCCAGCCACTTAGAGATGCAGTAACCTGGATGAGGAGGAGATGCCCAGAAAAGATGTGCCATAGCATGAGGAACCTGAAAAGGAAAGAGATGCCCAGGAAAGGGTGTGTTATAGCTGCCACCTCAGCTAGAACCTGAGTGGTGGCTGCCCTTGTGTTGCTGTGTCCTCCCACAGAAGGAACTGGAATCCCTGCCTGCAGCTCTCTGGGATCATTAGCCTTTGCCTGAAGCTGTCTGGACCAAAATCTCTGGGTTAGCTGGTCAGGATTAAACACTAGTTTTCCCTAAAACTAATTGTTTTGCAGGAGTAATTAGTCCATAAGTTCAGATATGAACATTGCCATCCTTCTGTGTAAGCTGATGGAACAGGAGAGGATTGGGCTAATCAGGTTTATCTTCAGATGTGTCTGAAACCTCCATGGACTGAGTGGGGGTCTGGGCACACAGTGAACCACAAACCAAATAACTCCACTGTTGTGGAGTTGGATGACTGAGGAATCTCCCCCAGAGCAGAGCCGAAGGTGGAATAGTCCAATGTTAAGATGATGATTGAATACTGAACGGAATTACAGGATACCAGTCTGACTCCAAGATGAGATTTGAGCTGGAGAATTCCCTGCTGTCATATTTCAATCTTATTTATATTGCTTCTGATTTAATAGCAGAGTGTGATTGAGGCCAAGCCTTGCAACCTGTTAGTTGTAGATGTGCACACCTGCTTGGTGGGAGTCTCAGCTGCAGTATGTGGAATTCCTGAACTCCTTTCTGTGTGGAGTCCTCTCAAAGTGGGGTCCTCTACCTGGTCCCAGTTGGGTGGGCTTGTTCCTAGACTGGGGGGTGTCACCTCTAACTTAGAGTTAACAGGCTGCTCTGTTAGGGCTGATGGGGAATTGCTTGAGCTGAAAACCTGTTGTCCTGGATCACTGGGTGTGTTTTTGTGGCTGTTGGGTTGAGTCAACCTCATTTGAACTTCTTGGAGCTGGAAATTGCCGGTTTTACAGAGATGGGGAACCTTAGGACTTTACCACTTCAGTGAGTGGCTCAGTGTCAGCTGTGCTTTTGTGCAGGATGTGTGTCAATCACCCCTACCATTCAGCGCAGATGAGCATGGGCAATGTTTCAGCGAGTTTCATCTTTGCTTTTCCTTGTGGTTTTGTGTTCTGTGGTGGCAATAACTGTCATGAGTTTGAAGTCCTGTTTATTGACTTATTTTCCTGCTTACTGGTTGATCAAGCAAATGTTTGGCAGGGCCCAGGGGCACAAGCATATTCATTCCAGTCGGAAGGGCTCCGTTTTGGCACGTGTTCAGGTTTTACTGGGATGGCATTGCCCATGAGAGGAGTGTGCAAAGGGCTGTTTCGTGCCTTGCAGGTGACAGATTTTCCCATGAAAAACCCTGCATTGCCAGCAGATCGTGGAGAGTGCTCTGTGCCAGCACCACGATTTCCTTTGAGCATTAGGTGTATTGAGGCTGTGGATTTCTGAACTGGCTTTCAGTGTGATCTTTTAGTGATTTGGCTTTTCTGTGAGGAATTTGGTTTCACTGAGGCTTGGCCTGCTCTGTCTCCTCAGATAGTGCCTGGGATTTACTGCACATGTGGATTACCCGTATTTAGGACACTGCCTGTGCAGTGGGAATTGGCTCATGGTGTGTCAGTGTGTTTTATCCAGGCATGGCCTGTGAGGAGCAGTGGCACTCAGCAGCTGTGTAAAAGCCTTGTGCATATGGAATGCTGAGCTCTGAAAAGCTGGGAATCTCATTCTGTGTAGGCTGGATGACATGCATTATGCTTTTAATTTTTAAAAGTAACATGTAATGCTACTTAGAGAAGATGTAATCTGAAACATCACTGGAGAAGGTTTCACAAGAGATGTTCTGTCACATGGTAGCCTTTGGACTGATGCTGAAAACATTATACATTTTCAGCCTACATCACTCTCGAAATTTCTTTATATTAGTATTAAGAAACACTGTTGCCTTAGCCAGTGGGCAGCTGCTCTCAGTGTAGGCATGTACATGCTGAGCTAAGATAAGATAGGTTTTTTTCCCAGATAGGAAGCCAAGATAATTACAGCAGGAAAATCCTGCTAAAACTGCTCTTGCTTCAGTGAGCTGCAGAAATCCTTAAGCGTGTTCTAATTACTGGCTCTATGGCTGGATGAACAAATGTGTGGTTCATCCGTTTCCTTGAAATGAAGAGATCTTGCACTGAATTAAAATTTGAGTGTAAGAGTGTACCTTGGATTTGCAGAGGTTCGCATTAGTGCACTCTTTAAGGCAACTGCTTTCTTTGGACTGTGAAAGCTTTTCTCTAATTCACCACTTTAAATGTTATTTTCCTTGATAAGAAATGCCCATAGTTGTGCTTTGCACAGTCATGTGCCTGTTTGCACTGGCAGAAGTGCAGGCATTATCTAGTGGTACCTAAATATATCTTTACCTGTGTGGTGACACAGCTTTCTCCAGTATTGAGCTTGGCAATTAATAGCTCTCACCTGACAGAATGACTTGTGTGAGTCATGAAAGGGAGGAGGAGGAGGAAGTGGGCTGGAGCCCATGGCGGTCACTATGAACTTTGTTGTAATTCTGGTGTTATCTCTAAGATCTGTTCTAGGCTGGCTCTGGTGCTGTGCCAGGGAAATGCAGTGCAGCAGAATCTGATTTCCACCCACTCTGCCCTCTGAAAAAGCAATCTGGATCCCCTTTAATGTGCTAATATCTATATTATATATATAATTATATACATTCCTAATTTCTATAGTAAGCATGCCACAGTGTAATTGTAAGATAAAAATCTCCTTTGGGCAGCAGAGGTGGCATAAACCAACAGCTACACAAGCTGACACCTTTCCTTCAGAGCAAACTGTTCTCAAAATCAGAAAGGGCTTCTGTGCCTCAGATACATCAAGTTCTATTGAAGATGTAACATTCACCCATTCAGCCCATTGCTGCAAAGCAGGAACTAACCTAGGGAGATCTTTGGAGTTGGAATTGGTAAATGAGATTTGAAACTGAGTCAGCAAGGAAACAATAAGGTGGCTCTAGTATTGTGGAAAAAGATGAGTTTGCAAAGGACACTGCTTTTGGCAGTGTTTTTGGAAGATATAAAGCTTCTGAAAAAGTGGGCAGTGTATGGTGGTAGTAAAGATTCTCTGGCTTTACCTTTTTCATTTCTCTGCAGGGTAATGGTGAAGAGTTGGACAATGATGGCTCCTGGACAGTTTGGGGTGACTTCTTGAGGAACTAGCAGGAAAGCCAAGGGAATAGTTGTGTCAATCCATTAATTTATGCTCACAGCAGCCATAGTTATGTTGCCATAGTTCTTGGTTGTCTTGTCCCAGGCCTTCAGCCCTGCAAGGCCTGCTGTTGGCATCCAGCTCCCACTCTGGCAAATTCCCCAAGTCAAGCCAGGCTGGCATCATTCTGTGCTCAACTGTGTGTGAATGTTGTAACAGCAGGTCTGGGCAGCTGAGACCCAGTGCTGCTCATGTGCTGCCCTGTGCCATTTGCCTCTGATGGGTGTCAGGGCCCGTGTTCTGCCCTGTGCAGCAGGCCATGGTTTCCTGCCTGGAGGAGAAGCTGCACAGAGGCAGAGCTGCAGTGATCACTGTTTATAGTGCAGAGCTCTTGCAGTGCAACAGGGTGGCTTTTCCACTGGCCTTGCTGAACTTTTGTAGCAGTGGAAGATTCCAGTTATTTCGCGGACTTTTTGTCAATCCCAGACTGGTTTGAGTTGGAAGGGACCTTAAAGCTTGTCTTGTTCCACCCCGTGCCATGGGCAGGGACACCTTCCACCAGCCCAAGTTGCTCCAAGCCCCGTCCAACCTGGCCTTGGACACTTCCAGGGATGGGGCAGCCACAGGTTCTCTGGGCAGCCCCTGCCAGGGCCTCCCCACCCTCACAGTACCTTTGAGGTCACATTTCTATAAGTTCTAAAAGTTTAGGAAGTAAAATCAACCTGATGCTAAATGTGAAGATATCATATGCTGTACAGGAGCTGTGAACTACCATGGCCAGGAAAGATGCTCCTGTCAGGAAAAGGATAGTGGACCAGGTGACTCCTGATCTTGCCAGTTTTGTCATGTTTATAAGGAATTTCTTTGAATAAAAAAGCATTTTTTTTGAGCTCTGAAAACAAGGACTAGGCTTGTAATCAAATTCTGCAGTAAAGACAATTTTCCATTGTATTACAGGACTCTCTGGAAGGGCTGTAGGGGTTTCTCTGTGTGTTGGGGAGGTGATAATGATTAATCCCTTCCTTCTATCTGGCTCTGAACTAGAGGGAGGACTAACAGTGTTAACTTCCAGGCTGTGCAAAGACTTTGATCTACAGATTTCCCCTAAAAGTTGGGCAAGGGGATTAAAGATGTGGAGTCTCAACTGGCTGTTAATAGGGAGAGGAATTGAGAGCATGATGAGGTGGGAGAAACCCCATTGCTCTGAAGGTATTGTAGGTGTTAGCTGATGAGATGCTGAGAAATACCAGGACATTAAATAAAAAAAAAATAGAGGAAAAGGGCAAGATCACATGAGGAGTGGTGCCTTCTCTGGAGCTTTTCAGTGAATTGACTCTGTTAAACCCTGGTCTTCATCCTTCTGCTGCCATGTCCCTGTTCCTGGGGTTTCTGCAGACCTTCCTTTGCATAGCCAACTTTGTGTGACATAAAATGTGAAGTTGTTTTTAAAGATATTTTCAGATCTTGTGATACTGCCTTGTTTCCTCAACCTTCCAGGCATCCTTCAGGGACAAATTTCCTACTTTCTCTGCAGCATTATTTTGGTTTCACTGGTCTGTGTCAAGAGCTTGGAGTACTTGGGCACACAAAATTAAATTCTTCTTTTCAAATGTTTACTAGAAAACAATAGTTGTAAATACTAAGTTTGAGAGTCTAGAAAACATCCCAGAAACAGTGAGGAATTACTTTTTTCTATTACGGAACAGTTTATTAGAAATGGAGGGAGACTCGTGAAGTCTTAAGTGAATTAATCTTTATAAGAAAGAAAGGAGGTGGATCTGAGTCCCTTTAAAATTAAGTACTCCAGCCCACTGGATGTGCTCAACTTGGTTTTAAGAACTACTCCAGGCTTCTGTGTGACCCCAGTGTGTGAGTGGTCTCTCAATTTTGGCCCAATATGTGCAAATGTGATTGTGTTAAATCAGCTGCAAAGCTGAGGGAGGAGCAGGGGTTTAAACCTTTCTTTGGGGGTTTCAAAAAGTGAGAGGAGAGGCCTGATCATAAGCAGGAATATTGAAATTCACTTTATAAGTTTGGGACTGGAGATCCAGATGGTGAGGGAGAAGTTGAAAAAAAGTGTTCAAGCTGACTTTACAGGCTGGCTTTGTGTCCATATGGATGTGATTGGTGCTTCAGTAGGGCTGCCTCAAATGTGTTGCATTAGGCCTTCCCCCCTTCAGCTCTGTTCCTTTTGGGAGGTGATGGCTGATGTTGAACTGCCATCACACTGTGGGGAGGGCCTGTTTGTGGCTTCCTCCAGAGCTGCAGTTCTTTTATCTCTAAATGGTTGAGGATTGAAATGGTGAGATGCTGTTGCTGGGCTCTATCTGTGGCCTTATCTCTGTCTGCTACTGACACACCAGTCAGCTCTGCTACTCAGGCAGTTCATCAGACAGATCAGAGGAGGAGATATCTGGGCAGTCTGTAACTCTCCCAAAATGTCTTACGTTTGGTGAGAAAGATTCACTTTTCCAAACATCGAATCTGTTATTTACCTGTAGCCAGAGCAAAGTGTGTTGGGATCCTTTTGCAATATCAAGGGGATTAGGGGAAAGAAGATAAAAGGCTTTTTCTGTCCCTTCTAAAGTTAGAATTAAGTGAGTTTTCTAAGTGCCTGTTGAAGGCCAAAGGTGTTAAGTCCAGAACTTGCATTTGACTTCAAAAGGCTCAAATTGGGAAAAATCCTTCTGTCCAAAATGATGCAAACTTACTGAGACTTTGCTCAGGAGGGGCTGAGGGAGCTGGTGGGGCTCAGCCTGGAGAAAAGGAATCTCAGGGGGGATATTCTTGTTCTCTGCAACTCCCTGACAGGAGGGGAGAGCTGGGGTGGGGGAATAGGGCTCTGCTCCCAGGAAACAAGGACATGGAAACAGCCTCAGGTTGCACTGGGGGAGATTTTAGGTTGAATAGTCGGGTAAGTTTATTAATGGAAAGGGTGGTCAAGCACTGGCATAGGCTGTGCAGGGCAGTGGTGGAGTCACCATTCCTGGAAGCGTTCAAAAAACATGTAGATGTGGCATTTTGGGACATGGGGCAGTGCTGAGGGAATGGTTGGACTCAATCCTAAAGGGCTCTTCCAACCTCAGTGACTGTGATTCTTAGCCTGCAGTTTTTCTGTCACTTCTGTGACTTTCTCAAGGCAAGAACCTCTGAGGTTGCTGGCTGTCAAGTGTTCCTGTTTCAGAGGTGGCCTCTGTGCTTCAGATGAGGGAGGAACTGAGCAGTGTTCTTCAAGAAGGCTGCCAAGATCTACAGCATCTTCACGTCACTTGTCCTTTTGTTAGAGCTCTGTGGCTGCAACTGTCAAATACATTTCATGGTCTTACGTCACCACCATTTGCAAAAGCTGTGCTTCAGTCGTTCTCCTTTGTGGGTACCTTTGTGGCTTTTCAGTTATTTCAAAACCCTGCTGTGGGACCTGCCTTTGGGTGACTGCTGCTGGTGTGCAGTGTTTCCATGAGGTTCTGCTGTCCTTTTTTGAGCCTGGTGGTGTTTTCCAGCTGTTCTGGTGGTTGATTCTGTGCCATTCTACACAAGTGGTCACAGCAGTGCCCCATGCTGAGTTACTACATTTTATATCTATATATATTATGTATATGTGTATATTTTGGATCTTACCTGCTGGCTATTCCCATCCCTGTCTTCCCTCTTGTCTCACCCATGCAACCATGTTTTTATTCTTGTACTGCCTCTGGCACTAAATTTTGTGTTAAATTAGGAGAAAAAAAACCCTTTCTGCGAGAAGGGCACAGTTTTCTTTTTATTCTCATGAACTCTTGTGTAGGAGAGGCTGGGTGCTGGAGCAGGGAATGTGGGGTACGAGGCATTGGCTGTGGAACCACAGGCCCCACTGTTCTCTGCTGACTGGGACAGGATAGTTTCTGCCTTTGTTCTTCCCAGCTGCCATCGTGTGTTTCGTGGAAGGCAGGACCTGTGCATGCGTGGATGTGTCCCAGTCACGTCTCAGTAGGTTATAGAACAGTTTCTGCCATTGTCCACAAATGCTTTTGAATCTGGTGTTAATGCTTTGCAGTGAGCACATATGGCACCCAGAGATGGGGGTTCCTTTTCCCTGAATTCCCTCATAATTCCAGGAAACTTACTGGCACTTCCATGCAGAGTACTCCTGTTTCTATGCAGAGTGCTCCTGTTTCTTGTTTTACTTTTTGCTGTATTTAGTGGTTGTCTCCCTCTCTCTGTTTTCCAATTCTGTGCCTGTTTCTTTGCTTTTTCACTGTTGCTGCAGATCCCAACAGAGTGTTCTGGTTCCAGCCTTGTCTATTAGAGCATATGTGCACTGGCCCCCTTGTTATCACTGCCTGCAAGTATTTAATGCCTGGTAAGCGTGTCTGCACATGTTGGATCTGCCTGATGAGGCTGAGGGGGGCAATTTGACCCCATATTGACTTAGAATGTATTTATTTTGGATTGGATGTGTTAAACACTCATATGTGGTTAGTGCAGACACCTGCATGCTGATACACTTTTTTTTTTTGCTAATTGTAGGTACTGGCAGATCAAGAGCAATCCTTACTGTTGTACTTGTGGTCACTAAAGACTTTTCTTGTTTAGTCTTGTACTTCCTTGCGAAAGATGCTCTGATGTCTCTTGGAGACTTTGAAATCTTTTCATCATCTTCCCCAGATGTGTGGCGTTCCAGGTATGAAGGCAATAAGCCAGGTTTCACTTGTGAAACTCCCCCAGAACTCAGTGCATTTAGAGGCCTGATTTTTCTGACTCTAGAGCTTTTAAATTCTTTCCACTGCCATGTTGTTTAATCCCATCCTTTCCTCTTTGAATGCCTTCCAGCTCCCCAGCTGGTTTTAGCTTGTGCCAGATCCAGCATCAGTCTGCCTTGGTATGATTGATGTGGATTCTTACCACCTTTGCTTTGCTGACTTTGTCACCTTTGTCATCAGTATTGACTGCAGTGTGTTCTCTGCCTTAATTCACGTAGCTCCTGCACATTCTCCAGTGTACCTGAGTGATCTGCACCTATTTCTGCACCTTTAAATCCCTTTTAGAAGCAGTTTTTCTATGGCTCTTCGTCGGTGACTGAGTGGTTTAAAAACCAGACTTATGTCCTGATTCCTTGTCAACTTTGGGCTGTCAATTTTTAGTGTATTTCAAGTGATCCACAGGAGCTTAGATGGCTTTGTGTGTACTTGCTGTTTGAAACCTGGCTACTTGGTGGGAGAGTTTGAGGGTATAAATCCCTCTGGAATGCAGCTGCAGGTATCTTGGCACAAGGATCCCCCAAATCCTGTGCTGTTGCACAAGATAATGCAGTCTCCTCACTGCCTTGGCAAGGTCACCTCTGGTGTGTCTGAAAGAGTCCTGAAGCATGTCTGGGTAACCAAGGGGGATTTTGGCTGTAGCAGAGCCAGGAAAGCTGACTGGGAACAAGATTTGCTAATTAAACACTTTCTGCAGAACCAGCGTCTCTCCTTGCCCAGGCTGGGAGTGTCAGAGTGTCAAGGCAGGGGGTGGGGGCTTATCTGAGCTGTGGTGGCACGTGGTGACAGGGCGCTGTGCAGGGCTGGCACAGGGCACAATCTGCTGAGTTATGGGGCTTTTGCTGCTGCTTCTGCTTGCCCTGTTCATAAACCACAGCTGAGCTCAGATCCTGCTGGGGGACCAGTTGTGATGGCACTTTGTTTCACTGAGCCAAGGGGTTGGAGTGGAGAAGCTGCTTTTTCGTGTTGGTTATAGCGGGTTCTTTTCCCTAAGAAAAAAAGATACGCTTTGTGGTTTTATGCATCATGGCAAACTGTGTTTCCCAAGTTGCTCTGTTGTTGCCAGGGCTTCACTTTCTCAAGCATCGAGGCCTGAGGCTGAGCCAGTCACCCCAGGCTCACTGTATAGTCAGTACAGAGCAGCAAGCGGTGGGGTTTAGGGTGAGGTTACTCTGACCTATTTTAGGCACCTGCCTTAAGATAATGAACTTCAAAGCCTTGCCCTCACTGACTGTCAGTGCTCCGTTGATGACAGGTCCCATGTCAGCCTCCACACTTCCTGAGAGAATCCCACCCACTGCACGTCCTGCCTGGAAGCAGGTTTTGTCCCACACTGCTGCCACTTGGGTGCTGAAGCACAAGAAGGTACAACCTGAATTTGTTGTGTGAGTCAGCAGCTGCCCGAGAGCGAGGTGAGGTGAGGCGTGTGAAACAGCACCTCTGCTCTGCCTTCCCGGTGCTTCCAACAGCTGTGGTTTGCTTATCCTGGTTCTTAGGGTAGTCTGGGCAAGGATTTGGAGTAAGGCTTTACTCAGCTTTAATGCCAGCTAATGATAGGGTAAGGGACTTGTAGAACTTTATTAATAAAAGCAACGCTGAAGGCAGTTGCACAACTGCAGAGGAGTTTCATCTTGGAGCAGAGGTATTTTATGCCTCCATGTGCTCACCAGCTGCCCTTACCTGGTGTTGACAGTCCCCCCTGGAGTGTGTGCAGCTGGGGCGCTTCCGTCCCAGTCTGCAGTCAGCTCAGGTTTCCTGCCTGTCCCCCTCAGCACGGCCCCTCCACAGGGCTTCCTGTGCCTGACATCTCCTGCCTGAGGAGTTCAGAGGGGCTCGTAGGGTCCCCCA
This sequence comes from Grallaria varia, assembly GCA_013396735.1. NCBI lineage: Eukaryota > Metazoa > Chordata > Aves > Passeriformes > Formicariidae > Grallaria > Grallaria varia. The sequence goes on from VWZG01000757.1 coordinate 647,407, forward strand.
GAGTGCAAAGGGGTTATAGACAGGGGGCAGAGGCATGGGCATGGAGAGCAGCTTCTAGAGAAAAGGCAGACATGTACCAGGACATCTCTATTGAAACAAAAGGTTCTCTTGTAGCAAAAGCTGACAGCAAAGTACCTAATTCTCCATCTAAATGTTGCTGCTGAGAGTCACTTAGCCAGGGCACGGTGTGAGACAAGCAGTTCCGGTACCTGGCACCAGAGCAAGAGCCAGAGTGGTGTCTATGAGTTGGGAGCTTTGCTATAAATGTCCATAGCCTGGTATATCCAGAATACTCCATAACTTTAACCAGGATCTTGGGATCACAGCACCCTGACACTAATAGTCCTGTTTCCCAAGGACTGATGTGCATCACCATCTCTGGGAGCAGCTGGAAGATATAAAACCCTTCTCTAGCCTTGATGATGACACTTGGACTGCTTTGCAGGTTTGTACAGGCTGCTGGTTTGCCCAGGAAAACTGGTTTGGTTTGATCTGTCAGAGATTCTGCTTACTAAATCTGTTTGTTCCCAGGAACCTATTTTCTTAAAGAGCAGAGAGGCTCAGCACATCTCCCTCCCTGCCCTGTGCTCCTCTTAATATGTAAGTACTTTAATTAGGCCAGACTCTGCTGATGAAATGAGGCTTTGGCTTCAGTAGAGTTTCAGCTCTACATGTGATGCTGATCATCCCTGGACATGGTAGGATCGTCCTGGGCAGGATCTCTTCCAGCCTGGTTCTGTGTTATCCTGAAGTGCAGCTTGTGTAATATTAGCATATTTCCCAAAGTTTTGTTCATTGAGGAGCCTCTGGGAGCTGCTTGCTTGGCTTTTGCAGTGTCCAAAGTCTTCTGTCTGCTCAGAAATCCAGGGTATGGTGTTTCCTAAAGTTCTTCTCACTGGCCAGAGGACATGTTCTTGCTGTGGTACAGAATGGAATTGGACAGACCCAGGTGCTGGGTGAAGGTATGGGTATCCAGCCATTGTCTGAAGAGGAGATGTGGTCTAGGATGGCAAGAGCAGGTACATAAAGGGGGAAGGATTGCTCTGCCCCTCTAATCTACTCTGCCCCTCTATTCTGCTCTCGTGAGACCCCACCTGCAGAGCTGCCTCCAGCTATGGGGTCCCCAGCACAGGAAGGAAATGGACCTGTCAGAGTGAGGCCAGAGGAGGCCATGAAGCTGATTAAGTGGGATGGATCCCCTCTGCTGTGAGGAAAGGCTGAGAGATTGTTCAGTTGGGAAAAGAGAAGGCTGTGGGGTGACCTAATTCCGTTCCTGAAGGGAGCTGACAGGAAACATGGAGACTATTTACAAGGGGACTGGAGTGACAGGACAAGAGGGAATGGCTTCCCACTGCCACAGGGCAGGGTTAGATGGGATATGGGGTAGAAATCCTTCCCTGTGAGGGTGGGCAGGCCCTGGCACAGGTTGCCCACAGAAGCTGTGGCTGCCCCATCCCTGGAAGTGTCCAAGGCCAGGTTGGATGGGGCTTGGAACAACCTGGTCTAGTGGAAGGTGTCCCTGCCCATGGCATGGGGTGGAATGAGGTAAGTTTTAAGGTCTTTTCCAACTCAAATGATTCCATGATTCTATGATTTTTTTTTTTTCCAGTGTCTAAGTTGGATATATAAATGCAAACAAGTCAATATAGGCGGTGGGAACAAGGTACTCCAGGCAGGTGATGGCTGGTGCAGGAGAGTGAAGGGCAGATTTACACCAGTAGCAAAGTTCATAGTGTGGTTCCCTTGCAAGAAAACACAAAATAAGATTTGCTCAATATCCCTGCAAGCTGAGGGGGCTTCCTACAGACAAATGGTGTGTGAGGAGAGCTATGCTGCAACAGCGTGTAAAGGGACACTGATGTGCAGGGTTCTGGAGAGATACTCTATTGGGAGCTCACAGCTGGGTGAGGATGGAGGAATTGCCAAAGAAAAATGCCTCGTGTGGTGACAAGTGCTTGGCTTCAGTTGGAAGCCCTGGCACTCCTTCCCTTGAGCCCACCCCTTTTGATGGCCTTTGGACTACATGTTGGACTCCTGCTCCTTTCTTCCTCACTGCCCCTGCTTGGTCCCTGCCAGCCCAGCAGCTGCTGTTTGTCCTGGGTTAACAATGAGCTGCAGCAAATGGGAATATTCTGCTCATAGGGGACAAATGAACAGGCTTGGAGAAGGCCTATCTAATAAAAGGTGTTAATTAATAACAGTCAACTGAACCATGGAGAAGGAATGTCTGCATTCTCATTCCAGCAGAGGGAAATCTGCTTTTCTTCCTGCAGCTTGTGCCTCCAACGCTTGGGGAATTGGGTTTCTAAGCCAGACAGTGCTGTGCCACACTAATCCCCTGAACAGGGCAAACACTGCAGATGGCACAGCAGAGGGAAGATACAGAGAAGGCAGTGTGCAAAAATACACATTTGTGGGGATGAAGTGTTTGCATTTGCAGGTAGCAAGGTAGAAAGACAGGTAAGATGCTTGATGGGGCACACAGACCCTCCAGGCTTCCTGCTTACCTTAAATCTCCATCTTGTCCAGCCCTGAGCCACCTTGTTCTCCTTTTAAGGCCCCTGCTTTTTATCCTTGGATCATGCCTTGATCTCCCTGCTCTGCTCACCTTCAGATCTTTGTACCCAATGCTTTTTCCCCTCCTCCATCACAACTTCCCAGGTGTAGCACCTCTGTTTGAGGGGTTTTTCATCACGGTCCCATGGGAGGCCTTTGGATGTGACAGGATCGGCAGAAGCAGTCCTGCTGAATGTGATACTTCCAGCTATGGCAAAAGAAGTCCTCAAGGAGTCATTGCAAAAAGGATTTATTTGCTGACCACCAGGACTCACTGGTGTTCAAGCATCCCTGATGCCCTTGGGGACCCTCAGACCCAAAGTCACAAAAGTAGTGTTCTCCTCCCTGCCAGAGCCCCTGGAGTGAGGGATGTGCTGTAGAGCAGCTGTTGGAAGGTGATGAACCAGCTTTTCTCTCCAGATTGTGATATTTGGTGACTTATACTGGAGGGTCCCTTGGTGTAAATGTAAGTACCATCAGTTAACCGTGTATATTATGTCTGTGGTTGGAGCTTCCTGTCTAAACCTGGTCCTCTTTTGTACAAGGATGGGACTTCTGTCAGCTCTGGGTAAAATTCAGGGAAGGAAATGGCAGCACCCCCTGGAAATTGGATGGCTGGGGACCCTTCAGAGCTCCCAGAGGCTGAGCCTGCCTGACACGCTGAAGCCACATCAGGGTGTGACTCTGGGCTCAGCATGTCCCTGCAAGGGTGACACTGTGAGAGCTCAGCTCTGAGCGCTGGTGCTGCTCTGGCTTGGGCCGTGTGTTGATCCAGAGCCTGGCCTGGTCTGGTGTGGCCCCTGAGCTCTGGCCTGGTGGACAAGAAGCCTGTGCTGCCGTGCTTGGAGCTGGTGCCTCATCCCCTGTGGCATCTTCTCAGAGCCCTTGGCAGTGCCGGGAGGTGCCCAGTTCCAGGGAGGCTCCAGTGGGGACAGCTCCACGTGGAGGCTCCCTCCCTTTGCTGTGTCCATTTCCCTTTCTTTCCTCCATTTTTTTCAACTGAGGAGAAGAATTTGGCTCGTCTTAAACCGGCCGTAAGCGATTTGTAAAATTCTTTGCTTTACAGGGATGGAGAGCTGGCAGCATCCTGTCCATCCCAGTTCCTGGGGGAAGGCATTCCCCTGCTGTGCCTGGAGCCGATGGGATAAGGGTAATCTGGACCCCAAATCCCTTCCTGCTCCTGCGCCTGGAACTCTCTGTTCCCCTTCCCCCCCGCCACTGCACTTAACGTGAGTTTCACGCCGGAATTTGAAGGCGGCGAGTGGAAAGTTTTATTAAAAACCGACAGCCGGGGCGAGAAAAGGCGATTATTATTTGTAGGAATGCTCGGTTATGGAGTGGTGACCTAAAACACACCGAGGAGGGGCTGCGGGACCCTCGGGGGGGAAACCGGGGCTGAGGAGGGGACCGGGGATACTGAGGGAGTACCGGGGCGCCGGTTGAGGGTACTGGGGGGGAACCGGGCGTGAGGGGCGGGTACCG
>VWZG01000757.1:653023-704105 GCA_013396735.1 Grallaria varia
CCTGCCCCCGCCCGAGTGCCCCGTCTTCGAGCCCAGCTGGGAGGAGTTCTCCGCCCCCTTCGCCTTCATCCACAAGATCCGGCCCATCGCCGAGCAGACCGGCATCTGCAAGGTGCGGCCGCCGCCGGTGAGTGCCCGCATGGCGCCGCCGGGAGCGGCCTTTGTGTGGGGCCCGGCCCGGCCCCGCAGCTGACCCGGGCCCAGCGGGGCCGCCCCGAAGTTTTCCCGGGGCCGGGGCAGAGGGGCCCGGGGGTCGCGCCGCTGCCCCCGCCGAGTGGCTCCCCAGTGCTGGGGGGCTCTGGGGGGCGTGGGGGGTGCGGCTGCCCCGGCCTGGCCCCTTCTGCCGCCCGGGACCCTCCGGCCGCCGCGGCCCCGCCGAGCCCCGGGGGCGGTGCGGGGGTGCTGCCCTGCCCTCCATGTTGGCATTGTGGCCGTGCGGGGCACGGGGGGGACCCGCTGCCCGCCGCCCCCCGGCCCCGCCGCGCCCGCGGCTCGCTTTTGTAGCCCCGGGAGCTGCCGCTCGAGTTGGAGCGGAGCAAACTCCGCGGCCGGGAGTTGGGCTGGTGGCTCCGCGAGCTGGAACCTACACAGACATGGCCACCATTTTAGAATGCAACACACAGTGGGAAGAGTAATAAGCCCTCATCTTCATCATCACCATCATCATCATCATCTCGACCGGTAGTGTAGTAAGCTCAAAATTGTAGTGTGAATTCTGGTTTCCTTTTGTTGGTCGACTCGGTTTATGGAGCTTAGAACCATAGTTTGTGTAGTCAGAATTGGTAGTTTGTTTAAAGGGATTGAGTTCCTTTGGCTTCAGCAAAACCTCAGTTCTGTTTCTAACAGGATGGACGCCCGCACTGGTGAGGAGAGGGGCTTCTCGTGGTAAAAGTATAAGCAAACGATGCGCGAATCGTCCTTATTTTGAGGGAATTGCTCTTTCCCTGAGTGGAGGGTGGTGCAGCCGAGATGAGGCACTCAACATGACGGCAACAACTAGAATGTTAAACAGGCGCTGGGCTAAAATCTCCTCCAGCGAGGGGGGAAGCTGACAGAACAGTTCTGCACAGTGAAGTTTTGCGAGGGAGACTTTGAGTTCAAAGATACAATGTTCAGAAACAGGCACTGCTTACTTTGGTGTGTTAGTTGTTGCTGGGACTTCTGTTGGTGTCCATCCTCTTCCTTCCAAATTAAAATAGTAGTAACTTGCTGAGATAGTGTCTGAGGTGGCAGAAATGTTTATAACGGAGTGAATAATGTGGTTCTCACTGGAGAGGAAGGTGTTTCAGCTCCGGAAGAAGAGTCCTGGTTTGCAGTGTTAAGAACACTCTTGAATTTGTGCCCCAGTAGAATGTGCCAGTGCCCCTTTTCCTGCTGGGCAGCCAGATGCTGGCAGAGTTAATGGGGCAAGATGGTTTTTGTTACAGAGTCACCGTCGAACTTCTCTAAGATTTTTGAGTAGAATGACCTCGCTGGGTTGTACATTGTCGGCAGTGTTTCAGCAACTGTGAGCAGAACAGTTTTCTTTTGCTTTTTGGATTTTCTTTTGTGATTTGTTTTGAAAAAAAAAAAGTCGTCTGAAAAATCTTATCTGTTTCTTGGCTGCTTGTGTAAAAAGCCAAAAGCTTCTTGTAGGCTCTGTTATTTGTTGGAGACCATAAACCAACAGCCCTCCGAAGGACTGAATTACTTACTGCACTGCATTTTCAGCCACTCTCGTCTTCTCTTCCTGAAGAGGCAGGTATTGCAGCAGGCGTTGCACCAGGTGTTGGACCTGCCCAGCTGCGTGACCAGCTCTTTCACTGAGCCTGTTTAGAAGTGGGATGAAAATAGTTGGAGCTGCTGAGGGCTGAGCACGGGGTAGCTGCGTGGAGCCTGGCTTTGGAAGAGCTGAACTCCGTTGGCTTTATCTGTCCTGGCTAATGCTTGGGGTGGCTTGTGAAGTGCTTGGTTGGTTCAGCGGCCTGGAGCATAGAGGGAGCTCTTCCAGAGCGACCAGAAAAGCCTTTAAGTTGACGTAGTTCCTGGCCTTCCTCCTGCAATCAGGAGCCGCAGGGAATATTCAGTTATTGTTCTTTTCCATGTAATCCAGGGGTCTGTAGTGCCGTGAGCCACACACTGTACTGCCCTTTGCACAACAGTGTGTGTGTTCCAGCCGGATGCCTTGTTTGGTGATGGCTGAGGTTCGGAATCTTCCTGCATCCAAGGGAATCTCTTTCCGGCGTGCGCAGTCCGGTTACGTGCCAGGGAGCAGGTAGGCAGCACCATGAGCTGTCAGGATCTGTGCCGAGAAAGGAACTCAAAATCTGATGGTTGGGCTGGCGTTATTTTAGTTTAAACTCTGCTGGGCAATTATCAGCAGATGGATTTGTGTTTCTGTATCTGAGCTGCAATATGGAACAGTGTTGTGTGAGACTGGTGGAGCCCAGCTGTAGCTTTGCTCATGGCAAAGTCCTTCCTCTGGAGCTGGCTCTGACATTCCAACACCAGAGCAGACAGAGGAGAGTTCCCTGGGCTCCCAAGGACCGGTGGCAGTGCCTTCTCTGTTCTCTTTCTGATGGCATTACCTGGGCACCAGGTGAGCCTGGAGAAAACCACGTCTAGGGCGGTGACTCTTGTGTGGCAGCTTTCAGGGACACTGAACTGTTCTGTGAGGGGGTATCGAGGCAGGTGATGTGCAGGAGACATCTGAGTGGAAGACAGAGGGTTCTGAGTGATTGCTGTGTGTTCATGAGGTGAAAGAACGTCCAGGAATATAACAGAGGTGTAATTTCTGCATGGCAGTTTCCAGTTGAGGACTCAAAGGAAGCTCTCTTCCTCTTCGTTCCAGTTCAGTTCCAGTCATGACCGATGACTGAGTTTCACTCTTATTTAGGGATCCCTTATTAGGATTTCTTCCTTTAAACCCAGCAGAGTTTAAGCTAAAAAAATGCCAGCCCAGCCATCAAATTTTCAATTCCTTTCTTGGCACAGATCCTGGCAGCTCATGGTATTCTGGTAATTTGGAATAAACTAGGTTTATTCCAAAGACTTAGCATGTCAAGTGGGGGCCTTAGTTCTGGAAGATCAGTGGGGTCATTTAGGGGTGTCAGATGAAGAATTGCTTCATTGCTTGACAAGGGAGTAGTTGTTTGAAGTAGGTAGTTAATAGGAATTAGTGGAAGCAGAGAGTCTAACAAATGTGAAGTTTAACTTCAAGAATAAAAGCAGAGCAGGATGGGTATCAAATGGTCCAAGTCGCTCTTGAGGATGGACTGTTCCTTCACTTTGTTGTGTCTTTACAGCTTTGCTGCTTTGAAGAAATAACAAATAATGATTACTTAAGCCTTACTTGCCATATTAATGTATTTCAAAATACACAATGTTGTACAATGTCCTAGAAACATCTTAACTTTCCCAAAGCCAGGCACGAAAATTGAGAAAATTCAGGCTGAATTTCATTGCTCTAAATAATGTGAATACAGAGAAGTACCTATTAAGGCCTCCAGGAAACCTAAACCAGGAATTTAAAGATTAGAAGGTCTGGATTAATAGACCTGGAATCTGGAAGGAATTGACACAGGAGTTATCAAAATGACTGACTGTCAGTTTTCAGTAAATCCTGGAATACTGGGGAACTTTCAAGAGGACAGGGAGCATTAACTTCCCTCATGGTTTAGGTTCTTTATGGATGCAAGAGTTGACCCCATCTCGCTCCAGGGTGGAAGAATGGCTGGAACAGTCCCGGATAGGAACTTGGAAGGTGATCATATGGAATACAGTTGTATAAGCACTGGCATGGTTGAATGAGTTTTATTGTTTTCCATGAGACCACGTATTTGGTTAAGTCAGTTGTGTCGCCATGGTTTGAGATCTAGAAATCAATGGAGTGTGTTCAGTATTCTAGTTATAGAAATTACGGTGCAAAGTTAATATATTGGGTCACAAATTATTTCAACTATTAATGAGTGTTTGTCAGGAAGGATCCTTTTCTAATGGTCTCAGAACCTCCAGCCAAGGGTATGTAATTTTCATTACGAGTCCAGAAGAACAAAAATCATGATTGTGAGTGGAGTGCAGAGTTCTGGAGGTGTCTCGTACTTTAGAGGGATCCCAACTGCCCAATGGACAGTGGATTTTATGAAACAGTAATCACTTAAGTAGGACTCAGTGAGAGGGTTTACCTTTGCAACAAAGGAGCACAGAGCATCTTAGAGGAGGGAGGCGTGTAGGGAAACAACAGTGGATCCTTGTGGAAAACAGTGCAATGGTGGAATGGGAGCTCCAGATAAAGCAGGGAATGCAACTCTGGAGTTTCTCGATGATAAATAAGGGGATTTTTGCCTCTGTGGTAGCACGAGAGTAGAAAACTTTGCATTCAGGATCCTGCACTCACTGGAGGACTTTAAAAAGATTTGATGACTGGAGAGAGTACAGAAAAGTGTCAAGAAAGTTCTGTACATGAAATAACAAATTTGGAAAAATTTGACCTTAGCAAAGCTTGAATGGTGAAACCTAAAAGCTTGGGGTTTGGGAGAACTGGAGCTGCTGCTCCAGGGACTAATTATGAGGAGCAACATTAATTTAAATGTTGTTTAAACCTCTTAGAGTCTGTTCAAGCTGCTCATTCAGCTGGATGCTTGATTTATTTTCATTTTTATGGAGAAATATAAAACACAAAACAAAAAACCCATTCACTTTTGGAGCAGCTTGATTGAGGGTTCTGGCAGTCTCCTGGTCCTGGAGCTGTAAAACAAACCACTGCTAAAACAGAAGCTGACGCAGGGAATCAAAGTACTTTGTCTGAAACAGAAAGCTGGTGGTGGTGACCCCTCAGATTTGATAATATAGAGAAGCTCATCCAGTTGATTTTATCAAAAAGAAAACAGATAACTCAGTTACAACGTATAAGTGAGCTCCTGGGGAGAAAGCAGAGATGCAGCGGCGTTTGTCAGTCCTGGTGAGCTGTGACTGAGCCGTGGGTCCTGCTCAGTGTGGGCCAGGCAACAGGGCCTTTCTGACTGTGAGAGGATCAGCTGTTAGGGGAACATGAAGGATGGTGGTGAATTTGGCACTTTGGTGTCAAGAATGGATGGGGTTTCGGGGAGGAGGAGGGAGTTTAGTGCTAAGGTTCCTGTTTCCATGCTATTAAACTTGTGAAGAAGAGATCTGTCACTGAAGGTCATTAGGAAATGCTGGCTTTAAATTAAGAACTCATCACATTCATCAAAGCGGTCTTACTGTGGGATTAAGTAAATTCTGGCTAGGTTATTTACTGGTCTCTATTTAGCAAGAAAACATGCAAAAGGAGCATTATTTTGTTAGTGTTACAAGTGGCAGTGGCCGTGTGCAGCATTGCTGTGGTCACCATGGGGTGGTTTCTGCTCTTCAGAAACACCAAAATGTTGGGGCGTGCTTAAAGAATGGTGAGAGTTTCCTGTCCTTGCCTCGGTCTCTTCTATGAGGGATTTTGAACACTCACTCTGTTCAGCTCATTGAAAATGGAAGATGAAACTATTTAGTATGTAAGTTTCTATATAGGGCAAGAACAGTATGGATGGAATTTCTGTAGTTTTTTGTTTAACTTGAGATGGTCAGTCAGCTAAAAGCTGGAATTGGAATTTGAAACTAAGCACAGCTCCTTTTCCCCAGCTGTTGGAGTTCATGGAACCAGTCCATGTCTGTGCATCCATTAGAAGTGCTTCCTCTCAAGCTCAAGTGACTGGGTTGTATCTGGGAGGAAATGCTGTGTGCATGTCCAGGAGAGCAGATTGGACAGTTTTTAAAAGTCAGGGAGAACTTGTGGGATCTTCCAGCCTGATGCCCATGGGAACATTGGAGTGAATGGTGTTCCCTGGGAGCAGGTGCTTTAGCAGGAACAAGAGATCTGAGCCCCTGGAAGAGAGGATGTTGTGGAGAGCCATGGCAGTGGGTGGTGGGAGTCCCTGGACAGCCAAGACTCCGGGGCTGCTGGCGGGTGAAGCTGGCAGAGCTGTCTGGAGCTGTCCTGCTTCTGTTCTGGAGGGCTGGGAAATTCAGGTCTTTCCTTAATCTGAGTTACGCCGGGAGTAAAGTCTGGGTTTGAAAGCTGCCGGTCACAGTTCTGTAGAGGGCACAGACCTCCTCCAAGGGCTGTGACGGGACAGCCCCAGGAGCAGTCTGTGCTGTCTGTGCCAGGCACACGCTGTGGGAACGTACAGGGGGATCAGAACAAAGGTCTGTCCATGCTGTCCTGTGCCCTGAGGGAAGGTGGCAGCAGCTATTGAGGCCGGGTGCCCTCAAACACCCTCATTTGGGTCTGGGTCCAGTCTTGAGGGATGCTCTGCTTCAAGGTCTTGGTCAGTGCTCTGAAGTGAATTGGGGATCTGGGATTTGCTGATGCCAACACCCCATCCATCCCCAGCTGTTCCCGCAGTGCTGCCAGAGCCTCTGTATCCGTTCCTGGTGCCCCTGTGGAGAGGAGCCTGGCATTTCCTGTGTGTGAGCCTGGCTACCTGTTGAGTTTTGAGGTTCAAACCCTGTGTATAGTTTCCATCCTCCCTCTGCCTTTGAGTCCCAAGGAGCAGCTGGCCCTGATGCTTGAGAATCCTCTCCAGTTCAGCTTATCCTTTATTTCTCTCCAAGTGTGGAGCTGGCACCGAAGCACTGGGATGTAGAGAGGTGATTCCCACTGCACACTTGTCCTTGGCTGTGGTTCTTGGATAGGAAGGATTTGTGGCTGTCTGTTCTCCCGTGCTAGTCTGCCATGCATAACAGAGCCAAATTTAGTCTAAAGAAGTAGTCCACCAGGCTTCTTACTGGAGAATTATGTGCTTTAAAGTTGTGTTACTGCACCCATGCCCCTCCTTGGCAAGGAGGGATTCAGGGGTATTGTTGGAAAAACTACCTCCGCTCAAAATGGCCAAGGAAAGACTGTTCACCACAAACTGGGTTAGCTGATGATTGGAGTTCCCAACTAATGTTAGCCTTTAACAGGGTCAGAGAGGGATTAGTTCCCGTTAGACAGGAGCTTTGTGGCTGACCCACAGCTGGGCAATAATGGGTTTGTGTGGATTCTGCCATCTGAGCTCTCAGTGTGTTTTTAATGTGGTCATAAAACCAGGAGACTGAGAGGGACTTCCTGAGTCACTGGGCGTGCTCCCTCCCTCTCAGAGGCAGCAATGGTGGAGCACCTTTGCCAAGGCAAGATCATAGATGTGGGAACAAAGAATGTAGGTCAGGCTGACAGGGTGGGCATCCCAGGAAGCTGCAGTTCACTGAATGAATGTGTTTCTCTGGCAAGAATTGCTAAGATATTCCTTTGGATCTTACTCTGAGCTGCTGTCTGGCAAAATAATGAAAGCGATGTCTTTTTTTGTGTGTCTGACACAGGAGAGGTTGCAAGGAAAACACTACTTGCAGTTTTCAAAAGACGTTGAAAAAATATGAGACTTCAGAAAAAAGCCTTGGGGAGGAAAAAAGTCTTTATTTGCAGGACTGGGAAGCTGGTTCTGTAAAGAGAAGCAAAAAGGTATTTGTTTATTGAGTAATGTCTTGAAACATCGCTTCCAGGAAGGGTTTGGGAATAGCTGCTTGTGCAGCCAGCAGACGAGGGGTTTGGTTAAAAAGGAGATGAGAATAAGGGAAGAAGAAAAGCTGAAGCTAACTAACTTGTAGGACAGCTTGCCAGGGACAGTGGTAATTCCTTGTTCCTGGTTAAATTTTAATTAGTAAATTTGAATGAGGTGCAGGGTTTGGCCGCTCTGAAGCTTGACATCCCTGGAACAGCTCAGCTGGGAGTGGGAATATGGAAATATCACAGAAAGAGTTCTGTTGACCTTTTGTAGTTTGTGTTATTACTTGAAATATTAGTATGTTCCTTAAAGGGTGCCTTCTGCACAGCTGGATTTGTCCCCACAGTTTATAGAAATGTTTGACATTTGGAACTCAGTCCCATTTTTGCCTGGATTTGATGCCACATTTATAACAAGTGCAGGCTAAGGTGGGCGTAGGATTTTGCCCCTTGCAGGCTTCTAACAGTCAGGGTTGGACAACAGAACACAAAAGAGTAATTTCAAGTGAAGAGTCCTGGTGGTGTAGAAAATTCTGTCTTTTTAGGAAATTGATATTTTCATGCCTTCTGTGTATACTTAATCTTAGCACTCAGCATGGCTGTTGGAAACTGAACTTTTTTAACATTTTAAAATAATTTTTTAAAACAGGGAAATCCAGACCAGTTTCTTTGAAGAGCTGGATGGAAAGGGTGAGGCTCATAAATTCCCAGGCATGAGCTTGCAGGAAGTAGGCCTGGATAGTTGGGGTGTGTGTGCTCTTCTCTTCCCCAGCAAAGCTCCTCATGTGGTTCAGCAGCTTTGCAAATGAGTCCTGCACCACAAAGCTCCCTCTCGTGGTGCTGTAGCCTTTCCAAGGTGCATGAAGACATTGCTGTCACACAAAAAATGCTCCTTCGAGTGAACATGACATCTGTCTTGGTAAGGTGTGCTTCAAAATGTGCCCAAGATTCTTGTTGAGTAAGTAATTCACTTATTAAAGAAGAGTTTGAAAGCATCTTGTTTAGGACTTGAGGAACTTGTCATAGTGTGGAATAGAGAAATATAAATATTATCCTTAATGATTATATCAACTCTGAGTAATTTGGATGCTCCAAAGTAAACTGGTTTTGACTTTAAAATGGCTCGGTGACAGTCAGGATGGACTATTTGCTACTTGTTGTCGTTTCTCTAGATGGTGAATGCCTGTGGGTCTGTGACAGTGTCATCTGACACAGTTTGTGTTCAATGGGACGTGCTGTAGTGTGTTTGAAAAGTCAAAAGTGATTTCATAATAATCTGACACATTATAAGTAGCATTCATTCCCTTCAGCAGTGCCTGTGCTAGTGTGGCCTCACCTTGAGCCCTGTGTGCAGTTTTAGGCACCACAATATAGAAAAGACATTAAGCTGTTAGAGAGAGTCCAGAGGAGGCCACGAGGAGTGCAAGCCATATGAGGAGGGGCTGAGGGCTCTTGGTTTATTCAGCCTGGAGAAGAGGAGACACCAGTGAGATGTGTTAACATCCTCACGAGGGGCAGCACTGGTCTCTTCCCTCTCAGGACCAGTGACAGGACTTGAGGAAACGGGATGAAGCTGAGAGGGGAGGTTTAGGTTGGATATTAGGAAAAAGTTTTTCACCCAGAGGATGGTTGGGCACTGAACAGGCTCCCCAGGGCAGTGGGCACGGCCTCAAACCTGCCAGAGCTCAAGGAGCATTTGGACAACGCTCTCAGGCACATGGTGGGATTGTTGGGATGTCTGTGCAGGGCCAGGAGTTGGATTCGATGATCCCTGTGGGTCCTTTCCAGCTCAGCATATTCTATGATACCTGCTTAAAAACCAGAGTCAATCCAGTGTTCCTGCTCGCTAAGCAAATTTACCATCTCACAGCAGAAGCTCTTGCAATGACTTTCTCCTTGCTACATGTTAAACACTATTGAGACTGTTAAATGTCTGTTTCTGGCTGATGAACCTGTCTGCCTGATAGGCTGAAAAGGCACTTACTGAAAGTACTGTATTTAATTAAAGGAGTTCCCAGAACTTATCTTTGGTAAACAGCTGATGTGCTATCAGGCCATCCTGGTGTGTGTGTGTTGGACATTCCGTATCAATAAACTTAAAAAATGCAGCTGTAGGAAACGCCTGTTGCGGCAGCTCGTGTTGTCTGGAGTTGTGTTACTCTTCCAGTGCAGCAGGTAACTGGTGCTTTGCCAGAGCCAGTGTGTTTGGCCAAACAGGAAAAAATGTCCTCAGACATGCACCAGTCAGTAATAAATAGGAGATCATGGAGATAATCAGCTAATTCTGGAGCAGGTTGTTTCAGGTGCTGTGCTGTGAACAGGGTGTTTCTGTAAGATCTCACACATAAATGTCCCCATTTGCTTCCCTAAACAGGGAAGACCAGCCTGCTCTGTGCTGTCTGCCCCAGGCTGGGTCTGTGTCTGCCCTGGGCACCCTTGGAGCTGCATCCCTTTAGTCTGAGCATGAGCCTCGACCTGTAGGAACAGGTTGGCATCCTGTTCCTCCTGTTGTGCCCAGAGCCACGCAGGCTTTCCTCTGGGCTCTGCCCAGAGCAGCAGGCTGTGCCAGGGGACACGTGGTCTGACCAGAAGAGTCTCCTGAGCTCTCCCATCCCTTCCTTGGCTTCCCTGATGTGCTGCCAGGGCAGTAACTGCTGGTGATGGTCCTGAAGCACAGTGTGGGCAGCGTGACAGTGTCAGGGGTAGTGTCATTGCCTACATGAGCTCGATTCTTGCCCCCGTTCACTTTATTCCTGTTTCTTGAGCTCTGCAGAGCCTTATTGGAGGGTTTGGTTTAGGGTGATGCATGACCCACCTGGGGATGGCCTTGGCTCAGTTCTTAGCCAAGCAGTGAGGCAGCACAGCCCTCTTGGTTTCATTTACTCTCAGCCTAAGCAAGGCTCTCAGGATCCTAGAGTTGGGTTAATTTACCATTGGGCAAATAAATTGGTCCACAGCATGTCTCAAGGGTCCTGTGTGTCATCACCACGGTGTCCCCTCCTGGGCTGGGTGCCTGTCTCCCCCTCTTTGGTACAGAGCAAACTGCAGGGTTGTGACTAACAATGTAAACAGTTGGCTTAGCTTGGGAGCCAGATTTGTCCTGTTGAAGTACAACACTTCAAATCCTGCCCAACTGTTTCCAGTTGTGCTTCTCATCTTACAGCTTGAGGGCCACCAATGATTCATCAGATAGCAGGATATTAGAAGAGAATATCAAACGTTCTGTTTGTCAGACTTCCTGGTTTCACTGCATTTGGTGTTCTGGCAGAGGAAACAGACCATAAAAGAAAGGTTAATGTTAATGAATTGTTTAAGAACATGGCCTTGGGCACCAGACTTAGTCATGGCATTAAAAGTAGGAAAATAATTGAGAAACGTGTCCCACTGGTCGAGGGTTGAGTGTTCTCTTGGTAATTTGTTGTCCTATCCCCCTACCATTGTCTTAATTTCCCATTCAAATTTTAATTCCAACTGCCTTTGTTAAGTCTTGATATGCTTCAAGTGCCTTGTAGGATCAGATAGCTTTTATTACCAATTTTGAGGTCTGGATTAGGCAACCCAAGCTTACTAAAGCTTGTGGATTGTCCCCTTGCTCTTCAGGTTCTCCATGCTCTCTTGTGTCTTGTTTGTTATGTAAGATAATTGCTTTGCAAACCATTGATGGTTGGTTTTAACACTAGTTTTCATATTGTCTGTGACTGCTAAAGCAACAAATACTGTGTTTACGGTGCTGGTCTTCAATGCTGGTCTTCAGTTGCTGATAACATGGAGGTATTTTCCTTTTCCTAGTGCAAAGCTCTTGTCTTACTCTACCATCAGTACCTCTCTGGTGTGTTATCTTCATTCTATAATTAGCAATAATAAGATAATGTTATATGCAATAAATTCCTGTCAAGTTTAAATCAAATTAATTTGGTTTTGTGAATGTGTGCATTGCCAAGTCAAGCATGTGCGATAGATGTCAGAGATCTAAAAGATAAAATGGCTTTATAGTTGTGTTTATAAATAACACTGCCAGTTGCAGGTATTTTATCAAAGTAATAATATTTATTTTTTTTTTTAAATTGGTCATATTCCAGCTCCTTCGGTGTGTTTGCAGCCAAGGTAATTGTCAGGCATTGGCAGTGGAGTCACCATCCCTGGATATGTTCAAAAGATGTGTGGATGTGGCACTTGGGGACATTCTCTGGTGGGGAACGTGGTGGTGGTGCTGCTTTTCCAACCGTAGCGATTCCAGGGCTCTGTGGGGGCTCACAGTGCAGGAGAGATCTTTAGTTCTAAAATGCAATTGATTTTGTGCTTCCGTTACCTATTTTAAAGGCACATGGAAATATTCTAAGGTGTAGACAATGACACTTGACATGATGTATGTCACTTGTCTCACTTTTCCTGCTCTCTGGACTCTGGTTTCTCATGAAGGCATTTGGAGCCTGGAGCAGCCCTGGTTGGATGTGTGGCATTGACTCCAGAGCCTTTGGGGTCCGTGGGGGGCTCTTGCACCCTTCAGGCTCACTGTCACAGGGAGAAATTTCCTTCCTTTTCCTGCTCTTTTGATGGAACTCCTCTTGTTTTCCAGGACTGGCAGCCCCCGTTTGCGTGTGATGTTGACAAGCTTCACTTCACACCCAGGATCCAGAGGCTCAATGAACTGGAGGTAAACTGGGAAGCTCAGTGTTGCTCCTGCTCCCAAACGTGCCCGTGTGTTTTTGAGAGGATGGGCCGTGAGCTGACAGCACTCGGGGACCTCTGAACAGCAGTTTTTAATTAGTTCTGTTTCAGAACCTGGTTAAAAACACTCTGAGCATAAAAAGTAAAGTTAATGCTCATTAGAGGAGCATAATTCAGGCCTTTCCCACACAGAAGTGCTTCTAAGTGGTTAAACTCCAACTCTCCAGTGCTGTAGTCTGTGTTTTGCACACATAACAGCATCTTTCAAAAGGAGAAGAGATGAAACACTTGGAGTGCTTTAAAAATAACCAGCCTTATGGAAGAAACAGTTGCAAAACCTGGATTCAATTGGTGGAAATTTGCTGTTCACAAGCAGTTTCATTCACTGCTTCCATGAATTGAGACTGGAAGGGGAACGTGAGGAGCCCAGGTTGGTTCAGTGCTGATACCAGTGGGGATGATAATGACTCTGTGCCTGATTTTTCTCCTGCTTCTTGCTTTCTGAAGTCCTGACATAGTCATGTGAAATGAAAGGGATAACAGAAAAAACTTCTAAACTGTTTTTTTTTTTTTAAATACTGATTTGGTTTTGATTTTTTACAAATACCAAATTGTAATTAACTATCACAATAATTAATGTAATAAGTGCCATAAATCCTGACAGTGCAGCTGGTTTAGGGAGTTTTTGGAATTGCTTGGCTGTTCTCAGAAAGTGCTTTTCTCAGTGCAGAAAAAAGTAACAAAAAGTGACTGGAGAAAAGACACAGAATTCTTTTTCATCAGATGATGAGAGGGAGAAATGCAAATGACCCTTGCAGAGGGCAAAGCCAGTCTGGCAGCTGATACTGTAATGCTGGAAACTCAGGTACAAAACCCACCTCTGCCTTTAGCATGCAGTTCACTGGTTGGTTTGTTTGTTTGTTTTCAGGCCCAAACTCGTGTAAAGCTGAATTTTCTGGACCAGATTGCAAAGTTTTGGGAGCTTCAAGGATGCACCCTGAAAATTCCACATGTGGAGAGGAAGATCTTGGATTTATTTCAGCTTAACAGAGTAAGACTGTTAGGGAGAAACTCAAAAGCTGCTGTGATATCTCAGTTCCTGGGCTGGTATCACTATTGGGGGAGATTTTGGGGTATATCCAAGCTGGAAAAGGTATTTCTTTTTTCAAGCTGACATAGCTACTGCAACAGTAAGACTAAGAATACATTATCATGGAAAGATAATAAGTAATACCTTATCATGGATGTTTTCATGTGAGCTAGAAGATCATGTTAAACTTCCAGTTCTTCTTTGAAGTTGAACTTTGGTATAAACTGGTCAGGAATAAACTTAGGCTTAATTGGAGAAAGTTCCTGAGCAATGACAGCAGGGAGAGAAACACTTTTCCATTAAAAATACACGAGAAAAAAAAATCCAGTTACTTTTACAATGAAACTTGTTAAATTTCTGGAGAAATTCATGTATTGTAAGCGATGGGATTCTCTGACCCCAAGGGTATGTTCTCTCTATTTTCTTTACGTTTAGAGGGGTTTTTATTGGGGTTTTTTTTGAGCTTATTTCATAGCACTTGCTCCAGTGAGAAGAACTGAGTGTCCTGTGCTAGAAAGTTGTGTTGGGGTACAAAGTGAAAAATTGCAGCCAAATAAATTCCCAGAGTAGGCTGAATAACTGTTTGCACATTGAACACAGGTGCTGATTTCTTTGTAATTCCTAAATAGGTT
Organism: Grallaria varia; assembly: GCA_013396735.1. Taxonomy (NCBI): domain Eukaryota; kingdom Metazoa; phylum Chordata; class Aves; order Passeriformes; family Formicariidae; genus Grallaria; species Grallaria varia. The sequence continues at coordinate 666,945 of VWZG01000757.1, forward strand.
ATGTGTTATGTATTCCGGTTATTGCCTTAAAACAACTTTTATGTACTGTGGGTCTTTTTTTAAAATCTGTATTTTTCTGGTTTAAAATGTCAACTGTGCTGCCGTCCTGCCTTTTTCCTTTAACGCTGATAATTTTATTATTAAATATATGAGCATTAAAGAAATGAGCATTTTATTTTCACTTTTTAGCTAGTTGCAGAACAAGGAGGATTTGATGTCGTTTGCAAGGAGAGAAAATGGACCAAAATAGCCACGAGGATGGGATTTGCTCCTGGCAAAGCCGTGGGCTCACACATCCGGGCGCACTACGAGCGAATCCTCTACCCCTACAACTTGTTCCAGTCGGGAGCCAGTCTCTTGGTAAGCTCCCCTGAGCTAACTGGAGCTCAGTTAATTTATCAGCCAGTCTCTCAGAGTTCTTTAGTTACTGGAGCCTTTGGGAAGCTGCATTTCGTGCTTGCTGTGATGCAGGTGACCAGATGCATTGCGTAGTGGTGGCGGAGGCAGTTCAGAAAGCCACGGGCAAATTTTTAATTAAAAGTAAAGTTTTTAGCATTGGTCTTCAAGGTAAGCCCTTGCTCCTGCTTTGAACACCAGCTGTTTGTATTTTCTCTCTGCAGTTTACAGAAGCCTCCTGATAACCTGAGAACAGTCTTTCAGGCTCCCTGTAGTGAGTTCTGTAATGCCAAGTGCTGCCAATCCATGGAACATTCCAGGTCCATCTCTCAGCCAGAACAAGGGCTGTGGGTCTGTGTCACCATGACAGTGTTGGGGCACTAAGTCATCTCACCTTCACCAAGGGTGACAAGTTAAAGAACTCTTCCTGACTGCTGCAGTGGGGTCAGCAGTGTGGCTTGTGACTTACCCACTTCATCCTCTTTGGGTCAATCATCAGCCCTTGATTTGGCCATTAAACCAAAACTCAGGGTTGGTTGGGAGTGGAGGCCACATAATCTCTGATGAGGAATAGGCCTTCTCTTTTGGAGCAGCAGTCATTCATTTGGAAAACCAAAATAGGTTGCAATTGCCAACATCCATTTTTATTTCTATGCAATGTTCTTCCCATGATGATCTTTCAAAGACAGGAGTGTTGACCTTTTTTTAAGCAATAAAGCCCTAATCCTGTTACAAGCATGTCTCTATGTACAGAAAACAACACAGGCCTTTACACAAAGCTACAGAAATGAGGGAGGGATTTGATTTAAATCCAGAGAGGTCACTGTTGTGGGCTGGCTCTGGGTGATGGTCAATCACATCCTGCTGCCCATGCCTGATACTGCTTTTTTGTTAAATACGTAATTCTTTCAAGATAGACTTGTCTTCTAAAATACCACTTTTCCCTCCTTTTCCATCCCCCCTTCTGGCTGTCATTTGTTCCTGAAAGTCTGATTTCTGTGCTGTCTATAGAGCAGCATCATCCTCACACCACTGCAGTGGTTCTTTACTGTTCTCTCTTGCTGAGAAAATGATGGAAACAGGGGAAATGTGGATCCAGCAATTCCTGTGAATTACTTCCTGACAACATGAGACTTTTTCTTTCTGTAGGATTTGTTATTTACTCATTAAAAACTGTTACATTTTGTCTGCTGTTACTGAGTGTTGTGTGGCTTGACAAAGGGGGAACTGTCAATAATTATTCTGTTCTGTGCCAAAAATATGCACAGTTTTCAGTAATTAAATATGTTCCCTCAGCAACTTGAAAGAACTAAACCTGGTTTTGCATCTTTTCCCTTCTGCCCTTAATTCATGGAGCAGTTGTCCTCTCCAAAACATGGAAGGTGGGAGCTTCTGTGATGTCCACTGGGCACGGCTGTATTTCAGTTAGGACAGGGATGTTTGATAGGCTGTGATTTACTTTTATATTGCTCAGTTTGTTGGCATCACAGCAATGCAACCTGAGGGCCCTGCAGCAGTACCAGGGTGCTGGTGATCCAGTCTGCAAAATCCTCTTCTGGTAGGAGGGCTGGGACAGGAATTTCATACAGAGAAGTGTTTGGTGCTCATGACACTTCAAGGATGACTTCAGCTTTATTTGAGATCCTTTTCTGTGGTTATTGCAGTCACTAAATGGGCAGGAAAAAGTAATTTTGTGACTTGTGATGTTACCATTGTATTCATGTTGTTTTATTTAACTCAGCACAGTAATTATTGGAGCCCTGTCTCTGTTCTTTCCCACGAGCCACAGAATTCGCATTGGGAGTGGAGGCAGCAATTAAATAATCAAATTGTGTCTGTTTAGTGCTTGCAGAAACCAGATCTCAGCAGTGACACGAAGGACAAGGAGTACAAGCCCCACGACATCCCCCAGAGACAGTCGGTTCCGCCGTCGGAGACCTGCCCACCCGCGCGCAGGGCCAAGCGCCTGACGGCCGAGGTGAGCGCTGCGGGCACGCTGAACGTGTCTGTGCTAACAGCTGCTGCACAGGGGAACTTAACTGTGGCGTTGGGAAACATTTGTAAATGCATCAATCGTAAATGAGAGGGTAAGAGTTGTGCGGGACGTTGAAAACCGCGTTGCTGAGGTTTGGAGTTGTGGGAGGCTCTGGTGTGGAAAAGTTTGGGGTGTGCAATGTAGGCTGATGTTTTCAGCATGATTGTAAATACTGTGGGGCTCTCAGACTGAAATACAGGTGACAAATGCTGGAAATGAAGCAGCTTTGATCTGTTATTCTCAGCTGGTGAGCTGCAGTTACTCTTTAAATATGCTGGGATTTTCTGCACTTCTTTCATGAGCTGGAGCCAGCTGTTGGGGCAGGGAGGGTTTTGGTTATAACACCAGCACTGTTGTATTTCATTTTTCACCCTTGGGTTCTATCCATTTTTGATAATTTACCCATGCAATATGAGGAAAAAATGCATAACATAAAGCCAGTGTGGTTTAGTACAGTCTTGAATGTGCTTAAGAAATAATATTTATTTGGATAAGCATAAAATGTATTGATTATATCTCAGTGTCTCCTTATCTTGGGAGATCATGATGTGTCTCCCTTATTGCTGGAAAACAGTAATACTGTGGCTCAGCCTTTCCAGCCTGATGATCCTGTCTCCAGAGAGTTCCTATTTCTTTTGTTTGAGGAGATGAAGAGAAGGGGAGGATATTCCCAGGAGAGGGTCTGATTAGTGGTGACATCATGAGTTAGGAAGGTCACGGTTCGTTTCAGACTCTTATTAACTCCCATTGTTCTGATCTTGGTCTTTATTAGTACCAATAGTACAGCTTGAAAATTCTGCCTGTAATTATGCTTAGTTAATGAGTTACAATTAAGGTTTCTAAAGCTTTTCCACTCAAATACCTGGTTACAAGTGGATTTATAATTCTGAGCAAGCCTCAGTAGTTGAGGCTGGAACTTTCCCTCTGGGGTGTCTGCTGTGGTTGCAGGATGCTTGTTCTCATGGATCCCTTAAGGATTAACAGCAGGACAAATATACACTGAAATTCCAGCTGTTTCTCTGGCAGTGGTGTCACGTGGCAGTAACAAAGAGGGCACTTTTTTGACATTTCAATGGAAACCAACTACTCATCCTTAGCCAAAAGTCAAGGCTGCCCTCTCAGCTCTTGCCCCAAGCACCACTGGTGCCATGCACCTAACTTTTGTAGAAAAAATCCTTGATTAAGAGTGGAATTGGAACACACAGCACTGGCTTAGTGAGGAGCTGCAGTGTTTTAAGACAGCAATTTCCACAAGACTTGTTCATGTGAACATTTCTGTTCCGTTTCAGTGCAGTCAGCCACGGTGATTAAATCCATGTTGTTCAACACTGAAGATCCAAGCAGTTGGCATTTGCACTGATCTGGTTGCAAAGGAGTAACGTTTGGTTCATGTGTCCCAACTTCTTGTAATATATGAGGATTTGCCAGTGTCTTAAACTGTAAATCTTAAATTCATCCTCATGTTTGCCAGTTTGATGTTTCCTGCTTTTCAAAGGCTGACCCTAAACCTTTCAAAGGAGTGAATCACAGGGAAGCACTGCAAATTATTATGGCCTGTAGGATAAGTGATGGTTTGCAGTTATGAGACACACACAGTTTTGCCTTGCCCTTTCCTACCTCGTGAGTAAACAGTAGTAAATGTTCATAGGAAAGGAAAAGGGCACTGACTGTGTAGGCTGGGTTTGAAATGTGAAGGGTTTAGATGCTTGGTGTGAAAGACCACAACAGTGCCAGGGAAGTGAAAGTGAGATGGATTGATGTGATAAAAGGCTCAGGCTGAAAACAAGAGCTGCTCTTGTGCCACTCTGAGGCTCAGAGTCAGACATGGAGAAGCTGGAGCTGAGGGTCTGTGCCTGCATTGCTGGAGGCTCAGGGCACACTGGCCCTGAGGCAGCACTGCTGCATGCAAGGAACACCTGCTTCTATTGCTTACCTTCAGCAATGAGACCTCTCTCTGCTCTGACGGAGACATTTGGACGAAGAGAACGTGAAAAGTGATGGGGAAATAATGTCCAAACCAGCTCTGTAATAACCCAAATCAAACAACGAAAGCCTACAAAAATCCCAAACTGAACAACAGCCCCTTGGAGCACCTGGGGTTGGGCTGAATCCTGCCTCAGACCTGGGCCACACACCCTGTCATTTGGGCTTCAGGGAGTGGCTGATAGTGACTGGCTTGTTGCATGACCTCATCTCCTTAAGGAATTAAGCTTAAAAAATGCACTGTTGGAGAAATCCCTTGTAATACTGGGGGATTTGAGAGTTGTTCTCCCACAGTCTCAAAACTTCAGGGAAGAAACGTAAGAACGAAATGGGGAAACATCATTCTGTGTTGAAAGCTCCACAGTGCACCAACTGAGGTCCCTGCTTTGGAAACTGGAGCATGTTCTGCCTCTCAAGGGCACAAGAGAATCTGATAAAGCCCTGAATTCCTTGTTCCTTTGCCTCTTATTGGGTCCCACTGAAAGCAAAGCCAAAGCTGGTTATGGTGATTGGCATGGACTTTTTGTAGGGGTTGCTTTCAGATCTTGTTCCCTGTGTTATTTCTCTCTGAACTGTTTGCAAATAATCAAAGATAGGTATTTCAGAACTTCAGGTGTCTCTTTAGATTTATTGTATTGTAATTATCGAATGGTTCTGAGTTTAATTGAAGTCGTCAGAGTCTCTCTCTCTGAGTTCCCCCTGCCTGGATCCTTCCTGGAAGGGGGCAGGTTACAAGTTTCTCGTGGTACCTCAGTGAGATGTTTGTGTCTCATACCAGGGAGTCACAGAATGGCTGGGATTGGAAGGGACCTTAAAAGACATTTAGCTGGGAGACTCACTGTTGGCCACAGCACTGAGAGCAGGGGCCAGCTGGAGATTCCAAACTCCTGGCTCTGTGCTTGGGCAAGCAGCTGGGAGAGGAGCTGGCAGTGAGCATCTTCCCAAGTGCAAGTGTCAAACCAGAGTGTTCCAGTGTTCCAGGTGAGGATGTTACTCTTTGCTTTTTTTTTTTTTTNCTTCCTTTTTGTTTTTTTTTTTTTTTTTTTTTCTTAAGGCAACCAATCTCAAAACTGAGTCTGACCCTCCAGAAGCCAGAACTCACAATCTGAGGCGCAGGATGGGATGTGCCCCTCCAAAGAGTGACAGTGGTGAGTGAAACACAACAGGAATGCAGCTTCTCTTCCTTTGTACAAACACATTTTAAAACCAGAGTTAGATTCAACAGTTGGAACTATTCAACGTATTTAAAAAAATCCCAACCTTCTGATAACTTGATTTTAAAATTGGGTTTTATAGTAAAAGTTCATTTTTGGGTTGGAAGTATTTTTTGTTTTTCTTGTAGAAGATAATTTCAGTTTAAAAAAAACCCTCTGCTTTTTGAACCTTGGATGTCCCTTCTGGAACAATTGGAAGTGAGATTGGAACCATATTTCTGTTTTGTATTTTAAACAACATCAGGCCATGAGCTTTAAATAGAGGAAACTCTTTTAAGATTGGATCAGATGTCAGACACTTTGGGGAAAGAATTTGCATTTGATACCAGGAAATGAAACTCATGGAGGCAAAAGATGTTTTGAGCTTCATGATAAAGTTCCCAAAATGTGGTTAAATTGCTGCTATGAACAATCCTGAATCTCTTGTTATCTGTCCTTAAGTATAATCATTTCAGACTGAGAAGCAATATTTACTGCCATCAAACGGAAGAATGAGCTGGTTGAGAAATAATTTGGCCAAACAAATACAGGGACCACTTACAACTATTCAATAATTTAAAGTACCTGAGCAGTCTGTCAGTCTCCTTTATTCACTCAAAATCTTTTTTTCAAGAATTTGTGTAGATTGTGGTGGCTCTTTTTTTTTCTTCAAGGAGTCTGAGCTTTAACCTTCCCCCCTTCCCAAGAGTAGAAGGGAAAAGCTCTTGACAACATTTGTTAACACCACATGGAAACAAAGTCTTAGCTTATGAAGCTGCTCATAATTTATTTTAAATTAATTTAAATGGGATTTCAGGTACTCAGACACTGATAGTCAGTGCTGGCTCGTGGTGTTGTGCTTGGATTTTCAGGTAACACCAACTCCTGGGGTCACTGCCGGTGTTCAGTGCCTTACACTGAAATAAGTGTGTGGGGATGACACGTAATTGAGCAAAATAACTTGGTGTGATGCAGCCTAACTAGTAATAAATAAAACAAATAGTAATGAGGAATGCTAAGCTTTGAAATGTTTTGTGATACTCTGATTTTTTCCCCCATTACCCAGACAAGGAAATGCGCAGCCTGGTGAAGCTCCCTGAGAAGAAAGAACTTCCTGGGGAACCAGAGAAGGACAAATCCAAAGTCAGATCTAAAAAACCCACCAATGCTGTGAGTACCCCCTGCCCTCCTACTGCTGTGTCTGGGTCTCTCTGGGGTGTGTAGTGAAACCTCCTGTCACTTCTGTCACTCCGAGGCCTCTCCTGTTCTTCCTGGAACCATGTGCTGAAGCACAGTAATGTCTGTGCCTGCTGGGATATCCAGACTGCTAAAGCTCCTGGCTTTACAAAGCTGGAAATAACAGGATAGTTAAGTTTCACTGAAGTAAATTTTCTGACTCCAAGGTACAGTCTTAAAATAGGCATTTTGAAAGCCTAGTCCAGTGGAAGTGGTTTTTGTGACCTGATCTCTGCCCACTGCTCTTGAACTTGAGGGGAGCTCAGTGCAGGCTGTAGCACTTCCACAGACCTGCCCCTAATTCCACAATTTCAGCACTGAACTGGAAGCTTTGTTATTCAAATGCATCCTAAAAAACCAACCCTGTCCCTGCTCCAACTCTCCATACACCACCAACCCCTCCAAACAACCCCAACCTGAAAGCAAGGGCAGTTGTCTCACTTTGGAGAGGATTTTGGGAGATTCTTCCTGCCCGTGCCACTACTTGAGTCCCTCCTAAAACAAACATGTTCTCGTTTAATCCACCCCTGTAGGTGGGAATGAAGAGTGCAAATATCAGAAGCCTGACACCACCACTCCCCAGGCTGTGGGAAAGGCCACAGATGAGCTTTGCCCTCGGTGCTCACATTCCCACTCTGGAATTCTGTGTTACAGGTGGATCTGTACGTGTGTCTCCTGTGTGGCAGTGGGAACGACGAGGACAGGCTCCTGCTGTGCGATGGCTGTGATGACAGTTACCACACCTTCTGTTTGATTCCACCCCTCCACGATGTTCCCAAAGGGGACTGGAGGTGTCCCCAGTGTCTGGCTCAGGTGAGCTGGCAAACCATTGCAGTGAGGTTATTCTGTGGGCTTTTAAAAATCGATCACAGGAATTGAAAATACAATTTGTTGTATTGTATCGCAAGGTGATGGAGGTAAAGCTGAAATGAAGGCTGAGCGTGCTTCAAATTGGAAAGCTGTGCCTTAATGCCAAAAACTGGTGTGCCTTGGAAGGACACTTTGATTTTAATTGTTGCTTTTCCTCTGCGCTTAAAATTGGAGTCTCAGTGGATGCTTCAGTGTGGTACTCTGTGGATCTTGTTCTACGTGGCTCCACTAGAGTAAGGAGAAATCAGGCATATTAATTCATTAATTTTTATGCAGAGTTATAAATAAATACTGTGATTTGGTGAATCAAGCAGAGATTATTCTTCTTACTCTGCATTTTGGGGTAGCGATTTCATTTCAGTGAGGTGCCTCTTTACCCCTCACATGCTGTTAACAGTAGCCCATTTGTGTGAAATCTGAGCACAGGGTTACATTAATTCATTATAGAAATGATTACCTTTTCAATTGCAGGAGTGCAACAAGCCTCAGGAAGCCTTTGGGTTTGAACAAGCAGCACGAGACTACACCCTGCGCACGTTCGGAGAAATGGCCGATGCCTTCAAGTCAGACTATTTCAACATGCCAGTACACGTATGTTCCTTCCTCACCCTAATGCTGTCACGTAGAGTTCATCTTGTGTGCCGGGTTAAAACAGATAACTTGGGAGAGGGAAGGAGGAATTCTGGTTTTGAACGGGTTGAAATCCCAAATCAGACATTCTCGTTTACGTCGGTGAATCCTGGCTCTTGCTGATCTTGTGGTTTCTTGTTCCACCAGCTACTGGTGGTTTTTTTTTTTGTTTCTCTCCACCTTTGAAGAAGTGTCTGTAGAGAAGAGAACTCTGTCACTCAGTCCTGAGAGAACTGAGCAGCAGAATCTCCTGGAACCACGTTTCTGCTGCATTTTTTTTCTCTTGTTGAAACAATTTTGAAATGGGGAAAGGCTTTGAGACAACGGAGGTTTCTCTCTGAGACAGCTTTGATGCACATGCTTCTTCTCTGCTGATTCCTCAGTACATAATCCTTTTTCTTCCTCTCATTCATAGATGGTCCCCACTGAGCTGGTGGAAAAAGAATTCTGGAGACTTGTCAGCACCATCGAAGAGGATGTGACAGTGGAATACGGAGCTGACATTGCCTCCAAGGAGTTTGGCAGTGGCTTCCCAGTTAGGGGTGGGAAGTTTAAAGTTAGACCAGAAGAAGAGGTAGGTCTTTGAGTGCACTGGGAATGTTTTTATTTGCAGTTTTTCATTAAGTAAGTCTCCTTAGTTCAAAGCACAATAATGGAGCTGGTTTGCAAAGTGTTTGTTTTGTGTATCTGTCAGAGTATTTGAAAAGGAGAATTAGATCAGGTTTTTGAATAAATAAAACTTGCTGTGATCAGACATTCGACACCACAGGTTTATCATAAATAAATTCCAAACTGAATAAAACCAAATAAAAAATGTCTCATTTTAACAAAGCAGATCAGGTCAGGATTGTGAAAAGGGCAAAGACAGTGAAGGATTTAGTCTTTGATTCATTGACCTGTTTCTTATATTCCTCAGTTGTGAAAGATCCTTCTGTTGCTGTTCAGCAGTTTCATCTTCTTGGGCTTTTTACTTTCTGTTGTATAAACCTGCAACTATTCTGTTCCATTTGCAGGAATACCTTGATAGTGGCTGGAATTTAAACAACATGCCTGTGATGGAGCAGTCTGTGCTTGCTCACATCACTGCAGACATCTGTGGGATGAAATTGCCCTGGCTGTACGTAGGAATGTGCTTTTCCTCATTTTGTTGGCATATAGAAGACCATTGGAGCTATTCCATTAACTATCTGCATTGGTGAGTTTGAGGAATAAACCCAGTCTGGGAAATAATCTCCCTTTCCATTCCCCTTCTTAATTAGTGGCCTAAAACTGGATTCATAGAACTCAGCCAGACAAACCATTGCTGTCCTGTCACAGCAGGGTTAAATTTGACAGTGTAATTCCTACATTGATTTGCTTTTGGGCAAGAGGTCATATTTTGGAAAGAGACATCCATTCCCAGTTTTAAAAATCCATGAGAGATACAGCAGATACTCCATCAAGTGTTTTATTATGCTCAATGTAAACTAAAAACCATGTGAGGTTTTTTTAAGAATCATCTAAACTTCAGCTAACTACTCAGATCCAGCCTGTTTTGTCTGTTAGATGGCTCATGCTGTCATAAACCCTCTCATCAAGCCAACACTTGTCAGGTGCAATCAGGACAGATCTTTGCCATCTCTTTGATATTCTAAATAGATTGAACTTCTTGAACTTCTCACCTTACAACAGCTCTTCTAGAGTCTGGATTATTCTTTTCACTCTTCCTGAAACCTGTCAGGCTCTTTCCCTTTCCTTGTTCACATGAGTATTCCAGCAGAATGGTGAAACCACATCCCAGCTGCTCTTTGCTGGGTTGGTCATTCAGTTGCTGCTCCTTCAAATAGCTGCTGCTGTAAGGCAGCCCAAGAGCCAGTGACTTCATTCACTTGCTTTCATGGTACTTTCTGTTACTAAAACAAATGTTTGAATGAGGGCAAGTAAAGGAGTGCCAGGATTACGTGGTAGAAAGGATCTTCCCTGTCATGTGTTGCTGCTTTTTTCCCCTCTTTGTCTGGCTCTTCAGTCAGGCTGAAAACTGGGGGCGGGAGAGTAGTTTGTTTGCAGTATAAACTTTATTTCATCTGGGAGAGCTTCACTCAGTTTTGTTTGAATGGCTTTATGTCCTCCATGACACGGCCCAAACTACAGCAAGGCCAGAAAGGTGCTGTAGTGTGTACACATGCATGTGCACACACATGATACATTCAGACACATGTGAAAGTTACCTGACCTGCTTTCAGTTTGTTTATCCTCCAGCAGGAAAGTCCTTGATGTATTTTCTTTTAATTTTCAGATATTCTGCTTTATTTCCCTTCAATGCAGAATTTCAAGTCTGGGGTTTCAGCCTGTTGGAGAGAAATGTGCAGTTGAGGTTAAAGCTATTCTTGGCCAGAGCAGTCAGTCTGAACAACCTGCTGCTGCAGAGACAATGCTCCAAACTCTGGAGAGACTCCAGAAGGCCGGACTGGCTCTTGGGGGTTCATAGGGCTGGTGTGTCCAACCTCACTGTTCCCATGTGCCAAGGAGGAGCTCATGTCCTGGGGCAGCATTGTGACCCAGGCTGCAGCAGCAGAGCTTTCCCAGGGTTGAAGGCAACAGTCCTCCTGCTGGACTCTGAATTTTGTGTTAGTTCTAGAAGTGGTAAAAGGAGAAAAAACCAAATCTCTGCTTCTAAAGATGTTTGGAAACTAATAAATGAGGTGTCAGGCCTGGCCAGAGGAACAGTTACCATTGTTGCTGCTGGTATTTCTGCAGGCAGGATGTGGAGCAGTGCAGAGAGAACTGTCACCTCCCTGCAGCTGCAGTGTGCTGGCACCTCAACACCTCCAGCAGAATTGTTTCTCTCTGTTACCTGTTCTCCTGAGGTCTGGAGACCCCTGGTTCATGTTTAGCACAATTCCTATCTGCTGTCCCCCATTCCTTGGTGCTGGCACATACCAAGAAGCAGAACTAACTCTTGACTCACCCAGTGTTCAATCTGGACATGGGATGGTTTTAGTGGCATCTGTGGCTGGTTTTCATGAACTCCTGGAGCAATGATGAGGTCCAAGGCTGCAGAGTTATTGCAGGATGATAACCAGCTCCAAGCTGTATATTGATTTAACACTCCATAACTCCTGTGATATCAGTGTAAGTGCCCCCTCCACAGTCCATCCTGCTGGTGCTCTGCTCTTCCCCCTGACACATGGGCTGTGTGAGTACAGGGATAAGCTCCTAGGGATGAGGGATAGGCTCCTGGATTCACACTTTGGAATCCTCCCAATTGCTTCATGATTTATGGAAAGAACACTGTTGGGTCAGTTTTACTCTGCCAGCTCCTCAAAAGTCTTGGGATAAGGTGATTGTGTCTTTTCCTTTCTAAATACCTTTTCTGTTCTCATTTTCTGTAAGGCACTAAAGGCATTTTCATCTCGGTGCTCCAGTGAGGCTGAAACAGTATCTGCTGGAACACATCTGCACTACCTCAGTTCTCTCAGCTGCCTTTCACTGGGTTAAGCTAAAAGTTCCTTGTTCCTCCTCTGGATGTGGATTTTTTTTTCCCTTTGAAGTCTTTTGCATAATTTGGAAGTTTGGTTTCTACTTCCTCTGTGTTGCTTCTATGGCAGTTAAGCACAAAGGCAGAAAGAACTGGCTTTGGTTGTTAAACCCAACAGGGAGTTTGTGTTCGTGGGAAAAGACAAGCAGCTTATATTTTGAAGTTGTGCAGAAATCAGCAGAACTTCGCTGAGAACTTCCTCAGACTTTTTCCCCTACCCCGAATATTGGAAGTACCTGCTCAGAAGTGTAGGCAGTAAAACCAGACCTGCAGGAGAGGGACCTGTGTAAAATGTGAAGATCCAGGAAGGTACAGAACTTTTGCATTCCTTCCTGGTGATATGCCCTTCTTTTGAACATGGTGTATTTTAAAGCAGAAGACTGAAAATGTAACTTAAAAGATTGCTTATATTTAACTTTTTTTAATAATCTTGCAGGGGGGAGCCTAAAACGTGGTATGGAGCCCCAGGGTACGCAGCTGAGCAGCTGGAGGATGTAATGAAGAAACTTGCTCCAGAGCTATTTGAGTCCCAGCCAGATCTCTTGCACCAACTTGTCACCATAATGAACCCGAACACTTTGATGGCCCACGGGGTGCCTGTATGTGTCGGACTCCTGTGCTACTCCCCAAACCCAACCCTTCTTTGATTGGAACTCTACTTAAAGCTGATAATTGAAGCCACTTTTATTACAGTGATGGTGTGGTGGTTTCCATGGGTGTTGCCATCTTCCTTATCCAGTATAACATGCCAGTGTGAACAGATGGGCAATGGAATCATTGCCTTTGGAACTGACTGGCAGACTCTTCTCTGGAGATCCATCTTGGATGTTTCTGTGTCTCAGCTGGAAGGTTTAGGCTCAACCTCAACAATGGCAGGAGCTCTTGTATGTCTGTTCAATCAGACACCTTTTTTTTTTGGCATAGAGTTTCTGTCAAGGGCCCAAACCCCATTCTTCCTTTATTTGTCATCAACATCCTCTTATTTTTCCTGGATAATCCCTTAGGTATTTAAAAAACATTTTTTCATCAGTTTCCATCTTATTCCATACTAGATTATCCATGGGAATTATGTCCCTTTACAACTTAATTGGCTTTTGATGAGCTGACCTTGGGACTTAAAGGAAAATCTGGAAAAAGCAGCAAAATTTGTAGTGCCTCCTATGCTTTGGTGGCCTCCAAAATGGAAAGATGCAGGAAAACCTAACTGTTTGCATGCTGACTGCATAGCCCCAACAGCATTAGATTTACAGCAGTATGAACTTTAAGGTTCCCAATTTCTCTTCCCCTTCAGCTGCACATTGCAATGAAATGCACAAGGCTCAGACAGCCAGCTTAGAACTGCTCAGAGTGGGGGTGTGGCTGAATGGAACCCTTTGCTTCCCAGGGTTTTACGTGGCCTGTTACCAAATGCCAGTTGTAATTCTTGGCCTTACGGTTTAAAACTCTCCGAAGTCCTCACAGAAGTCCCTGGGAGTTGGAAATCCGTGTTCTCCTGGCGGCCCTGGTTAGGTGTGACCTGACACTGCTCTGTCTGTCCTCCCAGGTGTACCGGACCAACCAGTGTGCCGGGGAGTTTGTGATCACCTTTCCCAGAGCTTATCACAGCGGCTTCAACCAGGGCTTCAACTTTGCTGAGGCTGTGAACTTCTGCACCGTCGACTGGGTACGTTCCAAACCGGTTCTTCCCCAAGCGAGCAGTTCCAGAGCTGTTCCCAGCTCCTGTACAGCTCTGATTTACTGCTGATGCACAGATCTAGGCCACGGATCAGAAGGAGCCTGTTACTGGCAGCACGATGTTTGCTGGAGGGGTTGCTGCCGTGCACTGAACTGTGGGCTTCCTCTGCTTCCAAAGATTTGGGTTGGAATTGCACATCAGGGCTGATGCAGCTTTTGCAGCAGGAGGAAGGCACGGTCCCGTGCATGCCTGAAGTATGAGATGCACCAGTGCTGCTGGAGTCTGCTCCTTTTCTGTTCCCAAATTCCTTTGCAAATCAAAAGCTGGAATGAAATTTCCCAGTTTATTGCACTGGGAATTTCCTAAGAGATACTTTCTGCAGCTGGAAGCCAAATCCAGCTTGGATATCTTTTCTGATTTAGCCTCTGTGATAAAATCAGATGATACATGTAACACATACCAAGAGCAGTTAGACCTTGATAGTCCTCTTGGGGAAAAAAATAGAAATTGCATCTGATGTGAGAGCATCTTGGATAGCAGAGGTGCTGTAGGTTTTTGGAGAAGAATACCCCAGTGAGAAGGGAGCAGAAGGTTCTCAAGTTCAAACAGACCAGTAATTCATTCCCAGTAAGCTTCACTCAGCTCACTGAAACAGCAGAGATGGGCACACATTACAGTTATTAGGTCACAGTTATTGAATGAGTTCTTTGTCTTTTTTAAAATACACTCAAATGGAGGAGAGTTGCTCCAAAGTTACAAGTAATTTTTCTTTCCCAGCAGATGTCTCAGACACAGAGTGTTGTCTGATCTCGGGAAAATCCTTTGAAGCTTCTGATATTTCAAATTACTACTTTTGTAACTTTTTTTCCCCAAAAAGGTCTTGGCTGTTTCTAAGTGCTGCCCAACTGAGAAGGTTGCTAGATTTAAAAAACATTGCTTAGAAGAGGGAGGTGATTTAATATTTAAAGAAAGGTTTCTGCCCTATGTCTGTGCTCATGTGGCACATGGTTTGGTTTGGTTTTCCTCTTGTTCTTCCGTGGGTTTCATTCTGGACTCGTACATAACCTCACTGTACCCTGAGCATCACAGTCTGCCTCACCTCAAAATAAAGCTGGGAGTGACCTGCCCAGCTCCTGGTGAATTGTGTGCTCTGCCTGAAGTTAATTAGGGACTTCAGTGATGCACAGAGACAGCAGGTTCTCCTGATGCAGTACAGTCCATGTCCCTATAAACCAGCCATGTCATCAGGGGGAAGAAGGCCCACCGTGCCCTGCACCTGCCTGGGATGAGGCATCCCTTGAGTGGTGGGAACAGGGCACGTGTCTGTACTTCTCCTTATGATGCTTCCCTAGCCTCTGTATATTTTTATCTTGGGTCTTCCTGAGCCCGCTGTGGTTCAGTGATAGAGCTGCCCCTACTCACAGCCTCTCCAGAGAGGGCACCCTGCCAACTACACAGCTCACCCCCACAGTGGCCTCTGGAAAGAACCCTGACCATTCCTGGTGTGCACAACTCGAGGTCTTGACTTCTCTCCTTTTACACTCTGAAATATGAGTATTGTTGCAAGAAAACTTTGCCTTGGCCTTTCCCTGGGATAGCTTTTGGTCAGTGGCATGAAGAGTTAGTCCCCTTGTGTCATTGTCCCAATGAAGTCCCTGGATGCCCCGTGTGTCCCACAGCTGCCCCTGGGCCGCCAGTGTGTGGAGCATTACCGGCTGCTGAACCGCTACTGCGTGTTCTCCCACGACGAGATGATCTGCAAAATGGCCTCCAAAGCAGACGTGCTGGACGTGGTGGTGGCATCGACGGTCCAGAAGGACATGGCTGTCATGATCGAAGAGGAGAAGAGGTTGCGTGAGAAGGTCGATAAACTGGTGAGTTGTAGGAAATAATGGTTTGGAGTTGCAAGGGACCTAAAGGCTCGTAGGCAGGGACACCTTCCATAGACCAGGTTGCTCCAAGCCCCGTCCAACCTGGCCTTCGACTCTTCCAGGGATGGGATTCGTTAAAATAAATGAAGGAGCAGTTGGAACAGTGATGTGAGAACGTGGTGGTACTTGTCCTGGGGAGGCAGTGGCTTAGAGGTACATAGTTCCTTCCTGAGTTTCTGGGGACCACCTGGGTGAAGAACCATTTACTGTGTGCCTTGTTTTACCACCTGCCCTTTAATAATGCTCAGAATGTCGCTTTTAAAGTAGTATTTCTTCTTTCAGTAATGTAGTCAGAAAAGCTGATTTTTCATTAACCAAAATTTCTGTCTGCCTGGCTTTAATATCTTGTTTCTAAACTTCGTTATTCCTTCGATAAATTCGGCTTCGGATGTTTTAGCTTGGAATAGTCACCACTTTGAAGTGAGGTAACACTCTCTTGCAGGGAGTGACTGACTCGGAGAGGGTGACATTTGAGCTGTTCCCCGATGACGAGCGACAGTGTCTGAAGTGTAAAACCACCTGCTTCATGTCAGCAGTTTATTGTCCCTGTAAACCTGGCTTGTTGGTGTGCTTGTACCACATCGAGGACCTCTGCCCCTGTCCTACCTACAAATACAAACTGGGGTAAGCTTGAGATAGTAAATAATACCACGGTCTGGAGTTGCTGTTGTCTGTGTAGAGATTGTGGCTTGGTTGTCTTGTGCCTGCTGTGCTGTCAGTGGGGCTGGTTTCTGTTTCCCTTTCAGTCCTTTGCAAATCCGGTGCCCCCATAACAACAGGCCTGTTTTGTGCTCACACACAAAGCCTCTTTCTCTTCAGCATTCAGCTCTTCTTGCTCCATAATGGCAAAAATTGCTGCCTAAGTTAGTTTGCATTTTTATTTATAGCAACAAGGTCATTGTCCCTTATATCCAGTCCTTGCCAGGAAGTATTGTTTTGCTTTTCAGAGCTTTCCTTCCTGTTGTCAGCTTTCCTTTGCTGTTTGGTAGATCTTTGTCCTATGTAAATGTAGCTTACTCTAAGGCAGTTTCACAGTTCTTTAATTGTCCTGTTGAAAACGCTTTTTGAAGGAATTGCAATGCTGAAATTGTCTCAGGAAGAACATGATGTGGTTGTAGGTCTTAATTGGGTGCGCAGGAGCTCATTTGTGTGTTGTATGGACAGCACATCTTAGAATCACAGGATGGCTTGGGTTGGGAGGGACGTTGAAGATCATCTTGTTCCACCTCCTGCCACAGGCAGGGACACCTTCCACTAGACCAGGTTGCTCCAAGCCCTGTCCAGCCCTTCCCTTCCCCCCTTCTGCTGTCCCCCAGTTGTGCTGCAGAGTTTGAATTCTGTGCCTCCTTCAGGTACCGCTACACCCTGGAGGAGCTGTACCCAATGATGAACGCGCTGAAGATGCGCGCCGAGTCGTACAACGAGTGGGCTTCCAACGTCAGCGAGGCCCTGGAGGCAAAAATTAACAGCAAGAAAAGTCAGTATCTTGCCTGTTGTCTGCAGCACATAATTTAAAAGGGTTAATTTTCTGTTTTTTAGTTTCTGAACCCGTAGCAACTTTTTCCCTGTGTGACGGTCAAAAGAAATCATATGGCACTTCATGTTTTGAAGTAAATATTTTAGCTGTTGCAGTCCCAGAAATGATGCTAAGCTGTCTCTGTGTGACGAGGCTGTAAATCGCTTTGTGACAAAATATAACTGAAGTAGATACAGAAACACATTTACTATGTTATGTTTCTAAACCTTATCATTTAAAATCCATCACAAAGGGAGACTTTTTAACTTCATGTCTTTCCCAACAGGTCTCGTAAGTTTTAAGGCTTTGATAGAAGAGTCAGAAATGAAGAAGTTCCCAGACAACGACCTGCTGCGACACCTCCGGCTGGTGACACAGGATGCAGACAAATGTGCCTCGGTGGCCCAACAGCTGCTGAATGGCAAGAGACAAACCAGGTGAGTGTCACTGCGTGTCTACAGTAAAATTGAGGCCCCAGAGGTGGATGTCAGTGGCCAGTGATGGGTGCCACTGCTCTGCAAGAGTTAAAAATTAGAGGAATCGCCCCATCTCCTGAAGAGACCCGTCTTTGACAGGGAGATTCATTTTTACTGTGTATAATAAGTTAAACATCCTGAGTTTTCAAATCTCCTCTGTGTTTGACAGTTGGGCAGTAAATTCATTCCAGTGTTCCCTGATAGGAAAAAAATTGTGTGAGGTATGGCCAGGCAAAGTAACACCCAGCAAGATACAGTCCACTTGTCTTTGTGCCATGGGGACTGTAAATCTGTCCATAGTGCAGATGTGATTGTATTCATTACTCTCTGTGTTGTGGAAAAATGAAGTTCCTTAACTGCCTGAGCTGGTGCTGGTAGGAATGTTGTAGGAAAACTCTGAAAAATACATGCTCTTTATGTTGAATCTTTTAGACAGGTTATTTGCTTGAGAGATTGGAAGGTAGGGCTGTGTTTTAGTAACACATTTTTTGTGAGCTTCTTCTTGGTCCTGCCTGCACTTTAATGTGTGAAATGAGTTGAAAAGAGCCAGAAGAACAGAAGGCCAAGGCCAGATCTCCTCATTGCATGAATCTGGTTGTGCCTGTATTGATGTAAGAGCCTTTCTCTCAGGATTCACAAATTACCATCTTCCACTGCACATTTTCCACCCACAGAATCCCAGACTGATTTGGGTTAGAAAGGACCATAAAGCTCATCTCGTTCCACTCCCTGCCATCGGCAGGAACACCTTCCACTAGCCCAGGTTGCTCCAAGCCCCGTCCAACCTGGCCTTGGACACTTCCAGGGATGGGGCAGCCACAACTTCTGTGGGCAACCTGTGCCAGGGCCTGCCCAGCCTCACAGGGGAGAATTTGTTCCTAATATCCCATCTAACCCTGCCCTCCTTCAGCTTAAAGCCATTGATCAGGGCACGCAGACTCACCATGGGCACACTGAGCCTCACGGGGTGGTGGTTTCTATGAAAAACACAGTGTGGCCCTCATTCTGCTGGCACTGAAAGGGAACTGTCTCTCTGCTCTTCTGCCATAAAGGGATGTCCTCCCTGTCCATCCCCTTCCCTCTCTAGGCCTCAGGAAACTTACTCTGCTCTTTAGTCTCCAAGAGTTGGGAGGCCTTTTGCTTGGAGATCTTTGTGATTAATAGCTCTGGATGGACATGGACTTGGCTTTTGTCAATGGTTTTTCTTAGCCTTATGGATTTTCTGTTATCAAAAATGTGACATTTAGATATGTATACATAAATAAATATTTATGTATTTAAAAACTTGTGCCTTTCCCTGGAAGATACTGTAGCTTCCACAAAAAACAGTAGAAACTGTTTTTTCCTTACAACACTGTAAAGAAGAAACCTGTGTTGTACCTGAGGCTTTGAATTAATTTTATTGTTCAGCTGATTGTGGGGTTTGGGATTCCCCATGTGATCCTGTGTGTCCTTTAAAATACCTATTTTTAACCCAGAATGGTAAATTAAAATGAATTCTGTAGTGTTCACATTGCAGTCATGCTGGCATATCCTGCTGGGCTGTTGTTCTGTGGATTCAATTTGAGCCAGCATTGCAAGGGATCTCTTTCCTTTTCTGTTCAGTGTTCTCAGACCTCGTTAATATTAGCTTGAGTTTAGAGAGGTTTTTAATATTGGCCAGTTTGTTAACACTTATAAGCCACTCATTGGATATGAAGCTTTTGGATAAAAATAAAAATGCTGATTTCAGGGTAGAGAGGATTTTTCAGAAGTGCCTACACGACCTGTCAGTATAAAACCCATTCAGAATTGGGATTTGTTCTCTTTTGGTGGGGGCATGAGCAGAGCTGACTACAATAGCTATTGCAACATAACTGAATAGTTTATCCACAGTTGCTTTGTGTTCTGGAAAACAGCCTAATTTTATTCCATAATAACCAGTGCCCTTCCAAGGCTGAGTAGTTGTTCCAGAATCCCATTTAATATGAAAGAGTATTTCAACAACAGCTCATTCTGCAGTGGTGGGCTGAGGTTTCCCGTGTGTGTGTGAGCCCTGGACTGCTTGGGTGCTTGTGAATATTCTCTTATTCCTGAGTAAGACCTGACTGACACCAAATCATAAGCAGATGTCAGGGAATCAAAAAATCCCAGGATGTTTTGGGTTGGAAGGCACCTTAAAGCTCATCTTGTTCCAATGGCAGGGACACTTTCCACCACTCAGGTTGCTCCAAGCCCCTTCCAACCTGGCCTGGAAGTTCAGATTGTTTTATTGGGACTTTTTTAAGCAGGAAAGCTGACCCGTGTCATTGCAGGTACCGCTCTGGAGGAGGGAAGTGTCAGAACCAGCTGACGGTGAACGAGCTGCGGCTGTTTGTGAGGCAGCTCTACGCCCTGCCCTGCGTCCTCAGCCAGACACCACTGCTGAAGGTAACCTGGCAAGTGCCAGGGAGGAGAACGGGAGCCTTTGCAGGCATGGATTGGCACTGCTTATCTCCTGTCTCCCTGTTTGCTCCAAGAATTCATCCCTATGCACGGGCAGACTTGTGCACAGGGAGCATAGAGGAACAGAGCTCTGACCCGCTGGTGTTCAAGGGTAGCAGAGTTTTATACTACAAAGTGTTAATGTTGATGAAGGAATGCAGGAGAAGCAGCAGGATGGCCTGGGCAACCACTGGTTAAAAGTTTGGGCTCAGTTAACTGGGCTGCTCTTAGAGAGAAACCAGGTTAATGTGAGAACATCCAAACCCCACTGTGATCTGAGGGAGCTCTTCTTGTTCTTATCACCTTCCTTTGTTAGTCCAGAATCAGTTTTCTCCTAGTCTTGTGATTAGAACCCTCCTCATACTCTCTACCCACATTCCAGGAAACCTCACAGATAACCCCAGGCAAGCCCAGCCCAGGCTGCTCAAATCTGTAGCAGAGAAGGTGCTGCTGTCAGGGGCTCAGGTCACTGTGTGTTGCTGGTTCTGTGCTCCCCACATGATCAGCCCTCAGACAGGCTGAAAGTAATTAAAAATTTCGCTTCAGAATTTGCCAAAATGTTTCATATCACACTCAGGGGCAACTAAAGGAAAATAAATTCTGGGCAGCCAGAATTCCTGCATATTCGTGACATTTGGAAGCAGGAGGTGCCATGTCCAGCTTCTGAACTGTCCATTAAGTGTTCACCCAGCACTGAGAGATCAGACAGTGTGGTGGAACTGAACAGGAATAAACCAGTTCAACTCAGCTTTGACGGCTGCCTCAGAAGCTTTATCAGCTTTTTCAGTGTCTGGATCAGATTTGATACAAGCCTATTTACAGTTATTTGTTTATAGCACTGGAGCTGTGAAATTCTCTCGCTGGTTAAAAAGCAGAAGTTCGGAATTTCCAGACATGCAAACAGTTCTTCTCCATCTGGCATTCCTGAACAGGGAAATAGCAAACACATATGGTCAGGGTGTTCCTTTATCTCATCATCAGCAAGCCTCAATTATACGTAGTTGTGCAAATTATGCTGTTAATATAAATGACCAACAAGAACTGGAGAGGGGGTCACAGTTTAATCTGTCTCTGAAAAAGGCTTCATTCCATGCTGGGGGAGGTTGCCCAACCTGGGAAACAGCCTTGCTGGCAACATGCTGAGATGTCAGCTGTGAGGGAAGAACTTCCTGCAGGAACAACATCTCAGGGAGCACTGGGCAGGATGCTCCATACAGAAAAATCCCAGCCTTGCCAGTGGGATTGCTCTGGATGACTGTCCCTTATCCTGGGGAAAGTGCAAACAGCCCCAGAGGTGCTTTGTGGGATAATCAGCTGCTGAGTGTATGGAGAGGGAGAAGGTGTTGCAGTGCATGAGAGAGTAAAACGCCTGTGGGGTGCAGCTCAAAAACCTTAACAGTGGGGCTGAAATGAATCCCAGAACATCTGTGGCCCTCCTGGAGTTCTCCAAAGCCTTCATAATCCTCACCTGAGCTGTTCCAGAACAAAGCCAGACAGCAGCACTCATGGAATACTCAAATTCCCTTTAGACTGTGCTTCTGAGCCCTCTTTGACACATGTGTCAGCTCGCGGGAGTTGGGAGTGGAATTCCCATGTTCTGGGATACTCAAGCTTGTGGTCACATTATAGATGAGGAGGTGCTGGTACATTCACTGTGTGTTGAGGACACGATTGAGGTGTTCCAGGCATCAGGATGATGTGCCCCGTGCGCTGCAGTGGGGTGTTTGCAGGCACCTGCCCTTCGTGGTTAACCTCGCACTTGCATGGTTGATTGGCAGTGGATTTTCTTCTGGTTTACTGTTGCATTTATCCATTTCAGGACCTCCTTGACCGCGTGGAGGCTTTCCAACAGCAGAGCCAAAAGCTCCTTTCCGAGGAGATGCCCAGTGCCGCGGAGCTGCAGGAGCTGCTGGACGTCAGCTTTGACTTCGACGTGGACCTGCCCCAGCTGGCCGAGCTGCGGACGCGCCTGGAGCAGGCCCGCTGGCTGGAGGACGTGCACGTGGCCTCCTCGGAGCACAACTCCCTCACCCTGGACGACATGAGGCGTCTCATAGACTCGGGCGTGGGACTGGCGCCCTACCCAGCCGTGGAGAAGGCGATGGCCAAACTGCAGGAGCTCCTCACCGTGTCCGAGCACTGGGATGACAAAGCCAGGAACCTCATAAAGGCCAGGTGGGGCTGAGTCTCAGGGTTGTGTTTTATAGTTCTGTGAGCTGTTCCAGGTGGAAATGCTCCTGAAGGGGCTTCCAGTTCCCCCAGTTCACAGCATGAAGACAGAGGTTGTTCCAACCAGAAGGGACGGGGCTGGAGAAGGATTTTGAGGCATTCTGGGTGTGGGGGTTGCCTTGCAGTGTTGCTGCTGCTGCACCATCATTATACAAAGTCTCCTTTTACCACAAAAATGGGATTTAAGATACTTCTTCCTTCTTTTCCACCTTCTTCCCCCAGGCTGGAGGACGTGTGTCCAGACAGAGCTCAGATATGGCCACATTTATAGTCCACATCGGTCCATGTAGGACTATTTCTAACTAACAAGGAGATTTTTTCGTATTAGTTGGTGCAGAGGGGAGGAAAATAAGCCAAATGCATCCTTACTAAGAAAAATATTCTTGCTTGTTGTTTTGACCTCCTGATAAAAACGGGGGAGAGCACAGTGTACTTAAAATTCAGGAAGGTGCCACAAACTTATGTGCCAGGTTTCTTCCCTCAAGATTCCTGACTTTTTTTTTATTTTTTTTTTTTTATTTCTTTTAAATTTTACCCCAGCCTCATACTTACGAAAGCATGTGAGTGTTTCCTACCCAGAGTGTTTTAAAATAACTTCATAGAGCACAGAGCTGACTAGGCTTGGGTTTAACCTGCAATATTGAGCTGTATTGTGTTTGTACCTTTCTAAAACCACAGAGAAAAGACAAACGTCAGGGTTTTAACCTTCTAAAGCAGACTCTTTTAGCTGGTGCTGGTTGGGGGTTTGGTGGGTATTTGAGGATCCACGGTTCTGTCACTCAAAAGTTAATAAAAGGTAAATATTCCTTGAGTCCAAATGTGAGAATATTTCTAGTGGAAGTCTAGAATGATCCAACAGACACTTCTAAAGCTTCCCTGCCTTCCTGATGCCCCTGCTGTGCTGGTGCAGCCCAGGGCTGGACATAACACCATTATTTGGTGTGACCCTGTGATTTTAATAGCCTGGAGGAGCAGAGGAGGCCCTGGTGTAATGCAGCGTCCCACATCCGAGTTGTTGTGTCCCCCAGGCCCCGGCAGTCCCTGAGCAGCCTGGCAGCCGCAGTAAAGGAGCTGGAGGAGATCCCAGCCTACCTGCCCAACGGAGCGGCGCTCAAGGACGCCGTGCAGAAGGCCAAGGACTGGCTGCAGGAGGTGGAGGCTCTGCAGGTACAGGAACTGTGCTCATGGCTCCTGGGGAGGGACAGTGACGCTGCTCAGGTCACCAGAGTCACCCTGTGCCCCCCAGGGGTGCTCTGGGGCTCCAGACCCCGGGTGTGCTGTGGGGCTCCAGTGTCTGTGCCATCTGTTCCCTTGGCCAGGGTGCAGTTACACTCTCTGCCCTGACTTCTGCTTATTTCTGCACCTGCTCTGTTCTCCATCACCCTCACAAATAACTGCAATAAAAGCTATAAGGGAGCTAATAACAAAAATCTAAGTTAAAAAGATACTCTATTATGGAATTTGACCTTAAGGTCAGTTTTGCTCAGTAAGAACTGAGGTGCAGTCTGGTGGTACAGAAGTTTTTCTTGCTCAGTTGTGTGAGTTCTGGATCCAGAGATCAGTGGGACTGTCCAGATCAGGCCAGGGTGGCACTGGGATAGTCCTGATTTCACATTTTGATAAAAGTTGCCAAGTGGGTTTTTTTTATATTTTTATTTTCCCCCATGTTTTTTCCATATAGTTTGCTCTGATCTGATGTAGGGGTATTTTCAGGCCTCTCTAGCCTAAACCTAAACTGAGCTTTTTATAAAAACTTCTTTTGGACTTAAATATTTTGAAGGAATAAAGTTCATGTAACATTTAACTTTCACTTGAGGGCTTAAATTAATTATTTTTGGCGTTTGCAAATTTCTTGGTCTGGACTCTGAAATTTTGCCGCCTGAATATGGAAAAATGTGCCTGCCTGTGCTAAGAATTTTTGCTTCAGTTCTGTGAAGGTTTTAGTAAATGACTGCAGTCACTGTGACTTGCAGGAAGTTCTTGGTTGGTAACTTGGAGGTTGCTACTAGAGGTTTTAGAGTTGTTTTGGGGGAGTAATTCTCCAGTCCCACATCACTGCCTGTTCCTGGAATTACCTCTTGGTGCCAGTTTACTTCTGGGTATGTTCTATGATTTCAGAATAACATCAGTTTTCTGCTGTGAATGCAGAGTGTGAGATTGTGAGGTTGCTTATATTGTTGGCAGTCTCTGGTTTTTGTTTTTTTTTTTTTCTTTTTAAAGTGTCAGTTGGGAGGTGTGTTCTTCCTTCCACCCCCAAACGTGGTGTTAGTTTTGTCTGTGCAGTCTGACTCGCACACGAGCAGCACAGATGTTGGACTAACAGCTGTGGAGGAGACTGAGGTGTCTGAGGAGTAAATTAATTTTTACAAGCTCTGCCTTGCCCTGGAGTTGCCACTGGGCCTGGGGGCAGTGCCCTGTCCTGTGCACCCCCAGCATTTCCTAATTTCCAGGTTGGGGGCCGTGTGCCTGTGCTGGACACGCTGGTGGAGCTGGTGACGAGAGGCCGAGCCATCCCGGTGCACCTGGATTACCTGCCGAGGCTGGAGGCCCTGGTGGCCGAGGTGCAGGCCTGGAAGGAATGTGCAGCAAGCACCTTCCTCTGTGAGAACTCTCCCTATTCCCTGCTGGAGGTAAGAGATCCCCACTCCAGGGGTCAGCCCCACAGGCACATGTAGCTACACTGGGGCCTCAGGGAGGAGCAGGGAATATTAGAGTATATTTGCAGAATTACTTTTGCATTATATATTATTATATTGTGTAATTTTCATTAGAAACCTATACTTTTAATGATGGTTTTAAACTTTTTTAAATGCTTAAGCTTTAGCTGTGCTTTCTCTATTCTTCTTAATCAGTAGCTAATGAGAGTTGGCAGTGCCAGTGTGTGACATTTTCCATATGAACATGGGAATATTGACAAATCAGTGGCACTGGATTTGCTCTGGTGTGTCAGGGGGAGCTGCCAGTGTGCAGGTTCATTCCTGCTCCATCCTCCTCAGGCTCCGTGTGCCCAGGTGAGGATGGAGCTGCATTCACCGCCCTTCTGTAGCTGGAGGGGTGGGGGTATCACACCTGCTGTCCTCAAGAATCCACACCCTGCCCTACACTGAGCCCCTCTGACCCCTCCAGCCCTCCTCTCCCGTCAGGACAGGCGGGAATGCAGGGCAGCCCCTGGAATCTCTGCTCTTTTCCAGAGTTTGCAGGTTCTGTCCATGAAGGCTGTTCAACGTATGGCCTGTCTCTATGTGGGTGAAACACAAGCGTGTTTGGGTCTGGCCATTTTATAAAACTGAAGTTTCAACCTTCCAGCTCTCCCCACCTTGCAGATAACCTCATCCTAATAGATGGAATAACTGCAGGAGCCCCAGTTCTCAGCCTGTGGCTGTGTTAGGGCAGGACAGTGCGTTTGAACAATGGAGGTGTGACACTGCTGCAGGGTGTGACACTGCTGTTCTGTCCCTCAGGTGTTGTGTCCCTGGTGTGACATCGGAATGCTCAGCCTGAAGAGGAAGCAGAAGAAGCTGAAGGAGCCAGTGCCCAGTGGCAAGAAGAAGAGCACCAAGCTGGAGACGCTGAGTGACCTGGAACGGGCACTCTCCGAGAGCAAGGACACGGCGTCCGCGGTACGTGGCCCATGTCTTTTCACACTGGACTTCCTTCTGAGTTCCTTGAACCCTTGTTTCTGTTTGCCCCCCATGCACAACTGTGTCTTCCACCCTGTTCCTCCTGCTCTGCTGCTCTGCAGGACTTTTGGGGCTGCACTTTTCTGTATTGCTTGCTTCTGACTTCGCAGAATTGCTTTCAGTGGAAACAACATGTGTTGCTTTGTGCATGAAGCAGCCTCACAGTTTGTCAGGCAGTGCCTGGAGCTGAGAAAAGTCCAGGAAAATAAAAAATGGAAACCTCATTCCCCCCACCATACCTAAACCTTATAAAAGGTCTTTTCAAAGAACAGAATAACCTAGCACCATTTATAATTAAAACAAACACTCTAGATAATTAAAGAAAACCTCATGCATTATCGAGTCACTGAAACACTGCTCTGGGTGGAGCAGACTCAGTCACTGGTGGGGAGGGGCTTCATCCCAGCAGAGCCTTCTCTGTGGTCAGGCAACAAAGTCCATGGGGGTAATGAGAGGCAGTGGGCTCAGTGGGTGGGATTTGAATGTAATTGTCCCTTTAATGTGGGAGATTTAAGTTTTGGCCTGTGGCAACTACTTAAAACCTGAGTGTGCTTTGGTTTTGACCTCTCTTGTCTGAAGGCCTGAGTTGGAGCTGGTGCTGTGAGGACAGGCTGGTCACCAGACACACCGGTCCCTCTGTGACTCCATTACCTCTTGTTAAGGAGATCCAGGGCACTCCCAGGGGCTGCACCCAGGAAAGTGCAGTCATTCAGGGTGGCAGGGTTTGCTCCTGACACAGGAGGTGGACCAGAACCTTCCCACAGTGAGTTTTGGACATTCCCAGCCTGACTCAGCACCTGTACTGTGTCCAAGTCCCACATCTGTCCGGGATGGACACAGTTGTCTCCTCTTTCCAAAGCTGATTTTAGTCCAAGCATCACACTTGAAAGCCATGATGTGCTAAATAACCATTTTACATGTATTTATAAGCCCTTCTCTTATAAGTTTATATGCATAATAAAATGCATAGAATTAATTACTTGCAGCTGCTATGAAGAGCCTTTATGGAACTGAAATGTATCACTGTCCTTATAGCAGCTAATGCTAAAGCTTCCTGAATAAAGGATTGTGAGCAGGTGTAGAGAGGGCAAACAGCACATCCAGGGTACATCTGGATTTTGCTTGCTGTTCACAACGCCCGGAGTGAGCCCTGGGCAGTGTGTGCAGAGCAGGGGATCAGAGATGCATTTGTGTTTGTGAAAACTGCCCCGACAGCTTTTATGGTTATCCAGAGTCACACTATTGAGAGGCACGTTCACAGAAAAGTACCTGCAATCCAAACCTGCACTTCTTCGGGATTTGAGCTGCTTTAAAGCAAGCCATGTTTTTGTAGTACAGAACAGGAAAGATTGGAGGTTAGGAACTGTTTTATTGCAAAGGGATAAGCTGTGTATCTCTGGGCCTCACGAGAAAATGGGAGTCATACCACTGTGCATCTCCACTGCTGGTTCTCTATCCCCACTGCTGCCCCTCCATCCCCGTCACTGCCCCTCCATCCCCGTCACTGCCCCTCCATCCCCACCACTGCACATCCCCATCACTGCACATCCCAGTCCCTGCTCCTCTGTCCCAATCCCTGCCCCTCATCCCAATCCCTGCCCCTCATCCCAGTCCCTGCCCTCCATCCCCACCACTGCACATCCAAATCCCTGCCCTTCCATCCCAATCCCTGCCCCTCATCCCAATTCCTGCTCCTCCATCCCTGCCACTGCTCCAGTTCAGAGGCCGAGTGCTCTGGTGGCATTCCAGGGGTGTGAGGTGTGTTGTGTCTGCAGGGTGATGGAGCAGAGGGCACTCTGTAATGAGCCAGTGGTCCTTTGGGGGGTGACATCCCTGTGGATCCCTTTCAGATGGCCACGCTTGGAGAGGCCCGGCTGAGGGAGATGGAAGCGCTTCGTGCCCTGCGAGCAGCCAACGAGGTGAAGGTGCTGTCGAGCGAGGAGGACGCCGAGCTGAAAGTGTGTCTGTGCCAGAAGGAGCCGGCTGCCCCCATGATCCAGTGTGAGCTCTGCAGGGGTTTCTTCCACACGGGCTGCGTTTCGGTGCCCGGCGTCCTGCAGGGCCCCCACGTGTGGCTGTGCCCGCACTGCCGCCGCTCCGAGAAGCCGCCGCTGGAGAAGATCCTGCCGCTGCTGGCGTCCCTGCAGCGCATCCGCGTGAGGCTGCCCGAGGGGGATGCCCTGCGCTACATGATCGAGAGAACTGTGAACTGGCAGCACAGGGCGCAACAAATGTTGTATTCAGGGAATCTCAAACGCATCCAGGACAAAGTTGGCTCAGGATTACTGTACAGCCGGTGGCAGCCCTCGGCGGGCCAGCTGCCGGAGACAAACAAGGTGAGGCTGGGCTGGGCTTCCTGGCCCTGGCAGTGTGGGGTTGGCAAGGACAGGCTTGAACACTGCTCGGGGTTTGGGGTTGGGGCAGCTCCCTGCGAATCCCACCGAGGCAAATGGTTTGTGTCGTGCTTTGCAGCTGCAGGGAGTGGGGTCCTGCTGTGGCCTTTAACCAGGATGGGTGTGTGTTCCAGCAGCATCTCCATGTTCCCTGCTGCTAGAGTCCAGGAACAATTCCTCCCAAAGAGCCTGTTCCCCCCCTCTTCTCCTCCAGCTTCTGCGCTCTGCTGTGACACCACTAAGGGCAGAGCTGCTGGAGCTATTGTTTCTGGAGTGCTCACTATTCAATTAAGCGTTATATTCTGTTCTTGCAAGTATTCAAATAGATTTTTAAGTGTTGAGAATTACTAACAGAGGCGCAAACTGCCCTGTGTGTTACCAGCTTGGCTCTCAGATGAGGTTGTTTTCAATCAAGGGTCTTCATCCCTGACTGCTCCTCTTCCTCCTCACTTCCACTAGACCTCCCAGGCTGAATATTCTTTAGGCATCTAAGAGAATCCTTCTGGTCCTGTAGAGCTGAAGTGTCTCTTCACTAGATTAAGTAGTGTAGCTGAAAAAACCTGGCCATGATTTTGGGCTTGTAAATTGAGGTTTGGGCGAGAAATGGAAGCAGTGAGTTTAATTTTATTGGCACAGTGGTATTAGCTCAGCATGGAACCATGAGGTTCCTCCCACCTGAGAGAGTGTAACCATTTTTGGGGGTTCTGGAGCTCCAGTCAGTAAACCTCCCAAGTGAGGTTATCTTTGTCAGAGCTAATCCAGGTCCTTGTGACTGCATTTACCAAATCAGAGATCCCTGTGAATCGCAGTGGAAGGACATTCCTCTCTGTGCATCAACCTGGGTCCCTCTCTGTGCCTGAGCCAGGGACCCTTCCAGAGCCAGCTGTGTTATGGCAGGACAGGGAAGGCCTCCAGAGCCACCTCAGCAGAGGAGTGAGCTGGAACTTAAGTTTTGATGGATTTGGGGTGGTTTTTCTGGAGAATCCAGTGTCTCAACAAGGCTGCCTGTCCTGTTGCAATTCTGTTTTCCCTGTGGTCTGAGCTAACCCAACACACTCCTCCAAGAGTAGCTCTTCACAGGGCAGTGAGATACAAGATTTCAGTAAGAGAAACAAGCGTTGACTCTGTCACAGTTATTCCACACTTCATTCCCCATGTTTAGCAAAACTATCTGTATTTTGTTTTCTAGGTGTCCCAGACAATTGGAGCAATGTCATTCTCCATGCCTCATGACTGGGATAACAGAACCATCTATTTGCATTCTCCGTTTTCTACAGGACAGCACTGCATCCCACTTCATGGTTTGTAATCTCCATTTTGATTTGGTTTAGGGTTTTTCCCCACCCTGTGTTTGGTGGAGGGGGGGATCATGTCCTGGTCGCCAGGAAATGGCTGAACAGGGAACATCTGGTTATTCTTCCATCCCCTCAGCAACTTTGGAGCTCCGTCAGAGGGGTGCATTGCTCAAGGATACAAATTTCTCACATGTCATGAGAAGATGTGGCTCAGTGGGACAAGAGGTCCCAGGAGAGCTGGTCCCTTCCCCCATGAACAGCTCACTGTGGACTGTGGCTCCAGCCAAGCTGCAGGAGGGGGAAAGTAGGGCCAGACCACTGGACGTGTAGGAGGTGGATGGGAACAGCAGGGACGTGCTGCTGGAGGCCACGGGGTGCTTAATCCACAGCACACAAGTCCACATAAGCTTTGCTGCAGCACAACTGTCACAGAGTCTGAGACTGGAGCTCCCTCGGGCTGCTGGTCTGGGGTTACAGGCTCTGCACCTTCCCCACCTCGCACTGGTTGGACCAACACAGACATGCTGTGAAGTGCATCATTTGATGACTGTAAAAGAAGTTCTTAATCTTTTCTTGCCTCCTGATGCATAATGCTCCAGGGACACAAGTCTAACCTTCAAGTTTTCAAGTCAGCACAGCTCAGTGTTACACAAGACATTTCAGTGTAACGTCACAGTTCACATCAAATAAGGCAGTTCTTGTGTCACCAGGTCTATTTTTCAGGCCATGTTTGAGTTGTGCTGTATTAAAAAGCTGTTCTTTACGCAATGATTTAGACCTCCCCAGCTGGGACTTTGAATTTCAAAGCCCCATGTGACCTTAGTGCAGGACTCAGCTCATCCTCTCAACATTCCTCCCTCTCCCCTCTTGGCTTCACTTATGGATCTCAGTTGGTTTGTTATCTTACCCACTCATTATGTAGTGAAGGGTTCATCACATTCCCGTGGCTCCAGAAGCAGGAGAAGTTGCCAGGAACAATGAAAATGGCTCATCCTGGAACCAGCAGGAGTAGGAGCATGGAGCATCACTGCTGAGCCACAGTGCAGGAACTCCTGTGCAAGCTTTTATCTTTCCTTTCAACCCTGCTGTTAAAAATGAGCAGTCAAGAGGGAACGGATAAGAGCTGATTCACACAGTTGCAGACTTAGAGTATTTCACCCTTTCAGAGAATTTTCATGATCTGTACAGTTCTCCTCAGGGCTGGCAGTGACAAATCCCTGTTCTCCTTCCCTGTCTCTCACACCAGTCATTAGCACCGAGCTGGACGAGCTGATGATGGAGGCTCAGCTGCTGCAGGTTTCTCTACCCGAAATCCAGGAGCTCTACCAGACCCTGTTCACCAAGCAGATCCCAGCTCTGCCCCAGGAGCAGAGATCACCAGGGGCACCCACAAATGAAAAGGCAAGTGCCCAACAGCAGCACCAGGCTGGGTCAGTGTGGGACAGGGGCTCTGCCTCAGCCTCTGAGCTTTACAGGGGTTTGTGGCTGCACTTCCATGAAAATACATATCAAGAAGTTGATAATACATTGGTTACACATTACTGAATATAATTGGTGGCCTAATATATTTTTGAAATTTGGATCTGATTTTTATGGTGACTTTAAATACATCTGTCCTGATTCCATAGAATTGCAAAATGTCAGACTGGTTTGGGTTGGGAGGGACCTCAAAGCTCATCTCATTCTACCCCCCCCACCATGCGCAGGGACACCTTCCACTAGACCTGGTTGCACCAAGCCCCATCCTGGCCTTGAGCACTTGACTCTTGTCCTGTGTTGAGGTTTTCCAAGGGAGCTGCTGTGGAAGTTGTAGGCTCAGAGGCAGGAAATGAAAATAGTTTTCTTTCTAAATACTGTCCCTGGGACCTGACCCTGCCCTTGGCTCCCCTTACACATCCCAGGCTGCTGAAAAGGCAGCACTGCCAAACACTGCACTTGTCCTTAAGCCTATTCCAAAAATCAGGGTCTGGAATAACAGGAGTGTTAGCTGCATACTTAGAACCTTGCCAAACTGTCTTCCCAACAGAACGAGTGTTGCCGAGGCAAAAAGGATGGCATGAGTTACATGGAGAGAAAACTGAAGCGGCGCTTTGAGAGAGAGAGCTTCTGTGGTGAGAAGAGAGCGAGAGTAAAAAAGATGAGAACACCTAAAAAGAAGAAACTGAAACTGAGTCACTCAAAGGATCTGTGCAGTAACAAACTGGAGAGAGAGCGGGAGCGGTTCCTGGAGCTGCAGCGTTCCAGTGAAAGCCACTTGCTCCCCTCGGACACGTCGTTCTCGGAGCAGGAGGACTCTGAGGATGAGGATGCCATCTGCCCAGCCCTGAACTGCCTCCAGCCCGAGGGAGAGGAGGTCAGTACAGCCACACCCCTGTGGTGGCCCGAGTGCTGGGGTCTGGGACAGGGGACTGCCCCGGGACTGTTGGACGGCAGAAACGCTGTTCGTGGGGAGAATGGGAGGTCTTGGGTAACCCAGGGTCAGTGCCTGTGGGGCAGGACTGATCCCACCTGCTCCTGTGGCTGGGATGGGCAGGACTGATCCCACCTCCTCCTGGGGCTGAGATGGGCAGGACTGATCCCACCCACCCCTGCCATGGGTGGGACTTATCCCACCTGCCCCTGTGGCTGGGATGGGCAGGACTGATCCCACCTGCCCCTGTGTTTGTGGGGCAGGACTGATCCCTCCTGCCCCTGCAACTGGGATGGGCAGGACTGATCCCACCTCCTCCTGGGGCTGAGATGGGCAGGACTGATCCCACCCACCCCTGCCATGGGTGGGACTTATCCCACCTGCCCCTGTGGCTGGGATGGGCAGGACTGATCCCACCTGCCCCTGTGACTGGGATGGGCAGGACTGATCCCACCTGCCCCTGTGTTTGTGGGGCAGGACTGATCCCTCCTGCCCCTGCAACTGGGATGGGCAGGACTGATCCCACCTGCCCCTGTGTTTGTGGGGCAGGACTGATCCCACCCACCCCTGTGTTTGTGGGGCAGGACTGATCCCACCTGCCCCTGTGGCTGGGATGGGCAGGACTGATCCCACCTGCTCTGGAACAGCTGTGCAGTTTCAGAATATCTCCATGGAATGGGAAAGGGGAGGTGGAACTGTGCAAACACCACGTCCATCCCTGCTCTTGGGATACAGGTGTGGGTGGGGCAGTGGTTTGGCTCTGCATAGAGCCATCTAGGCTGGAAATGGAATAGAGGGACAGCCCCAGGTGTCTGGGAGGGCCACAGAGAAGTTGAATCCATGATAGTTGGGAAAGCAGGAGGAGGGATGAGGGAGGTGTGCCCTGCCCACAGCTCCAGAGAGCAGTGAGCAAGTGAGACCCAGCACCAGGCAGCTGTGGAACAGGACACTTCTCACTCAAATTTAAGTAGACCAGGAGCCTCAGAAGGACCCACGAGAGTGCTTGGGGTGCTGTTGTCTTGTCCTGCTTTGAACCCCATGTCTGTTCTTGGCCAGGTCGACTGGGTCCAGTGCGACGGCAGCTGCAACCAGTGGTTCCACCAGGTGTGTGTGGGCATCTCACCCGAAATGGCTGAGAAGGAGGATTATATCTGCACCAGCTGCACGGGGAAGGACTCACAGTATCGGAAGTAAAACTCCTGTAGACCATTCAGGACTTGAGTTAAAGAAGGTTCCCAGTTTTCCAGTTAAAGCCACAGGGGCTGGTTTAAAAACCAGATTGCAAATGGTGCTACTTCTATCCTTATGGGATCATTTTCCAGAACTCAAAACAATTTTTGACACTTTTGTATTTTCCCTTGATCTGTTTGTGGTTGTTGAGGTTTGAGATGCTGACTGTTTGCAGGGGTTTCCACCAATTTGGAAGGCATTTGACACATGCACCTTTTATTGTACAGCATTCAGTTACCTCTCTGGGATTTACCGGCTTATTTAATTCAGCTTGGTTTGGGTGCAAAAAAAACAGAACCAACAAACAAACATAAAACCCTGCACCATGAATTTTCCAATAATCCTCTTTTGAGGAAATCCCTGTTTACTCTGTTAACTCTTTGGAGACTTTAGTTTTTTTCCACTTTGTTTTTCGTAGACTAGGTTTATTTATCTGAGCAATAACTTCTATGTCTGGTTTCAGTGACTGGAATGACAATTGAACAGAGTGTTGCTTCTAGCATTGGTTGGTGTACAGACAGCAAATGTTAGATCCTAGTGTCACTGAGGGCCCTGTGATGTAGAAGACAGGAAAAAAAAAATCTGTAAAGTAATTGCCACAGCTGTATTTTGGCTTTCTCCTTTTTTGGGTAGCTTGTATCAAATGTTGCAGTTTATATTGTGGAATAAACCCCTGGTTATGTTATAAAATTAAATGTTGGTGTTTTTAGAGAGTTTGAAATGCAGTTTTATTTCCCTCTGGATCCATGCTGATGGCATCAATGGGTTCTCCCAGCCAAGTGAAATTCATCTTCCAGAAAAGCCATGCAGAAGTTGTGGCATTCCTTACCTTGCTCGTCTGTCCACGTTTGGGAGGAGAGGGCAGGTCAAAATGTGATTAAAAAAAACACCTCTTTCAGGTTTTTTGCAAAGCTTTTCCAAAGCTGGAATTATTTGCAGGTTGAGTGAGCGAAGAATTAAAATTACAATGTGGAACTTGTCAGGGGCAGGAACGGGGGATTCATACAAAGTGTGGGGCAGCTCCTCCTGCCAGCTGGATTTTAAGGCAGGCTTTCCACCCACAACCCAGACTGGTGGCCACACAGGGCACACTGGAAATGGCCTGGTGACAAGAATGTGGCTCCAGGGCCTGCCAGAGGTAGAACTTGTGGAGCCCTGCGAGATGGAAGGGCTGGAGATCTTCACTCTCCTTATGCCATCCTGTCTTCACCAGCACTGTGGTGGGGTTTGTGTTTCTTCCACTCATCACCACGTGGTATTTGCTGGTAAGTTCTTTCCCTCCTGGTTTTAGCCCTTTTCCCATGGGCAGGAGCTCACGGAGTCAGTGGGGTAGGGCAGAGCCTCTGGAGCATCTGTGGGATCAGAACTGTGCAGGATTTCAGCTCTCCAGGGGTTTGGGTTGGCATTTTTTTAAACATTGTTAATTTTTAACTGTTTGAACTGTTAAGGGCTTGCCTGACCCAGATGATCCATCTGAAAGCACTGGGGTGGGGGAGACAACCTTGAGCCCAAATACATTAGTTTTGTCTATGCTTGCAGGGTATGACTGGTGCTTTTTATTTAAGTACCAAAAGAATGATTTCAGATTTACCTTTTAAGTTTTTGATTGAAAGAATCTTTGTGCAATGCTGAGATAACAGTCCGAGCTGTGGAAAAACCTGCTCTGCAGTAACTTGCTTTCAGAGGGGACAGACTGGAGGAGGAGCTGGAAATGGAGCTGGCACAGTGTCTGAAGCAGCTGAAACATTACAGATGGTTCTCTGTGTCCCTTGGATTTTTTTCCATTGAAGAAATAAGTGCCAGAGGAAATGGGATGCAGTTCAGTTCAGTGGGATGATTCCACACAGGACCAAGGGAATGTTATCACTTTGGGCACGGTGGGGGGGTCAGAGAAGACCTTTGGGGTCACAACATTTATTATCAGGATTATTGGATGCAGTAGAATTGGAGTGCAAGTTTTCTGAAATTGCCACGTTGTTGCTTGAAATTTTTCAAGAAATGACCTGTGTCTGCAGCCCAGGACAGCTGCTGAAGGATTTCCTGCTGGAGTGGGTGGCTGGAGGCTGGCAGAGGTGACTGTGCCTGCCATGCCAGGGCCCTGCCATTGGATTTCATTCCTAAACTTGATGACTTTGGGGTTTGATTCTTATACAAAAGAAGGGATTTGCTGGGTTTGGAGTGGGCTCTGCTGTGGTGCCCCTTGCACATTCCTCATCCTCAGGGAGGGTGGAACACACTGAGCAGCAGGGTCTGGCAGGAGGAGCTGCCCATTTCACCCCTCCTTGTGTCCACTCCACATTTCCAGAGTCTAAAACAGGACAGGAAAAAAGTCCATCTCATCCCACTCTGCTGCTTTTGTTTATTTTTTATTTTTAGAATGCAGCAACCAAGTACATGAAACTCCCTGGATTGCTCAGATACTAATTCTTTATTAAATTTAGAAGGCTTTATGGCCTCTACGTTAGTTTAATCATAAAACAGGACAAAAATGAAATTAATCCACCTTGCCTGTGGATTTGAGGCTGAAAACTCCGCTTTGATTTAAAGCTTCCCTGGACCATCTGCCAGGACCCAGGGATTGTCCCTATTGTGCCACCTTTGATCCATGTGATGTTCCCTGTGTTGTGTCATGCCCCGGGAGCACCAGGACAGACCAATGTGGGCCCTGCACTTGCTGTGGTCACACACAGCACCAAAAACTCACCTGAGGGAGAGGCAGAGTTTGGTTCCACCATGGAGATGCTCCAAGGGCTGGAGTTCCCCTTGCTATGAGGAAAGGCTGGGAGAGCTGGGGGTGTTCAGCCTGAAGAAGAGAAGGTTCTGGGGAGACTTCAGAGCCCCTTCCAGTGCCTAAAGGGGCTCCAGGAGAACTGGAGAAGGACTTGGGACAAGGGATGGAGGGACAGGACACAGGGAATGGCTTCCCACTGCCAGAGGGCAGGGTCAGATGGGATATTGGGAAGAAATTCTCCCCTGTGAGGGTGGGCAGGCCCTGGCACAGGTTGCCCAGAGAAGCTGTGGCTGCCCCATCCCCTGGTAGTGCCCAAGGCCAGGTTAGATGGGGCTGGGAGCAGCCTGGGCTGATGGACGGTGTCCCTGCCCATGGCAGGGGGTGGAATGATCCTTAAGGTCCTTCCCAACCTAAACTGTTTGATGACTTTATTTCTTTCTTACAGTGAAGCCCACGGTGCTGAGGCCATTGAGGCGCATTGCCAGGAGCTGCACAGTTCCCAAATTGTTGGAATTGGGCCCTCCAGCACCCTGACCCCATCTGAGAGAGGAATCATCTGCAGGGCAGCACCTTGGCCCTGGCTCTCCATGTTGGAAGCAAAGGTAGGATGAAAAGGCTTTGTGATGCCAACACACGTTGGGGATGCCTCGAATGCAGAGTCCCTGAGAACTATAAAGGAAAGGTCGGCAGGTTTGGAGGGAGGTTGGAAATGGAGGAGATTTTGGGCAGTTCTTTCAGCGCTTGCCAAATGAAGGTGCTGGAAGTGGTGCTGGTTTTCTTCACACTCTTCTTACCCCACCTGACTGACACACGTTCTCACCACTCATGCCCAGGTCATGTGTTCTGAGTTTTTATTTCCCCCAGGCAGCCTCTGGGATGACACTGCTGATCATTCACCTCCAGCGAGGCCAAAAACGTGGAGCCCTGAAGAAAAGAGCACAGCAAGGATTGGGTGTAAATGGAAGTGATCCAGTCCCTCCCTTCCTCAGCACCTTCTGGGTGTGGGTCTGTGCTGACACCTCTTCTTTGGTGTGAGAAGGCAGGAAAAGTGCACTGTGCAGGCATTAAAATGAGTTCCAGAGATGGGAAAGGATGCAATTTCTCAGGGACAACACATCAGTCCCTAGTTTTTGTCAGACACCTAAAATTCAGCTCACAAAAATGGCATTGCCCTTCCTTCAGAAGGGAACAAGCTGCATGCTGAGAGTTCTCCTCGAGGATGTGAACACATCTGTCTGTGAAGGAACAGCCCCTCGTGCTGTGCCGTGCCCG
>VWZG01000757.1:704484-781477 GCA_013396735.1 Grallaria varia
GGTGGGAGCCGTGCTGGTGGTTGTGGTTGTTGTGGTGGTGATGGTGGCTGTGGGTTCCTGCTGGCTGGAGGTGCCTGCCCGGTGCCGCTCACAGAATCACAGCATGGTTGGGGTTGGAAGTGGCCTCTGGAGATCACCCAGTCCAGCCCCCCCTGCCATTGCAGGGTCACCTGGAGCAGGTGACACAGGGACATGTCCAGGTGGGTTGGGAATGTCTCCAGAGAGGGACGCTCCATGTGTTCCCTGGGCAGCTGTTCCAGGGCTCTGCCACCTCCATGCAGGGAAGTTCTTCCTCACGTTGAGCTGAAACCTCTTGTGTTTTAGTTTATGGCCATTGCTCCTCGTCCTGTCTCTGGGCACCACCAAAAAGAGTCTGGCACCATCCTCTTGGCACGCTTTGGAGATGTTTGTATGGCTTGATGAGATCCCCTCTCAGCCTTCCCTTCTCCAGACCAACCAGGCCCAGCTCCCGCAGTCCCTCCTCATCAGAGAGATGCTCCAGACCCCTCATCACCTTTGTGGCCTCCACTGGACCCTCTCCAGGAGCTCCTTGTCTTTCCCTCCAGAGGGATCCCCTCCACCTCTGGATGGGTGCCCTGCCGTGTGCCCACGTTGTGCAGGGTCTCACCTGTGCTTTGGGTGGTTGAGCCTGGTCAGGGTGGGGCTGTGCCCTCCCCCAGTGTGAAACTCCAGCGCCAGGGTTGTCCCCTGGGGAGAGCTGAGGACAGGCAGGACACCAGAGCTGGGTGACAACTGGCCTTTGGCTTTGGAAAGGGACATCTTAAAAGAGCAAACTCCCCAAATCCAAGCAGTGTCTCTAATAATTCCCTTACTCCTCTGGGCTTTTTATGGTGGCACTACACTAGTTCAGGCACTGCTTTTCCTGCATGGAAGCTCCGTTCAAAAACCCATTAATGCTAATATTTTATTTTGCTTCAGCTGAAGTTTTATAACCTGTCCCAAGTGACTGGAGTCTGTAGAAACCACTGGAAGATTTGCAGGTGCTCTGCTGTGCCTTGGGCCTGAAGCTGTGCCTGTGGCCTGGCAGCGTGAGGAGCTGGTTGTTTGTGGACCCTCCTTACTTCTGTCTGATTTGTGTCCATTCTGAAGGTGTTCTGTGAAGTGTTTCGTGAGCTGTTTCTGCTCCTGAACTGTAGCTCAGAAATGTTGCCAGAGGCAGTTTGTGGTGCAAAGAAGGAAGGTATAAGGGTGAGACGAGGCCAAGAGAGGTGTTATGATTGTGCTGCCCTGGGAATGAATGAGGGCAGATCGTTTGATAAAATGCTTCTTGTTGTGCAGTCCCTTGATGTGCTTGTACCACACTCAGGTCAGCTCTTCCTTGGGGCATTGTCAGGAATTCTGTGTGATGCCCCCACAGCTCCTGGAGTTTTAATGAGTGCTTTGATGGCATTGCAGCATCAATCTGGAAGTGCTGGGAGGATCATCCACAGCAGAGCCTTGGCCTTCACAGCTACTGCAGGGTGCTCTTCAGTGGCAACTTTTCCCCAGACAGCCTGACCCTTTCCACAATCTGTTTGGGTGACAGATTGCCAAAGAAGGATGTTTTCTGAGGGCTCCAGGTGGCTGATGTCCCTGAGGTCCCTTTGAGAGCCCAGGAATGCAGGAGAGTTGCATTTGGTGGGTAATGTTAGGGTCAGAGGAGTGTGGTCATGTACACTGCTGTTGTGTCCCAGGTTTACAACTCTCTTGAAGTCCTCTGGTGCCCCTCTGTGGTTGCAGCCCCAGAACTCTCAGGGAGAGCAGGATCAGGGGCAGCAATCAGCCCTCTCTAGGCAGTGGTTTTTAGACCACACCTGGAATACCTGCCCAGTTTTGCTCCCACACCACAGTGCAAGACACAGCAACAGAGGGGAGGGAGTTCAGCAAAGGGTCGTGGAGTGGGGACCTGCAGCACTCACCATATGAGGAGATGCTGGGAAAGAGGTGTTTTCCAGTGTGGGAGCCAAGATCACAAACTGAAACAAGTTGTTCCAACTGGATATAAGGAACTTCTAAGCAGGTTGTTCCTAGCAGCTGTGTTGCTTCCATTCTTGAATATCTCTAAGACTTGCCTAGAAAATCTGATCAACTTGATCTGATGCTGCAGATGCTCCTTTGGTCATGGGGGTTGGACTGGAAACCTCCTGAGGTCTCTTTCAGGGAATTCTTCTGTGCATCTCTGATTCCTCCTCACTTGTCCTAGTCAAACAGCATGGGAGGAATAAGCTATATTCTCCTTTCTGTGCTGTCTTTGGTATGGGGAATCTTGTAAAAACCAAGAGGAAGAGCTAAAGGAATCCAGTGTGTGCCAGCATTATAATACTGAGGTAAAGAAATGTAGATCATGTATGTCAGAAGTACTTTAAAAGAACAATAAAGGTCGTATCATTGAACAGCGTGAAGAAGATGCTGAAACAAAAGTAAGGGCAGTGGGAAAGAGCACAAGAGTTGGCACTTAATGCAAAACAAATGAAGGTAGGGCAAAAAGAGATTGAGGAAGAACTTGTTAAAGACATAAAAACTTACAATGCTTTCAAATGTTGCAGAAGTGTTTCAGAGGTGTTCAAGGTCAGCAGGTGACTGACACATGGGGGTGCATTCAAGGGGTACGGGACTGCAGAAAAGCTGAATTCCTTGTGCTGGTGCTGACTTTACTTGCAGCATTGAGAGGCCCCTAAAGGAGACACGATGGAGGATCCACATCAGGTTGAAGCCTGAGTAGAAGCAGTTTCACTTACCAGTTTGATTTAAACAGCAAGTGCTGTAGGATGGATCTCCCACAGTTTAGAGGGACTTAAACACTCGATTGCTGTGCTGTGAGTTGGGCTCTGAAACTTACCACTTAGTTACATCAGATTGTTGTGGCAGAAGAACTATTTGAAGGAATCCTGGAACTCCCAAAAAGCTTTTAGAAAATTCATCTGACTGCAACTTCTTGAAGAAACTAAACTGCTGAGCACAGCTCTTGACTGGCAGGGACATAATCAGCAGTCCCAGGTGGAGCTGGATGGCTCAGCACCTCTGTAAATGATGTGGAACGGAGTGAATTGTGGTGTGACAAAGTTGCTGACAGTGCTGCTCAGTCCGGCCAGAGTGAGAATCGGTGGCAAAATTACAGGATGGTTTCAGGAGAATGTATGTATTGTGGGAAGAGTGTTGGTCGGCAGAGAAGTGCTGGGGGAGGGCAAGGCAGCCCAGACAATGCCGGAAAAAATTATGGGTGGTCCTGACTATTGTCTGGGGCAGAAGAAATCCCATTGTCCGTGTGGAGAGTTCCCTGAAAATACCCATTCACTGCTCGGCCGTGCTCCGAAAGCCAAATGGACCGTTAAGGAGGGAACAGAGAACAAAGGACGACATGAATTCCTCGTGCTCGGGCAGCCCAGTGCTGCATGAATTGCTGGCCTGCTGCTCTCCAGAGGGATCAAGCAGGGCAGCAGAAATGAGCACAGAGACACTCACAGAGGTGTGGAAAATCTTCTGTTCTCAGCAGGAGCGAATCCATTGACTCTCCTGCCTGGGAAAGGGTCAGCAGAGATGGAGGCTCTGAAATAATGAGCTACGGAGAAGAGGAGTGAGGAAGGATTGTTTGTGACTTCTCATAAAGCTGAGATCGTGGAATTGTAGAATATCTTGGGCTGTCAGGGAAAATGAATCTGAAACAAGCAGAAGGAACTAGACTGTTGCCCCCAGTGTGCAAACTATGGAACTCAACCTGGCTGGATGTTCGAGGTGGAAATGGTTTTAAAACAGTTTAACATTCCTGAAGGAGATAATTCATCAAGAATCATTAATGGTCAGATATAACACCCACTGTTCCTAATGCCACAGTTTCCTGGGGGGTGTTGGGGCAGGGTTGCTCTGCCCCCACATCTTTTCCTAAGCTGCTTGCAGGTTGGGTTGTGTAATGAGGTTAAGCCAATGCAGCAGTTGGCTCTGCTGGGTGGTGTGTCCTGCCCCAGGTAGCTCCTGCTCTCTTCCAGGCCCATCTTAGCCAGGTCAAGAGGGTTCAGGTGTTCCAAGGATGCAGTCAAGCTCCCTGAAGCAGACTGATAGTGGTTCTGGTCTGTGCTTGTACAGGGGATGGGTAGCAATGCACAGTCAGAGCCTCAGACAGGCTGAACTCTCCAAGAGCAGTGTCCTGTCTGACTCCAAACAGGTGTTCTGGTGGAATATGGGATGTCACCTCTGGATTTAAGGACATGGTGGCCATTTAAGCTCATTAAACAGCTCACCAGTGTTTATAACATAATAGGATAAACAGTTGCTACACAGCTAATACTGTTGTATATGATTTGTTCTCAATAAATCCATCTAATTTTGATTTCATGGGAAGGCTGGCTTATTGCTTGAACAAGTGCTGGGTATGAACAGTCCAAGTTCAGTAGGATTCCTCATAGGAATTTGCCACGATAGTCATTTATCAGTGAAGAAGAAACAGTTTTTTAATATTTTTAAGCAACATACTGGGCTGAAAACCTGTGTGTAGAAGGGTGTAAGTGGCTTATTGTCAGTCCCAAGGGGCTTTTATGTTAGAGCTCTCAGTCCCTGCAGCAGTGAGTGCATGTCTGGTGTCCCAAGGATGGCACTGCAGTCTGCTTGGGGAGCAGTAATGAGATGTTGGAAAATTGGAGAAACTAAATGCTGTAAATCAGCATTTAGTATGTAAAGGGAATAAATCAGGTGCATATGTGCAAACAAATTGAAGATTGTGAACTAGAATAGTGAGTTGTAGCTATGTGAAGCTGTTGCAGTTACTCTGGCTTCCTTTATGCCCATTTATACCCTTTATACCCTTCCATTTATACCCCTCCATTTCCCCTTTAAAGATGGGGCTGAAATGCAGTGCCACACTCAAGCATGGAAATCACAGACAGCACGGAGAATAATTACTGCTCCAGTTCAGAGGAGTATTATGTTAAGTACATCTCGGGATGAGGCTCCCTGCTTTTGGAGCTGGGATAAGAGGGTTATTTCCCTCTTTTTTAAATGCATGATCTATGAAGAAAGTGTGAAGGAACTGGGCATGTTCAGTGTGAGCTTGGGAAAGTGAGAGGCAATTATCTCCCAAGCCAGGAAAGCCTCTTAGCAGTGAGGTGGGTATTAGGAGTCACTGGGATGTGAAGCACTCAGATTTGCTGCTGAGGGAAGTTGCAGAAACTCCATTTGGGAAGAATTTTCAGTCCATTTTAGTCAGGGATGCTGTCTGCACATTCAGCCTGTCTGCAGGTTGTGCTGGCAGGACCTCAGGGCTTACCTTCTGCTTCATGGTTTCTAAGAACTTAAAACGTCACAAATGTAATTCTTAAGCAGACTCGGGAAATTAAATGAGGTATTTAGGACAGCTATCTGCTGTCTGGAACTTAAAATTGCCATTTTAAGCAAACGTATTGAGTCATGTGGATTTAGCACACCAGCACAGCTGCTCTTCCTGGCTTTTATTTCCTCTGCCGAGTTATTGACAGAATTGTTACAAGCATTTGAATTTTGCCTTTGTCACAGAGCTTGCTGGGCAGCTACAGGAAAGAAGCTCTTGCTTTTCCTGGACCAGTTCCTTGCTGGAGAAGGTCCCAGAGCCCAAAGGATTGTCCAGGCAGTCCTGGTGTTGCTGTGCCAGG
Source organism: Grallaria varia (assembly GCA_013396735.1). Taxonomy (NCBI): domain Eukaryota; kingdom Metazoa; phylum Chordata; class Aves; order Passeriformes; family Formicariidae; genus Grallaria; species Grallaria varia. The sequence continues at coordinate 710,103 of VWZG01000757.1, forward strand.
GCAGGTTTGCTCAGGAAGGAATTCTGTGTGTCCTGGGCTGTCCCAGGGCGTGGGCTGGGGCAGCTGGAGTGATGTCTCCAAGTCACTCTCTGGATGAACCCAGGTTGTGCAAAAGGGGCTGCTGGCTGCCAGTCTGCTCTCTCACTCCCTCCTGAATCTTTTCCATGCATGCCTCCTGTAGGAACTTGAGTAAAGATGTTGCATTTGGCACAAGAATTTTCTATATTTCAAGTAATTTGCTTGTTACTAGCCTCCATTGCAAAATTTTTTACCCACAAGAGAAGGAAATAAAGACACCGAGACAGTAAATGAAGTTTTTGTGGAGAGCACAGGGGAGAATTAATGCTCATGATTCATTTGAGTAGCTGTGCTTTGGAATTGTCTCCTTCCCACATAGGAGCCATTCAATTGGTATGATGTCTTTCTCCAAAAATCTTGATGACTTTTGCTGTGTGGGAATGAAAGTTACGATTTGGGGTTTTTTTCTTTGCAGAATTTGGTGTTCATTTAGCAGAACTGACTGTGGATCCCCAGGGAGCCCTGGCCATCCGGCAGGTGAGTTTGCCTGGAACTGTAAAAAGAATTTTGATGGTAATTTCCTTGGTTTTTAAAATACTCATTCGTGTGTCGTGGTGAAAAATTGGAAGTAGCTTTCTATTACTGTTTCCCCATTTGCTTTTAAATTTCTCTTTTAACATTACTCAGGTGTTGTACTGTTTTCAAAAAATATAAGAGGGGTTTTTTTTTTGCTTAATAAACCCGGTGCTGAGACTACTGGGAATGAACACAGCTTAGGAGGTGGGGTATAGGCATCAGCAAGCAGAGGTGTGGCTTGTCTTTGCAGAAGATTTTCCTGTAGGTGTTTTTCCTCCTTGAAAAGGAAATTTGATTCTGTATTTCTTTAGTTACCATGTGACCCATATCTTGAGCTACTACCTTAGGTCCTTACTGTGCAGGCTGTCACTGCCCAGTGGATGCCCATCAGTTGTTTTTACTGCAGTAGCTTTTTTGGTTCATTCCACGGATTTTTTTTTGCATTTTTGGCAAGCCCTGATGCCCCTCTAAAAGCAGCCTGGTGGGATGGGAGGCTGAGCCAGCGGGTCAGGGGGTGATCCTTGCCCTGCTTGCACAATCTGTTCCTGATTGCTGACCTCTCTTCTGACACAGCTGGCATCTGTCATTCTGAAACAGTATGTGGAAACACACTGGTGTTCCCAGTCTGAAAAGTTTAGACCTCCAGAGACCACAGAAAGGGTAAGACTTGGTTTCGTGTTATCCTGCTTTGAGATGCTTTATCCATCAAGAATATAAATGTTGTGGGTGGTTTAAGAAGTGCCAGGGCCCTTGTGTATTTTGAGGATTAATGGCTTCGGTTCAGGTTTTTTGGCGTTTTTCGCTTCAAAGATCTGTTTTCAGTTGCTTAAAACAACACTGAGCTTGAGAAACTTGGACTGATTCCTGTAAGGAAGTTCAGCCATAATGCTGCTGTTGCTCTCAGAGCAAGACTAGAAGAAAAGTTGCTTTCTAAGTTTCACAAATACTGATTCTGGCAGTCCTTTTTTGGAGAATTGCTAAATCTTTTGTTTTTCAGCTTGGGACTTAAAAGCTGTTTTCCCATGACAAATTTTAGTTTAAAGCTCTGCTGGGTTTCATTAAAAAGTCTGTTCAGCAGGAGTATTTAACAGCTAAAATGGCCAGAGCTTCCAGCCCTTTCCACTCTGACTGTTGACTGGAGCATCTTTCATATCTAGGGTATGATTCATCCCATCCAGAGATAATTGCCTGAATTATGCCCCAGAAGTGGCTTTTATTTTTTCCTGTCCCTTCAGGGCTGGGTGACTGTTCTTGTTTACTGAGATCTTCCAAAGTAAGCAAACACGGTCTCTGGCACTGGAGCTGGGATTTATCTCAGCTAGCTCTGGATGTCTTCCATGTCTTCCAACGTGCATCCTGTGTAGTTGCAGCTGTGAGCTGTTTGCTCTGTGTGAGAAGATGCTCAATTAAAACTCACCAGGCAGTTTTCCATAAAAAAATTACGGGGTGTAGCGTGCAAGGGGGATTTTGGTCTCCTGGATATCAATTTTGTAAAACCAATGTTGAATCGATATCAGAATACAGTCACAGGTATAATTTGTTGTTGTTGTTGTTGACTTGTTTTATGACTGCGGGTCTGTTTTTCTAAATGCTGTTGCTCTCTGCAGGCCAAAGTTGCCATTAGGGAGCTGCTCCCCAACGGGCTGAGGGAATCCATCAGCAAGGTGCGCTCCAGCGTCGCCTACGCCGTGTCAGCCATCGCCCACTGGGACTGGCCCGAAGCCTGGCCCGAGCTCTTCAACCTCCTCATGGAGATGCTGGTCAGTGGGGATGTGAACGCAGTGCACGGAGCCATGAGAGTTCTCACAGGTGTGTGGGTGCCACAGCTGGGCACGGCAGTGCAGGAGGCGGTTCAGGCTTTTCCTTGTGCCGGTGTTCCGTCACGTTTCACTCCACATTGAAGGCATTGCAATTTGCCTCTTCCCCTCTTCTTCCCCCCTCTTCTTCCCCCCTCTTCCCCTCTCCTCGCTCCTCTCCTGGGCCTGGTGCCTGTTGCTCCCTGTGGAAATGTGCCCTGAGAGCTGAGGAAGGAGGTTCTGTGCTGCAGGTTATACTTCAGCAGGGACACTGGTTGTACCACCCTGTTTTCCAGATACCTGCAGTTTTTAATGTGGTGTTTTTCTGCTTTCCATGGAGGGTTGTCTTGAACAGGTCAGATGACCCCGATCTGGTCAAGTACAAATCAATGTGTTCCACACGCACTTAGTCTTTCCCAATGATTCTGTTGTTGCTGTTCCCTACAAATTGGATTTCTTACAAGAACTTCCCTTCTTTTTCCATTTTTTAAGAATTTACCCGGGAAGTGACAGACATACAGATGCCACTTGTTGCTCCAGTTATTCTTCCAGAGATGTACAAAATATTCACAATGGCAGAGGTATGATCTTCATAGTGAGGTTGGTACTGGATGGAATTAGTGGGAATGTTTCTCGGAGCAGAGAAACCTCAGATTCAATGCTTAAGCTGTAATGTTGTATGAGTTAGACTAAAAGAATTTTCTTGATGATGTGATAGTTGATGACAGCTAATGTTTCAGCAGAAATGTCGAAGCCAGTGATAAAATATGAGAATCAAGCTAAAGCAAAACATAAATAGAATTAAAGGAAATGTCCTGTGTTAAAAGAGTCCTGTGTTGCTGATGTTTGATTGAAACTCTTCTCCAGGTGTATGGGATTCGCACAAGGTCACGTGCAGTGGAGATCTTTACCACGTGTGCCCACATGATCTGTAACATGGAGGAACTGGAAAAGGCAAGAGATTTAACTTGACATACAAGATACTTTGAATTCAGACTGAGTGAGGTTCTAAGTCATTGTTAATATGGAAATGAAAGGTTGGAAAATTATGTACTGTGTCAGCTGGAATTTGGGGAAGAGGCTGTAATTCAATACGTGTAAAGTGGCTGGTTCCCTGCTTTACATGCATGCCTTGATACTGGGACTTGGTTTCCATAATTAAGTTTAATTTGTGACTTATCACCAGGCATGGTTGTAACAGCTCAGGGAAGGGGGAGTCAGCATGGGGAGGAGACAGTGTATCATCCCTTTGCCTGGAAATCCCTGGCTTAGCTTCCAGTCTCCAGGTGAACCTTTTGTGTCCCCATAACCTGCCAGGCCTTGGTCACTTGGGTTATGCCAGGCAGTTTCCTGGCCTTTGGGGGAGGCTTTGGTCCCAGGCTCCTCTTGCTTCAGGGGGCACGTTGGCCTCATGTTCCTGAAGGGATGGGGGAAGCCAAACCCAGCCCAGGTTTGGAAGAATAGCTGTTAACAGACAAACACTCTGCTGTTAAGCAGCTTTGTGCAGGAGTCTCCTGTCTGGCTGTAACTGAGCACACCTGTATTTTATATAGCCTTTGCCCAGTGGGTTTTCCAGCACTCCCAGACAATAAATGCTATTTTCTAACTTTTTGAGGGGTGAGGATAGGGAAGAGTGACTCTCAGCCTCATGGATGGTCATTGCTGAGGGGCTCTGTGTGCTATTCCCTCCTGGCTTGCACAGGGAACAATCCAGTGCAGACTTTGGGGAAGTTCTGACAATTACACCTTGTCTGTACTGAGCTGATATATCTTGCAGCTTGTACCAGTATCCAAAAGATAATAGTGGCTCTCAGCTTACTCTGCAGGAGGGCTGAAAGTGTCCTTTACATTGGAGACAAAACTTTTTCTATTGAAATTTGATTTTTAAAAAAAAAACAAACATAAAATTAAGTTATAAATGGTATTTCCTAGTTGATTTGAACACTTTGCTCTCCTGGCTATGGAGTCATGGAGAATAATCTGAGCGAAATTCTTTTGGTCCAGCTTTACTTGCCCTGCCAAGAACTACTTATGGAATGCTTTGACATCTGGAAAAATACTTGTTGCGCTTTCCTAGGGAGAATCCTGCTGTTAATCTTCAGGCTAGCTGTTGATACTCAGCTCACCAAGAGCTTGTTTGTGGTGGGGGAGGGCAGTGATAATTGCCAGGGCTCAGAGTAATTGTATGTGATGGAGTCATCCCAGTTTGTTTTAGGGCCTGGGGCAGGGATCTGACTGGTGCAGGGCAGGATTCAGCTCATAAATGAGATGCCTCCTTTGGAGGATGAGCCCTGCCCTGGGCCTGGCAGGACTGGATTGTCTCCATCTCTCTTTAGGCTCAGAATGGTTGGTTAGATTTAGGTGTGTGTTTTGTGGCAGCCTATGCTGTGGGGTTTTGAAGGGGTGGCATTCAGCAGAACACGAGGAGAGAGCCCAAGTGGTGTCTGAAACAACTTTTTCACATGATTTTGCACTTTTCTGCAGTTGCCATGAGTCCCTCTTCTGTTTTGTATCAGAAAAGTGCAATTTCTGGTGCTTCATCTGTCAGATGTGGGGGTTATGTGTCTGGCATTGACCTGTGCTTGCTCTCTTTGTAACCAGGGTGCAGCCAAAGTCCTGATTTTCCCTGTGGTGCAGCAGTTCACAGAGGCCTTTGTTCAGGCCCTGCAGATGCCTGATGGCCCAACATCAGACAGTGGGTTTAAGATGGAAGTCTTAAAGGTGAGTCACTTGAGACTGATGAAGTGAGGCAAGAATTGAGTATCCACACTGTCAACCCACTACACACACACAGTCAGACATGCTGGAAAACAGGAACTCGAGCGTGGCACACCTCCTGCCATAGCTAATGGTGTGAGCAGTGGTGTTCTTTGGCTCCCAGCACCATGGAAAGAAATTGTTCTGCCAGTGCCAAAGATGAGATCCGTGTGGATCTGTCTGTAAAATGATGCATAGGGATCCAATCCATAGGGCCATCTGACCTTATCATTTGCTGGTCTAGGGCGTTGTGGATGTGTCTTGGATGCCCATTCTTGGTAGTTAAATGTCAGTCTTTTCTAAAGGTGCTGCAGTATTCTGCTGCAGTGAAGCTTTTAAAACATATTGTATGCAAGTGCTTTTCCAGAACTTGCCTGCTCTACAGTCTCTGAGAAAGAGAGGCAGAAAGTCTTTGGATTCTCCTGGTTTCCTGGAGAAAGGAGATTGAGTTGGAGAGCTCTGTGTGCATGGGGATGAGGGCCAGTGCAGGCATAAAGACCCCTTTAACAGCTGGGAAAGCACTGGAGTTGTAGGATGTGCTGCCTGCAACGTGGCAGAGCAAAGAAGGGCCAAAAGCATAAGTTGCAGGATCAAATCCAAATCTTTTGTTTCCTTGCCTGTGTGCTGGGCTGAGCAAGACTCGGGTCAGTGTACAGGTTTCTGAGGATGGACACCGAGGCCCAGGCCTGTTCAGCCACGTTCCCTGAAGAAAACAATAAGGAAGTTATTGAAGACAAGCATCAAAAGCTTTTCATAATGACCGAAGTAATGAAAATAAATGCTGGGAGGGTGCTGTTCGTTATACAAAGCAGCAACAACCAAGCTCTGTGTGGTGGAACTTGTTGTCTCAGTCCTGTTCGAGGCAGCAGGACCTGGTCAGGACATCCTGTGGCTTCCCATGGAGGTGCTGCAGGTGTCACACAGTGGGAACAGCTGGAGTTGTTGCTGTGCAGCACCAATGGAAGGGAGACTGGAGCGGGATGTTGGCAGGTTTTGTTGACAGTGTCTCTTGTGGTTTGTTTTTCCATTCCATTGGCTGGAACAGTGGTGTGCAGGAACACCAGCCATGAAGGGGACACTCTGCAGGGTGTCATCTTGTTTTGAACAGGCTGCTGCTCAAGGGTGTCTGAATCTCTGACTCCACATACTCACATTCAGGTGCTTATTGAGAAGTAGTTTTCAGTCTCCACAGAAAGCACTTGTAACCAATGGTTTCTCTCTAACCATTTCTCTCTAACCACTGAACTGTACCAGTTCAGTTCTTGGTACATCCATACTTTCTGCATTTATTTGTTATTTACATAGAACTGGCATTGGGGCTGTTTGTACTGGTATGTCAGCACTGGTCTCACCAGTAGGCTCTTGGGCAGTGTGACAGGCTGGGAAAGTGTCTTGAGGAAATGTCACCATGTTCTTTTTGTGTTCCTTAGCTCTGTGAAGGACTCTGCTTTTGGCCTCTGCAGGGAAGGATTTGGGTGTGAATACTTTGCTGTGCAGGTGGCATCGATGGCAGCAGAGAATCTGTGTGGATTGAAACAGTAAATTTGGGAGATCTGCTGCTGGCAAGTGGTTTGCAGGAGGCTCTTTGTGAAGGGATGAGTATTCTGGCTGTTGACTTAAGGCAGTTCATGGTTTTGTCAGTTAGGGTTTCTAAGCTGATGATAACAGTTTTTGAAGGGAAAAAGAAAGACCCATAAATTGCCTTCGCTTCCAGAGAAGTGGATTTTATAGTCATTGTAATGCAGAAGTAAGAAACCTCAGGGGATTAGTTGAGCCAGCTCTGCAGATGAGATCATTACAGGAACCCCTTGAAAAGCTGATGCAGTGGAAGAGGGAATGGAGAATTTTTTTATAGCACATTTTCAACCACATGCAAACTCAATCCCATCTTTTCTTCCCTAATGAAGTGCTATCCAGCAAATGACAGGAAGACTTCTTTTTTTTCTTCCCTGTCTCAAGAGCTTTTTACTCCAAGGCTTGTGAAGTTCTTGATGGAAATCAGAGGCATCTCTGTCCTAAACTCTTGTGTTGTTCATGTCAGAATGTTCTGCAGGACAGTGTTGAAAGCTTGAAGGACTCCTAGTCTGCAGCGTGCACACCAACCTGATCTGCTGGGACAGTTATTCTGGTCAGGAGGGTGAAGAGGTTGGATCACAACCACTGATGGTTAATGTGCCCCCAGTCACTTCCAGTATAGGTACAAGTTTACAGGCAGGAAAGTCAGGGCCTTTAATCCTTGGAGGACATGGGAGTTTTGGCCACAAGGAAATTATCATCAGCTGTGAGGACTGGAAGGAAATGCCTGTGGTGTAATATATTGTTGTGTTGTTTGATAGTTCAGCATGAATTAAATTGGTGTCTCTGAGGATGAATAAGCTGCAACTGTGCAATTCTTGGATCCTAATTCCAGTGTTGAACATGCCACTGTTGATTGTTTTGAGAGGAACAGAGGGATTAAACATGACAGGTGACAGATTTAAGGCAAATTTCACAACAATGGTATACAAATATTATGTACTTAGTGTGCAGTAATATATCAGGAACACCAATTAACCAACAGTCTAAAGCATCTTCCAGTCTTGCTGTTGTGTTTCTTCACCTGTGCTTGAAGCTGTTCAACACCTGTGTGTCAGAGAAGTTATGCTTTCATTTTTCCTGATGTTGGAACAAATAATCAGAAAAAATAAGTAACCATACCCTCGTTGTTCTTGGATGGAAGATGAGGTGGATTCCTTCCCTTTTTAAAGACACAAATAGGAAGCAAAGTGGGGTTCAGGGGCTGTCATTTGCTCTCCCAGCTCTGGTTTTGGGGTGTCTGTGAGTGACTCAGATGTGGATGTGATGGGTTAGTGCCTGGCCATTGACATCTGCTTGAGGAGCAGCGTGCCTTTGCTCTGAAGAGAGAAGGATAAGGGTATTCTGAGAGGATTTAATTGATGTTGGAGCAATATGTGGGGATTGGCAGAGGAAGAGATGTGCGAAGCAGTTCTTTGAGTTCAGGCAAGCAGTGGGAATTGGCAGAACGAGAGGCCGGGGGTTAAAATACAACATCTGACAGGAGAGTGCTCTGGTTTTAATGACTTGCTCTGCAGGGCTGTGGCAACCTTGCAAATGCAGCCTTCTGTTGTGAGGACTGCAGAGCCACTGAATTGAAGAACTCTCTTATAGCACTCCAGCAGTGCTTCCTGCAGGGTTGGCTGGGCACAGAGCTTAGAAACATTTACATAGGGCTCCTAAGCAGAGGCATATGAAACAAGTCTGTTTAGATGCTCCTGTGGCCCTGGGCAGGGTGTTGAGTTTGCAGCAGTCCTGCAGATCAGGTTCACATCCTCTGTCAGCACCTGCATAATTTTTCTGGAGGCTTCAGCAGGTTTTTTCTGTAATGCTTCCTTCCAGCACCTGCCAGACTCATTCCCCAACTCACGTATCTGGGTTAGCTCTGCTGTCTGCTCCTCTCTGATACTGATATTAAATTGCTGTTGTTTTTCTGGAAGGTGAATTAGTATTTTTTGATTTCTATTGATGTACCCAGTGATGCAAACAAAGAAACTGTAAAGTGTTTTGTATCGGTTAAGCAGGAACTGAGTGACACCCACGTGTCTCAGGGCAGGCACGACTCAGGCAGTTTGTGATCCATAACCAGTGTAACAGAGCTGGAGCTCCCCCGTGGGAGAAGATGGTGGAGTGAGAGCCCTCTGAGACCTGGAGGATCCCAGAAGGGTTTTGGCAGACGTCGGTGGAACAGCTCCCCTTAGCCACAGTGATCAGCTTCATGAAAGTCCAGACCCAATTCCCTGTGGAGCTGCTCCCAGAGCAACCCCTGTGCTGGGCTGGCCCAGCCTTCTGTGTCTGCAGGAGAAATGGAGAGAGAATTGATCTGGGTGGGTGTTTGCTGCTGCAGCCACTCCCTGGGTGTGCAAAGGGATGTATTACTTGCATGTGAATGTAGGAAATAGGCAGTGCTCTGGTTTTGGATGACATTGGAATTCATTTTCCGGGACAAGTCAGCTTCCAGGTGGGAATTGTATCCAGACAGGGATGTGCTTCGGATTGGATTCATTGCCTTACCACTGGATTAGGGCATTGTCTTCACTGCAGAGTGGCACATCTTGTGTTGTCCCTTTGCTTCCCTGCAGAAAGGCAACACGCAGAGTGTTGGTCAGTGTTGCTGCACCAGAAGGGACTGTGTGGTCAGGAGGGAGAGGAGGAGACCTTGGTGACAGGAAGGCTTTGGATGATGTCAGTTAATGAAACAGCAGCCTGTGGTTTGAGTATCGATGGTTTTTCCAGTTTTGCTTCTGACCGGTGTTCTTTTTGGTTCCAGGCTGTGACAGCACTTGTGAAAAACTACCCAAAGCACATGATTTCATCAATGCAGCAGATCCTGCCCATTGTCTGGAACACCCTCACGGAAAGTGCTGCTTTATATCCTTGGGAGTGAAATGGTTTAACTGGCCTCGAACAGGATAAACCCAGTCTCATACTCAGTAATGAATGACCTGAACCCTGTTGAGGAACACGATGCACAGAGGGGTCTGTCCTGCCAGGCAGAACAGGGTATTTATGTTACTTCAGGAGGCCTTGTTAAGTTTCATTTAGGTTAAAAGGGGAATTGGAACTAGATGGTCTTTAAGGTCCCTTCCAACACAAACCATTCTTTGAATCCATGAAAGTACAAGGAGGTGTTTGTTGGCTTTTTGGTGGTGTGTTTTTCCCTCTCCTGTCCTTACTCCCTCCACAGTCCTGCTGGCACCTGAGCTGACAAAATAGTTTTCTTTTTGCATGAGGGGAGAGTCTTGTTCTTCCTGCCCTCATGTTTGCTCTGTCACTTGTTGGACCTTCAGTTCACCATCTCCAAAGAAACCTCCTTCCTCTAGGATTAGTTTTCTGCCATTTCCCAAGGCTGGAGGCTTGTGGAGAGTCTTGGTAGGGAGCAGAGCCAGCCTAAGGTAGGATATGGGATCACAGGGTGGCTCCTCACCCTTGGGCAGCAGTGAAGTGTTGAATTGGCTCATGTTCCCTGGAAAGAGTGAGTCTGAGGGCTCCTGTTCTTGCAGAGTTTTAACATAAATGAAGTTTTGGGTTACCTTGCTGGGTTTGGTCTGAGTTAATCAGCAATGTGAAGCGATGTGCAAGTGGTCTGTGAAAAGTGGTCTTGGAATTTGGGCAATGCACAAAGCCAGGACCTCCCTGGGGCTTGTCTTCCCTGTGGAACACAGGATTCTGCATAAAATGAAAGGGTTTTTTTAAGGAAGAAACCTTCCCTAGTTATCAGTAATTTTAAGATAGGAACAGATTAATTTCAAAATAGATGCAGTTCTTTAGAAACTTGCATTTACTTAACTCCATCCACTTATGTGAGAACAGAAGTAAATTACACAGAAGAGGTGGAGGACCCCGTGGATTCAGATGGTAAGAGCTTTGCACTGCACTGCACTTCTGCCTTCTCCTCTGCAGAGAAATGGGGTTACCTAAAAATTGCTGTCAAAACAGTGACTAGAACACTGTGGGAGATTGTGGTTAAAGGTGCATTTATGGTTGTAGAGCAGAGTCCATCACTTCCTTGCAATTTATTTGTGATTGCAATCAAGGAAGCTGCACAACTTAAATTTCCTAATGGCTCAAGGGGCAAGTTCTGCAGCAATTTGGAGGTAAAAGTAATGGGACAAAAGAAAACCGAACAAGTTTGAGGTTGAGCTTCATAATTTTTAATGAGGAATGTGCGGTGGGAAGAGATCAGAAAGTCATATGAGGTCAGAAATCCTCCTAGGGCTGCTGCTGCACTTGCTAATCCAGGAGAATGAATAAACATCTGGTCAGACAAGGTAGCAGTTTGTAGTTATTTTGACATCCATTTGTACCTTCCTGTATGTTTGCATATTCAGTCATGTTCCTTTTTTCCCCCTCCTTTGTTCAGGTGAAGTTTTGGGCTTTGAAAACCTGGTCTTCAGCATATTTGAATTTGTTCATGCCTTGTTGGAAAACAACAAATTTAAGAGCACAGTGAAGAAGGCTTTGCCAGAGCTGATCTATTACATCCTCCTTTACATGCAGATCACAGAGGAGCAGGTGAGCATGTTTGTGTTGTGTAGGAAGCAAAGGAAATGAGAGATTTAAACCAGCAGGTGTCCTGGGAAGAGTTTCAGTGCATGGAAACTGCTGTAATCTAATAGGCTGTTCTGTCACTTTGTGGTGGCAAATAGGGGCAATAACATCTAAAGGTTCCAAAATGGTGTAAGGTTGACAGTAAATCACAGATTACCTGAAGGGTTTGAGTCAGAAGAGACCTTAAAGACCATCTCATTCCAACTCCCTGCCATGGTCTGGGACACCTCCCACTAGACCAAGTTGCTCCAAGCTCTGTCCCAATTGACCTTGGATACTTTCAATGACAGGACATTCACAGCTTCTCTGGGCAACATATCCAGTGTCTCAGCACCCTCTTAGTAATGACTTTCTCCTATATATTCAATCCAAACCTAGCATCTGTTGGTTTAAAACTGTTGCCCTTGTCCTGGGGCCCTGGTAAAAAGGCTTCATCTTAAAGGCAACAGTAAGATCTCCCTGGAACCTTCTGTGGCTGAACACCCCCAGCTCTTTCAGGCTTTCTTCCTTCATTCCTTCAAGAAGTATTATGATGATGCGAAAATGAAAGGGATAAATAGGTTTCTCTGAGAGTGAAAATATTGTGCTAGTAGGGTGAAATAATTTGTACTGAAATTCTGCAGGGCTCCTGACCCCTCAAGCCTGACAGCCATCATCTTTTAGTATGGTAGACGTGCATAAATGCATGTTTTAGGCACTCTGTTAAAAGATTCATCCGCTTCTCCCAGTCCTCATCTATAAGTCAAGCTGTGTAGCATTGATTCCAGGTCAGTCATTAGTTCTGTCAAACTCTGATCTCAAATGAGTGGCAGGAGAGCGAGATGAGCTCCGAACAAAGAGAATTTCGTCTTTTCAGAGGTTTCTCCAATGGAATAGAAGGAAAATCAGTTGAGGATGAAGGCTTATGGCAGAGAAAAGTTCTGAAAGTAGTTTTGCAAAGCAGGTTGCTGGGAACAGCAAGGCTGCCTTTCCCCTGAATTCTCAGCTGCACTATCCTTGTCTCCTTCAGATAAAAGTTTGGACTGCCAATCCCCAGCAGTTTGTGGAGGATGAAGACGATGACACCTTTTCCTACACCGTGAGGATCGCTGCGCAGGACCTGTTGCTGGTACGGAACGTGTTCTGTGTTTGGATACAGCTGGAACAGTGTGGAAGTTTGACCCTGGGCAAAACCAAAACAAAGCAACACCGCGCAGAACTTCCCAGCACCAGCACAGCTTCCCCCCCCTTTCCCCAAAAGCACCCCCCCCAAAGGGGAGAAAAACGGCGAAAAAGCCGAGGGGAAGGAGAGAAATCTTAAAAGCTTCATGGTCATGAGGGGAACAGAGATATATATATATTTATTTACAGAGGAGGAAAAGGGAACTTAGTACTATATGCACACTACACGAATACCAGGCAAACACAGGGAAAGAGGGGTAACTCAAATGGTACTATATAGGTACTATATATACACCCAAGGAAAACAGATAAGGCACTGCATTACCCAAATAGTGAAGTGACCAGCCCCGAGCTGTGAACCTTCCCCCCAGCCACCTGCCCAAGGAGAGACTGACCCGGCCGGAGGAGAGACTGCACCGGAGAGGCTGACCCAAGGAAGCGTCCGAAGACAGTGTGTCCCAGAACTTCCTCCCTCACTCCTCTATCCCATGTGATGTGAGATAGTAGGGAATGCCTATGATTTGTCAATGTATGTCACCTGACTTGTTTCCCAGGAAGGCCTAAAAAACAACAAACCTAGCCAAAGCCTAAAATTTAAAACCACCACAAACAGTAAGAACAGATATAACAAACCCCGGGCAGCTTTTCCCAGCCCGCACAAACGAGCGTTTCCATTTCCTTCTGCACAGGCAGTGGCTGCTGATTTCCAGAACGAGAGCGCGACCGCCCTGGCTGCGGCAGCCACGAGGCACCTGCAGGAGGCTGAGCAGGCGAAAACCAGCGGCGCTGAGCACTGGTGAGGGCTGGGCAGGGCTGGGGGGCACTGGTGTGGCTGTGGAGCCCCTCTGCAGCAGGGGTTAATCACATGTTGCTCATGACACGGTTCCTGATGGGCAAGGGTGGAGTCTGAGAGCTCTGATGGGAAGAAGCCAAAGGAAGCGCAGCAGTTCTTGAGCCAGGTGGCAAAATCTTCATGGGGAATACTTCAGGCAATTGCTGTGCCCAGGCTCTCTTTCTCCAGAGCCTGACATTCCTTAAAGCATCTCAATGGAAACGATAATTAGTTATACAAAATCAAAGAGATATTGGCAGTACTTGCTCTACGTGAAGGGAGGTTATAGCCAGGTGGGGGTTGGTCTCTTCAACCAGGCAGCCAGCAATAGGACAAGGGGGCACAGGCTTAAGCTCTGCCAGGAGAAATTTAGGTTGGATATTAGAAAGAAATTCTTTACAGAGAGAATGATCAGGCACTGAAATGGCCTGCCCAGAGTGGTGGTGCATTCACCATCCCTGGAGGATTTTAAACTGAGACCGGATGTGGCACTGAGTGCCATGATCTGGTAAAGAGACTGGAGTTGGACCAAGGGTTGGACTTGATGATCTCAGAGGTCTTTTCCAACCCAATCGATTCTATGATTCTGTGATTCTATACTTTCACTTTATGTTAATTGAGATAAAAATTTCAGAAATACATATATATTAATTTCTTTGGTTTTTGCTTGATACCAAGAGGTGAGGTAGATGCTGTATGCAGATGTATGTGTTCAGTTTTAGAACTTCAGAGTTGCAGGTTTTAGTGTTATTTCGGGATGGAAGAACTCCAATAGAGGAGTACCTGGTTGCTGCCCTGTAATGATTCTCTCTTGGTTTTACAGTGTACTGGTTCAGTCTTTGTGTTTAGTTTGAATAGCAAAGTCAGAGTAACCACTCTGAGCAGCAACTGAATGTCCATGAAATCAGACAGTAAGTCCCTGTCTGCCTTAATTGTGAGAAGTTGTAAAGAAAGTTCATGGCTTCACAGATAAAACCAAGGAGAAGTGGTATTTGCACATTACTCTATTTCATTATCATGAACAGAATGTTAATGCAAAATTAGACATTTTTAAACCTTTAATGTGCTGGGTATGCCACTGCTTCTGCACATAAATAATCAAGGCTTGACTGGAACACAAGCCTTCATGGAAGGAGCTCATTTCTCTTTTATTATGAGAACAAAATTGGTACAAGTAACAACTACTCGACCAGGATTTTAGGAAGTTGACTGAGAATGCTGCCTATCCTGGGGGAGTTTCCAACCTCTCATCCTGCAGGATTTGTGAATGTTCATTTGTTTGAGGGCTTTTTTTAATTCTCTTTTGGGATAAAGAACATAGTTGTGGTAGCTCATATCAGAAATTTACTCACTGTTTCACTTCAGAATGTATTTATTTCTTGAGGTAATGATGGACGAAAAGCCTAAAGGTGTCTGAACTCTTTTGCAGGTGGAAAATACACGAAGCCTGTATGCTGGCCCTGGGTTCAGTGAAGTCTATAATTACAGACAGTGTGAAGAATGGGAGAATACACTTCGATATGCACGGCTTCCTGACAAACGTGGTCCTGGCAGACCTCAACCTTTCAGGTGTGTGGGACCCTCTTCCCTGGGAGTCACTTGCTGAGTGCCAGGCATTGGGAGTCCCTGAGAATCAGTCAGGCTGCTCTGTGCATGTAGTGTTGGGAAATCCACTTGTGCACCTTGTTCACGTGAGAAAAATAAATCTTGGGAATTCACATGTGCTTCCAGTTCTAGTGTAAGTCCTTTCTATATGGGACTGTGCTTTCAGTTGGAGCTCATTGCTGGCTGGATGCTTGAGCTTGGTGGGAAATAACTGTTCTGTTGCCTCGTGTCTGTTCCTGGGAAAGACACCAGCAGTGTTTTAACCGCCTTCAGAATTCCTGCAGCATCCTATCATCCCATTGTTTTTTATGCTGAGGCTGACCGTTAGTTGCAGCACATGAATTCAAATAATGCTCCTGGCTAAATGGGATTCTATAGTTGGGAACTCAGCAGGCTTCTGCTCTCTGTGTTATCTTACATCAGTGTGCAAGAAAGTTAAAAAAATTGTTGAAAGTCAGGCCTCGAAAATCAGGCCTCAAAAGTCCTTGCAAATTAAAATTTTAGAAGCTTAAGGCAATATGAGCGTCATTGGTGAGTCCACACTGAGTTGTGTCAGTGCAGGAAAAACTAATTGCTGGGTACTTTCATCAAAGAAACATTTAACCCATTGCAAAGACGGTTTTTTTCTTCTCTTTATGTTAATTTTGAGTGAAGAATTCCAGTGCAAAGTGCACAGTGTGCAAAGCATGTGAAAAACCAATCATGGTAATTTACATATATTTACATACATTTACATCTGTGGCATTGGGTTGTAAATGAGCTATTATGCTCTAGGAAGGGCTCCTGGAATCAGAGTGTAGATGACTCTCCCAGGATATCCATTTAATGGTCAGTAATGGTACAAAGAAATCATGATACTGACTCAGAAAACAAAGCTCTTCTCTTGCTGTACATCTTGCACAGAGTGTTTTATGTCCTCATCTTAAAATCAGTACTGGCAGGAGCCTAAATAATGGCAGTAAAGATACTGAGGAACAGAGAGTATCATCTGTTTGAAGATGTAGCCCAGATGGGTAAGGAAACTTAGCCTGGAAAGGCAGCAGGGTTGAGTGTGACAAACACACATCATGCCTTGGTGAGTGTCAGGAGGTGTCACAGTGCTCCTGTGGCACTGGTGGACCTTCTGTTCTGTGACTGCAAGGCGGTGACTCCAAACTAGAAAAGTGATCTCTTAAAACTCCCTGGGTCTGTGCTCTGTTACTCTGATTTCTCTCCCTAAGATGCTGCTGTTTGCTGCAATTAGGGACAGAATATTGAGCTGGATGAATGGGAATTACTGGAAAAGCCTCTGTGCTCTTCATTTGCTTTTGTTCACTGATGAACAAATTCAAGTGTAACTAGTTGAAGGCAGGAGGTTTTTATTATAAACGAGAAATTATTCTTCAAAATAACTGTGAAAATTAAACTGGATTGTGCTGATGAACAAACATTCTTTCTCTGTATGTGTAACATCTCAGTGTTTTTCTGCCGGGATGACAAGATTTTAAATCATGGATGGAAGCAGCTGTAATTTTAAACTCATAAAGCTTTTATTGTAAAACCACTGGGGTTTTTTGTTTTGCTTCAGTGTCTCCTTTCCTCCTGGGCCGGGCTCTGTGGGCTGCCAGCCGTTTCACTGTGGCCATGTCTCCAGAGCTCATCCAGCAGTTCCTGCAAGCCACTGTCAGTGGGTTACACGAAACCCAACCTCCCTCTGTCCGGATCTCTGCAGTCAGGGCCATCTGGGGGTAAGTAAACCCCGAGGAATTCCACCACCCCAGGGGCAAATCACACTGATGTAACCATGAAACCGGTTTGTTCAAATATTAATAACATTTCTGTGTAGGCTGTGGAAGGTTTTGCTTTGAATGAAATAGGTGGCAGCTTAAAATGTGTAAACCAGCAGGTTCAAAAAAGAATAATTCTGGTGGAGTTCATGGTTGGTGACAGCAGTGGATACAGTCACGAGGAGAAGCAGCACTAGGTTGTGATGGAAAGCACAAAGATGAAACCCAGATCGCTCCTGTTCAGTCACAGAGGTGACCAACACTGCACAGGCTTATGGAGCCAATCCTTGCAATAAGGAGTGTTTGGGGTTTGATTTCCTTACCCCATTCTTGTCAGAAGGAAGCTCTGCTGTACCAGTTCTGAAGCAAAAAATGAACATTAGTGTAAAATCAAAGAACAACCAATGACAAAAAATCTGCGAAAACCCAACTGTCGCCCAAAAAATTCCTTGTCTCTTATTTGCACTGAAATGTTAATGAAAAAAAGGCAGAGTCTTATAATAACTTAGTTATTCCTGGAATTGCTTTATCATCCCCCAGCTCACTTGTAGAACATGGTAACTAAACGCTCTGTAAGCAGTGGGTCTGTCTCAGACTTCTTTCCTTTTCCCCATCATTCTTAGGGAGATCAAGCAGTAGTGAAGGGGAGAGGTCATGGAGGAGTGAACTTAAGGAATAAGAATGGATAGGATTAAATCTATCTATCTGTCTTCTAGAGCTAAATATATAAGTTATTTCAATATATTATGAATGTATTTTTGTATCACAAATTTCTTGTCTAGCTACTGTGACCAGCTGAAGATCTCCGAGAGCACCCACGTGTTGCAGCCTTTCCTTCCCAGCATTCTGGATGGTCTGATCCACTTGGCAACTCAGTTCAGCTCCGAGGTGCTGAACCTGGTGATGGAGACGCTGTGCATTGTCTGCACGGTGGACCCGGCGTTTACAGCCAGCATGGAGAACAAGATCTGCCCTTTCACCATTGCCATATTCCTGAAGTACAGTAACGGTAAGGATTCCCAAAGGGTGCTTGGGTTTGCTGTTGAATCTTGCTGCTGAAAATTTAATCAGTGATAATTGAATGAGCGTGGGGTCCTGTGTGGTAAAGGTGGAGGGGAGGCTTCCTGTGGCAGCAAAAACGGAGATGTGTGAGTACGTTTTAGTAAATGGTGCTTTCTCTTTCCAGATCCCGTTGTTGCTTCTCTCGCCCAGGATATTTTTAAGGAGTTAGCTCAGATAGAAGCCTGCCAGGGTCCAATGCAGATGAGGCTGATACCAACCCTTGTCAGCATCATGCAGGCCCCTGCTGACAAGATCCCCGCGGGGCTTTGTGCAGTAAGTGCTTCAGTGGGACGTGCCTTGGGCTGGAGATGTTGATCCCTGTGCTGGCACGTGATGGCTGCTCTGCAAAGAGCAGAAAGGCTGCTTTGGACATGCTTTGGAGCACTGGCTTCAGGGACTGGGTATGGTTTCTCTGTGCAGAGAAGGCAAACTGCAGCTGGGGGGGGAGATGCTTCTAAAAGTTTGCTTTAAGCTGCTCCTCTTGCCTTCTTCCAGTCTTTGTAGTGTATCCCCAGTCATGTTGCTTTGACATTGCCATATTTCAACAGGAACAGTCTCCCATCGTTGGTGGAATGTTCTCCAGCAGGCTATGTGATTATTCCTTGAACTTATTCCTAAGGCTTTTTCTGATTTATGCATCATATGTGCAAATTTGAGATAAATTATAGAGGTGCCCTAATGAAAGATTAAGCATTGGCTGTGTTGAATGATTGTATGAAATTAAGCCCATAAACATCCTTACTAATATGCATGTAATCTGCCTATTAATTGGTATGACTGTAACAATTGCTTATAGGTAATTAAAGTAAATTTAAGTCAATATAACCAAAGTGGAACAAGTCAGCTAGAAGTCAGTTCTCAGTCAGTCAGTTCTCTGACTGTTCTAATTAACATGCATCTGGTTGCATGGTGACAAGTAGTGGTGACACTACTTTTAATTTTGGAACTGCCTTGGGAACTTTCACAGCTCACACCAGTGATGTTGGGGTGCATGACTCCAGGGTCCTCAGATTTAAAAATTATTCTAGCCTGCAAATTCGGGCTGTGATTGCAGCAGTGGCCACATGCCTGCATTTCACACCTTTGCTGTCTGCAGCAGGGGTGGGTAAGTGCTGACTTCTTGTGCTGTGGCTGCTGTGTGACAGTGCTTTGGTTTGTTCTTTCCTTTCAGACTTCCATTGATATACTGACCACAGTTGTAAGGAATACCAAGCCCCCTCTGTCCCAGCTCCTTATCTGCCAGGCATTCCCTGCAGTGGCACAGTGCAGCCTCAACACGGACGACAATGCTACTATGCAGGTAACACTGTGGGGAGGGAAGGGCAGGTACCTCTGTGGGGAGGGTGCTTTTCCTGGTCATTCCTTAATGTGAAGGACTAAAGTAAGTAAAGCAGCATCCTGGATGGTTTTTTTTCTATTTTAATACACTGGAGCATGGTAAGAAAAGCAATCAACCAACCAGTACCCAACAGAAAACCAAACAAAAACACAAGCAACCAAACAAATACATATTGCTTCCCCATAATAACATTCATCACACATAAGGGTGGCAGGGGCTGTCTCCAGGGCCACACACAGGCCAAGAGCAGCAAAAGACCTCCTAGCCCTCCCCTTCCTCCTCCATGCAGCTTTCTGCTCTCCTCATGTAGGTGGGAAGGGAAGGACAGACTTCTTTTTTGACTGAGCCAGGTGTTGGGTGGTGGGAAAGCTGGGAGTCATCTCCAACACTGGTACTGCCTCAGTTGTGCTTGCTGGCAGCCTTGGCTACGGCCTGATGTCTTTGGAGTATTGAAGCAAGAAGGGAAAAGCATTGGAGGTTAGAAGTGCAGGGAGCCTTTTCATTCCAGCTGCTAGCCACTGTATGAATAGCAAAGCTGGTTACATTCCGTCCTTGAGGATTTCCATAGTGGCAGCTCCTCTTTGCCATGTGAATACAGAGCACAGAAATGGCTTTCCCTAAAGACAAGACCAGTAAGAATAGGCTGGAGACCAGCAAGGAGAGGTTCCAGATCTGCACACTGGTTGCTTGCTGGACCTTTGCACTAAGAAGAGTTAAAAAGGACTGCAGGTCAGCTCTGGGTTGGGCTTTGTTCATGCCATGCTTCCCTGTCTTCATCTCTCACCTGTGAGAACCTTTTTGGATTTCTCCTGTGTAACAAGACTGGCACAAAACCGCAGCTACTTCAGATTTTTGTTGTATTAACAAGTTATCTTCTCCATTGCTGCCTGGACGGTGAGTTTGATGCTGGATAACAAACTGAACTCCAGAGAAATGACTTGTAAATCTTTTACAGGTGCCACCGGTTTGCCCAGTGTTCCCATCTCAGTTCGGGGTTGTTTTGGGGTGGTGACGGGTGGCGCTGCCCCGTTCCCTTTCCCAGCTGTGAGGTCCTGACGTGCCCCTTGTCTCGCGCAGAACGGCGGCGAGTGCCTGCGCGCGTACGTGTCGGTGGCGCTGGAGCAGATCGCGCAGTGGCACGACGAGCAGGGCCACAACGGGCTGTGGTACGTGATGCAGGTGGTGAGCCAGCTCCTGGACCCGCGCACCTCGGAGTTCACGGCCGCCTTCGTGGGCAGGCTGGTCTCCACTTTGATTTCGAAAGCGGGAAGTGAGCTGGGAGAGAACCTGGACCAGATCCTGAGAGCTATCCTGAGCAAAATGCAGCAGGCGGAGACACTCAGCGTGATGCAGGTGAGCAGCGTGGGCACCCAGGAGGGGGAGTAGAAGCACCAGGAAAACACATTTTCGTAATTTTTTAATTTTGTGCCTGATTATTTATGTCTTGTGCAATTGGAGGGTTTGTGCATCCTCTTCGAGTAGTCAGGGAAATGCCTACTCTGATCATAGAGTCATGGAAGATCCTGAATTGGAAGGGACCCACAAGGATCAGTTCCTGCCCCTGGCAGTGCACAGGACACCCCAGCAATCCCACCATGTGTGTCAGAGCATTGTCCAAACTCTCCTGGAGCTCTGGCAGCCTTGGTGCTGTGCCCACAGCCCTGGGGAGCCTGGTCAGTGCCGGACCACCCTCTGGGAGAAGAACCTTTTCCTAAAATCCAACCCAAACCTCCTGTGACACAGCCTCATGCCATTCCCTTGGGTCCTAAACCTTTTGTTACCAGATTATAGGGTAAGACAGACTCTTGGGAGGAAGCTTGAATGGTCCCTCGTGCCCTTGTGCTTGTGAGCAATAATCGTTTGGAGGGACAGGAGTTGCCTCAGTAGGGATGCTATGGCAAAGGCAACACATGGTTTGGAGAAGATTTGTACTGTATTCCAAGGATAAATTCCTGGGAGTTGAGAAAAGGTGAGCTTTTGGGGGATGGGAGGTGTAGGTGGTCTCTCATCTGAGAGACCAGCGCATCACAATCTCTTCTAGCCTTGACCTACTTGTAGTGGCACAGTTTTATGGAGTGATTTGTATCCCAGTGGTCTTCATTCTCTTTCCTTGTCTTCCTTGTCTGTGCCCTCAATGTAAAACAGCTTGTGCTGCCTGCCCTGGTTCCTCAGCAGCAGTTGGGGAAGGCATTTTGCTGGCACTGCTGGGCAAGGTGCTGTCACTGCCCTCAGTGCAGCACTTGGCTGAGGCTCACTCTGCTCTAACCCAGTTATCTTATTTCTGATTTTTGGATGTGCATTTTCAGCCAGCACGTGGTGTATCACGAAGGCCATTTGGATGTCAGCACAGATCTCATCTGCTTTAAGATTCCTCCCTCCCCAGATACTGTGCTGATTGTTAACTGGAATGGCTCTCACTTTGCATATTTTTGGATTTAAAAAATATGGAGCCTTCAATCTAAAGCAGTCCCATGCAGCCCCTGTAGCCGAGGGAAGAGAAACGAGCCTTTCACAATGCTGGATTTCTTCCCTCTGTTAGCCTGGAAGATGGGCCTCTGGATGTGGGCAGCTTTTCCCTGAGGAAGGCTACAGAGATGCCCTCACACTAGGAGACTGACATTTAGACATGCACAGCAAATGAATTCTGCCTCTGGTCTTTAGGAATCAGACTGTAAAACTGCATCTTGGAAAGAAACCTTTCCAAAACTTGCAATTCTTTCCCTAAAAGCATTTGTTCAAAGTGCACTCAGAACTGGGAAAGTGCTGCTGAGTGATGATGTGATGGTGTGGGAGAAGCACCGTGCTGTGGGAAAGGTGATGGTGGGAAATCCCTGGAGGGAAATGGGAAGAGAATGTGAGTTCTGGCTGTGAACCAGTAACTGTTCTTTGACCTGGTGATGTGACACGTGCAGATTCTGAGCTCTGCTGAGCCTCCTGTGCAGCTTCTGCTCATGGAGCAACCTGGGCATTGGCAGTGCTGGTGTTTGCCATGTGATGTTTTTGCTGGTCAGAAGTCAACTGCAGCCAACCTCTGATATTTTTCAAATAGCTTTTAAAATTTCACTTTAGGGATGTTTGTTAGTTTGGGCATAGGTGTGAGTAGATTTATTCCTGCTGGGTGTTTTTGGGGTGATTGAACACTGCTGTTGACTTGCAGTAGTTTATTGCCTGCGTTTGTAGCAGTGTCTTGCAGCTGGTTGTACTTTCCCTTCCTCGTGGGGTCGGTAAGCACAGCCTCCACTCCTGCAGGGAGCCCAGTGCCTTTAAATATTTGATAAAACATTTCCAGCTATTAAATTATGTACTGCTAACATTGCCTTCCTCCTCCTGCAGTCCCTGATCATGGTGTTTGCTCACTTGGTTCACTCCCAACTGGAGCCGCTCCTGGAATTCCTGTGTAGCCTCCCCGGCCCCACGGGCAAACCCGCCTTGGAGTTCGTGATGGCCGAGTGGATGAGCAGGCAGCACCTCTTCTATGGGCAGTACGAAGGCAAAGTCAGGTGGGACCCACACGTCATCCCACTGCCACTCAGGGAATGGGTGGGCAAAGGGGAGCTGGTTCCCCCTTGGATCACTGCGTGCTTCTCCCCGCGCTGTCAGTTCAGCTCAGGAGAGCCGTGGTAACTGGAGCAAGCCCTGCTCTGCCTCTTCAGTGCTCCTCTTGCTGCCTTGGTGTTCCTGGGCTGGAAACAAGGAGAGCCAAAGGGGAAAGGGCTGTCTCCTGCAAGCTCAGGAGTGCTTTAGGGGTTGAGCTTCTGTGAACGGGACGAGAACAACTTCCCAGATGTGGAATTGCCTTTGTAGACTGCTATAGAGTTTTGGGATGTTGTAGAGGGTTTTGTAAGAGAATCTGGTGATTTCTTGTTGATTTATTGAGCTATCAACTCAATAAAGAAGTCAGTTACAACAATTTCCTCTCCTTTTTGCTGTGCAGCACATTTGTGTTCCAGTGGAGGCTGAGTGCTGTATTCCAAAGTGTGGAATGCTCTTTATTCATTTAAATTTTGCCACAGCTGCTGTCTTTGATTTTTCTGGAAATGTGAAGCCTCACAGACCACTCTAAGGGGTCTCACCAGCTGTTAACTCACTTCTTGGTGTGTGTTGTATGTATTGTTATGGGCAATCAAATAGCCTGTGAAATAAATAATGAGAAAAAGCAGGTTCAAAATGGAAGTTAGTGAATAATCATGCAGGACAAGAGCCAGATTTGGGGATGTAGTGCTCTTCTTGGTCACATATATAAAGCAGAAGAAATGGGAAAATTCTGTAATGCTTGTGCTTGGCAAAGGTGTAGAAGAGAGGGCATCTGGCTGTCTGCTGAGATGTGTGATTATCCCATTACTTGCTCCCCAGCTCTGTAGCATTGTGTAAACTCCTCCAGTATGGCATCAACACAGATGACAAGCGACTTCAGGACATTCGGGTGAAGGGAGAAGAAATATTTAATATGGATGAGGGAATTCGGACACGATCCAAGTCGGCCAAGAGTAAGTAATCATTTTGCTGTTTTTAATAGGGTGGTTTTTTTTCTGTAAGTAGATGCTGTGAAAGGCCTTGAATAAGTCTTGCAGACCCCACAGAGCTGTGTGAGATAGTTCCTGCAGAAGGTGCATGTTGGTTTTTAGAGCTAACCCATACATCATGTACTTTATATTTCTGTTGTCTGCCTTAATTCTGCCAAAGACTAATTTGGAAGACTCCCGATATCTATTTTAATATAAATGGATGAGGTGGTTACGGGATGGAGAGCTATTCACTGCATCATGAGACAGAGTTGGTAATTCCATGATGCCTGGGAGCTTCTCTGAGAGGAAAGTATTTTTGATGCAGACAGGGATTTTCAAACAAAGGGGTGTCTTTTTCAATGAGACACATTCACAAATATCAGCAGGGATTCAGCAAGTTAGAGATGCTTTTAAGAAAAGCTTGGCCAGTCTCCTGCATAAGACTTGTCTATTTTTAATTGGCCAAACCCAGAGTCTTTGACTGGAGATTACTGTTGAGAGAGTCATCTTTTAAATCGGAGAGGGCAGAGCTCTGGGCAGTTTTTGCTGAGGACTGAGCTCCAGAGGGAGGACACTGGGAAGCTGCTGTCAGTCAGAACTTGGTCCTGCCACTCGGTGTGTGACCAGTTGTGGGATGGGATGTGGTGGTTGTACAGATCCAAACTGGGAGCCTGTTGAGGCAGGCAGTGCTCCTTGAGCCTTTGTCTGCCACAGGCTTGGAATTTGGAGTGATGCAGGGTCAGGGAAGGTGACAACTGTAAGGAGATAAACAGGGGGAAGCCCTAGGAGGGTAAGAGGTAAGGGGTGGTCACAGAGCACTTGCTAACTGATTATTCATGGCTTAAAAATCCCCAGACCAACAAACTCTGATATCTGGTCAGACAAAAGAATGGTAACTGCCAGCATTTGATTTAAACAAATATGAAAGTTAATAGCAGAAAGAGCTAAAACTGGGGCTCCCAGTTTCTTTATTTGAGAAGATCTTTACTTTTGTAACTAAGGGCAAATACACTGTCCAGCTATCCCTATGGAACAGGCAGCCCTGCAGGAACTCTGGTGAGGAAAAGATGGAGCTTAAAGTGCCTCCGAAGGGGCCGTGCCTGGAATTGTTGCACTGCCCAACCTGAAAGCACTGGTGGACATGCAAATGTGCTTCAAGTGTGCTTGTACTTCCCTGGAACAAGTTCCAGATGACTCCATTAAGCAGCCTGCAGGAGTAGAGTCAAACATTCATTCAGCTGTGCAGCTTGTCCCCTGCCTTCTCTGCACTCAGAATATGCAGGATTGATATTGGGAATGTAGCTGTGAGGGTATAAGGAAAGAATGTCTGGAGGGGTTTTGTCAGTTCTTTTTTCTTTTGAACCTCCCAAAAAAGAAAAAGCTCATCCCAACAATTAAAAAAAGTAAAAAAAAAAAAAGTGTGCTTTTTTACAACATTTTATTAAAAGCAGTGTGAATATTTTTTTCCTTACAGATCCTGAGCGCTGGACAAACATTCCTTTGTTAGTAAAAATCTTAAAATTAATAATAAATGAACTCTCTAATGCAATGGAAGCAAGTGCATCTAGACAGACAACTGCTGATTGGAGCCAAGGTAAAATACTGGGTTTGCTTTTTTTTCTTTCTGTAGCTTGAATCTACTTTGTTTTCTCTTGAGAAGTGTTCTGTAGCTGAGAAATTCACAATAGTAAATGGTGGACCTGTAATTCAAAACAAAGGTTTGAATGGTGATTCAAAGGATAAGCTCGTGGAATCAGACAATCCCAGACTGGTTTGGGTTGGAAGGGACCTTAAAGCCCAACTCCTTGCCATAAGCAGGGACACCTTCCACCAGCCCAGGTTGCTCAAAGCCTCATCCAAGCTGGCCTTGGACACTTCCAGGGATGGGGCAGCCACAGCTTCGCTGGGCAGTCTGTGCCAGGGCCCCCCCACTCTCCCAGGGAATAATTCCTTCCCAATATCCCATCCAACCCTGCCCTCTGGCAGTGGGAAGCCATTCCCACTTGTCCTGTCACTGCAGGCCCTTGTCCCAAGTCCTTCTCCAGCTCCCTTGTCTTGTTGTACAGATTATCATTAGCAACTTCCAGCACAACAGCCCTTCCTTCCTTGTGCCATATTTTAAGTGCTAGTGATCTCTTCCAGGTGAAAATAAATAAGCTGGGAAAATAAGACCCATCAGTGTTGTGTATCCTTAGACCTGAAATTTCTATTGGGCTAGTTTGGAAGATGGAATCTCACCATGTGCCAATAAGATTGTCTCTTTGTAGTGTATCTCATTTGTCTTTCTTCCTCCCTGCCTCAAGCATCCATTCTTGCTGCTGCTCTTTTCTTGACTCCAGTTCTGGAAACATTCCAAAAGGATAGGGAAGTTTGCAGGTGTTTTCCTTTGTCCACCCACACACGCAGGGATGTTTTTGCCTACAGACTCCAGTCCCCTATAGAGTGATCACAGACTGGACCTCTTGGATTTGCATTATTTCTAGAATGTTGTTTTTTTTCTAAACAGATGATTCAAATGATATGTGGGAGGATCAGGAAGAGGATGAGGATGAAGATGAAGGCTTAGCAGGGCAGTTCCTATCAGATATTCTTTCCACAAACAAGTATGGTGAGTAACAGCTTTCAAGTCCTTACCCCAAGCAAAAATGGAGTAGGGAAGGAATTCTGCTCTGGGGCTGCGTGTCCCTTGAGCCCCCCACTAACTTTGTTTTGGGGTCTAGTGGTTTCTATCACGTGGCCTAAATGAGTGAATATTCTGGATACAATATTTTTTCCACCCCTTAGCAGTGCTGAAAATATTTACTTTTGGATCGTTGGGTTTCAGGAGTCTAATAGAAAACTTCCTGAGGTGTTTTGCTTTGTTTGATGTTAAAACTTGCTGGTTTGCTTCTGACAGATGAGGATTACTATGAAGATGATGAAGAGGATGATCCAGATGCATTAAAGGACCCTCTTTACCAAATAGATCTCCAGGTGATGCTCTAAAATGAGCAGTTTTATCAGATTCTAATTATTCTTTATAAATTTAATTTTTTTAATGTTGTGTTTTAACAAATCTGTAAGCACTGGAAACACCAGCTATTGATTGTTACCCTGAAGGGATGCAGTTAACTGAAATTGCTTTGGAAAGGCTCAAGTATTCCAAGAAATTCTGGAGCTATTTTTCCATATCATCAATATCTATAAGCTGGAAATGTAAATGAATGAAACTCTTTGAACAGAGGGAGATAAGACTTTTCTACCTGTGAGCTTCACAGCTACCTGCAGAAGTCAGGAGTGGATTGGAGAGTGAACGTGACAGAATTTCATCCTCCACTTGGAGATGCTCCCACCCTGTGTGACACTTTGCTCCTGCTTTTCCCACCACCTGCAGCTCTTCATGAGCCCTTCCCCCTGCTCCCACCTTTCCCCCTGCTCCCACCTTCCCCCTGCTCCCACCTTTCCCCTGCTCCCACCCTTCCCTTTGCCTCCCACCCTTCCCTCTGCTCCCACTCTCCCCTGTTCCTTCCAGCCCCAGGGTCTCACTTGGTGCCTGTTGAGCTCTCTCTCTCGGCGCGTGGAAGCAGCAGGATTTCCAAGGGGAGCTGGTGCTGACGGGGTGTTTCTGTCCCTTCCAGGCCTATCTCACTGAGTTCCTGTGCCAGTTTGCCCAGCAGCCGTGCTATGCCATGTTCTCCGACCACCTCAACGACAACGAGAAGCGAGTGCTGCAGGCCATTGGCTTATAGAGCCACTCTAGAGACCAGACCCATCATATCCGAACAATAGGTTATCTTTGGCTAATTCCACGTTTTATGATTTGAACATAAAACATTTTTCCAGTGTCTGCCTGCCTGTTTCAGGTGGACGATGGCCTCGTTGTGCTGCATTGAGCCTCATCTTCACAGAGTCTGCTGAGGGAGGGAGTCCTGAGAAAGCAGCAAGGACGTTGCACATCGGTCTCACTATGGGAGCACTTTCATTTTCCACAGTAACTTTCCAGGAAGTTCTTAAAGAAAAAAAAAGAAAAAGGTGTCCTTAATATTTTTAAAAGCAAACTGTCTCTACCTGTGAAGAGACAATTAACTGAGTTTCCCACAGCACAGTTGGACAGAGAAAGGAGCTGGGTCACTGACGGATTGCTTGGATGTACCTTGAGAAACGGGAAGGTTGTTCCTCTTGCCACTCACCTAACACAGGGTAAAAAATTTTGATTCTACAACATGACTTCTTTTATATAACTACAGACTCTTTATCAGAGCTGCCTGGATGGAATGGAGCCTGTTTATGGGAGTTTGGAGGGGAAGCTGAGACGACAAACCCGAGCGCACATCTCCCCTCCTGGCCTGGAGCTGCTGTCCCCTCCCCTGGGGCAGTTCTTTGCTAACACTTGTGTGTGCACATGCTCAGAGGAAGCCACCACTTAAATTTCTGTTCCTGTGGCATGTGGCTAAGAAAGACTGGTTTTCTGGAACACAAAAGAGCCACGGTTTTTAGAGGGAAAAAAACTGATTGTGTTTAACATACTTGCTCCGTGACAGCCACTCTGAACTCCTCTGCTTCTTTCACACTCCTGTGTGTATTTTTCTAGAGTGGTAAAATAACATTTGCAAATTGATTTCCCCATGAGAACAGCGTGATGTATCTCGCAACACCTCTCTGCCTTTGGTTCCCTTTTGGGGAAAGTGAAAATAAAACTATTAAAATGTACATTGGTATCCTTCTTATAAAACAGATTTGAAAGGAACTTGCGCTTGTTTCCTGAAGTCACTTTTTAAAGACATATTTCTTCTTAGGACACTTTCAGTACGTGCTGCTGGAGGATGTGAGGGGTGACCTGGACAGAAAGGGAGTCCTGTGCTGGATACATCTGCTGCTTCAAGCAACAAGCTGAGCCATTGTAGAGTTTCCTTTCTTAAGAAAGGCACTTGCTGTTCCTTTGTGGAATGATTTGCTTCGACGTTGTATCAAAACCTCCATAAGCTGGAGTCATTCTGTATCTTGCTGGTCTCATGTTGTGCCCAAGAATGGGTAGAGCTGGGGGGATCCCTCATTCCCTGCAGACTCCTCTGAGACATCCTCGAGTTCTCAGTGTTTCTCTGTGTGCCTGTCTCACTCTATGAGAAGCAGAGTTTGAAGCCTGATTTTTATGTGTCTAATAAGGTACAAGCTGTTTCCATGCAGTTGTGTCATAGTGTCTTTCTTCCCTGTGGATTCTCTGTTCTATCAGAATATCTGATTAAACTTGATGCCCTGGCTGTCCCCTCACACAGTCTATTAGGAGTTTTGTTCTGGGGCCTTTGTCTCTTTTTTAGCTTTCACTGAAAAGATTAAACTGAACAGTGTCTGAAACCCTGTGAGAAGCCGTGGCTGCAGTGGTGTGTCCTGATAGCTCTGCAGGAACATCTGGAAGCATCAAGGTGTGTTTCAGAGTGTCAGGAGTGAACAGAGTGCATGGAAGGCTGGTTTGCTCTGGTGGGAGCTGGAGCTGCCTGTCCTGTGCCTCGGAGGGGCTTCAGCCAGGTCAGAGGGTGGGTTCAAACAAAGTCGTGAAGAATGTGGCTGACACAGTAGTGCTGACACTGAATTGAGACATCAGGGGTGTCTCTGCCATTGTAAGGTCCAAAAGATGGGTGTTCATATTCCAGTTGGGCCCATCAGTGTGGTGGGAGAAGCTGCTTTGCTGCTATTGATGGTTGTTCCAGGAGTGTGAGAAGGGGCAGGATGGGAGGATAAGTGACTTTTGGGGACTCTGCACTCCATCAGCTGCAGCCTGGGCTGGCTGGGCATGGTGCCACTGCAGGAGCTGGAGTTTGGGACCTGCCCTGGCACTGATTCTGTCTCCAGCACAGGCACAGGGACAGTGTGGTTGTGCAGCAGCTGTTGGCAGCGAACTCACCCTGTGCAGGGTGTTTTTGGCAACAAATACTGACTCAGATATTGCCCTAGGGGATGGATAGCATTTGGGAGAAAGTGCTTGAGGGAGATGGTTTGAGGGACCTCATCTTGTGACTTTGTTCCCTTTGTTTCATGGGAACATGAACACCCACCTTTTGGACCTTACAGGGGCAGACAGCCCTGATGTCTCAACTCAGTGTCAGCACTACTGTGTCAGTCTCATTCTTCATGGTCTTGTTTTTTTGCTTTCCCACTGTCCTCTTTGCTTTCTAAATTGCAAATGCTCCACGATGTGTCTTTAAACGAGCATGGCATTTGCAGCAGGAATTCTGCCAAAGCAGGATGGAAGCTGCCAACAAATAGCCCAGCTCAGACCCCAGGATTAGCCATAATGATTATTAATGAGCATTGATCTTTGTTTGTTTTGGTGGTTTTTTGTGTGTGTTAACAAATAAACCCTTTCCAGGTACGATCCCACCTGTCCTTGGCGAGGCTCGAACTCGCGGCCTCGAGATCGGCAGCGCGCTGCCCCCCGGCCCGCGCGGTGCATGCTGGGGGCTGTAGTCCAGGACTGGGCATGGCCTAGGACATTGCGGGGCACGCCGGGAGTTGTAGTCCCGGGCGCGGCGGAAGGCGCGGGGCACGCCGGGAGCTGTAGTGCCCGGGCAGGCGGCGGCCATGGCGGCGGCCGCAGCCCCGGCGGGCGGCGCGGGCCGCTCCAAGGTGGCTCCGAGCGTGGACTTCGACCACAGCTGCTCGGACAGCGTCGAGTACCTCACCCTCAACTTCGGGCCCTTCGAGACCGTGCACCGCTGGCGCCGCCTCCCGCCCTGCGACGAGTTCGTGGGGGCCCGGTGAGCCGGGGAGCGGGAGGGATGGCGGGGAGGGGGGTCCCGGCGCCGCTGACCTGTCCGTGCCGTCCGCAGGCGCAGCAAACACACCGTGGTGGCGTATCGGGATGCCATCTACGTGTTCGGCGGGGACAACGGGTAAGGGGAGCCGGGAAAGGGGGGAGAGAGTGGGGAGGAGCACGGCGGGGGTATGAGGGGAGAGAGGACTGAGGGGAGTGAGGGGGAATGGGGTTGTGAGGGAAGAGGGGTGTGAGGAGGGAATGGGATTGAGGGGAGAGAGGTGTGAGGGGNNNNAGGAGGGAATGGGACTGGGGAGAGAGATGTGAGGAGAGATGGGACTGAGGAGAGAGTGCGAAGGAAAATGAGTGTGAGGGGGGAATGGGGTGTGAGGGGAAATGGGGCTGAGGGGAGATGGGTGAGGGGGGAATGGGACTGAGAGGCGTGTGAGGGTCTGTGGCCATCCCTGTCTGACCCCTGGCCCGGCTCAGCTGCCTCTTCTCCCGTCCCTCCCCGCAGGAAGACGATGCTGAACGACCTGCTGCGCTTTGACGTGAAGGACTGCTCGTGGTGCAGGTGGGCAGCGCCGCTGGGACCTGCCACGTCTTTCCTCAGCGCCTCCAGTCCGGCTGTGAAAGCTCGTGGCTCTACCAGGGCATCTGAGGGGAAGCGTCACCCCCGGGCAGTGCTGTCACAGCTGGTCCCTGCCAGCCTTCTGCGTGCTGGGCTGTCCGGAGGTTACTGATCCTGCCCGAGGGCAGGCTGGGCAGCACAGCAATGGTCACCTCTGTTTGTGTGGCCTGTGGGAGGGCAGGGAGGCTGGGCTGCTGCACCCCTCGGGGCAGGGAAAGTGCTGAGAGGGACTCACACCTGTCTTGACTCTTTTCCTCTGGACTGGATAGTCTGTCTTGTCTCACCTGTGCCCCACTTTCCAGCTCTGCTAAACATGTTTCAGTGGATTTATAACCATTTATGCTACAGCGCTGTGTCATAAAATTGTAGTATAATCAGGAATCCCAAAAGAGTGAAACACTCAGGAACAGCAGAATGACTTCTGATTGTTTCTTTTCTGAGTCTGCACAGTAGCTTTGAGTACCTGAAGCACAGCCAGGGTGTTTGACTGCTGCTGTCCTAACTCCTGCAGGGCTTTCACGATGGGCACCCCACCGGCACCGCGGTACCACCATTCTGCTGTGGTCTATGGGAGCAGCATGTTTGTGTTTGGTAAGGCAGCAGCAGGGTACAGCTCTGCTGGGAGTGGTAGAGGTGCTGGTGTGTTGGTTTGAAAAAAGAATGACAGATTTTTAGGAAGTGTCAAAAGATCTCGCTCAGTAGTAAATCCAGTATTTTTCATGGCTAACTGTGATTCAACTTTAGCTTGGAAATACTTTTGCTGTTTTGTTTAAAGTAAAGGAGCCTTGAAACTCATTACCATAGTGATTCTGTAGAAGATGTGGAGGAGTCTCCCACCTATAGTACATTAGCCAGCTACCTTCTCTTTGTGCAATCTAATGGAATTCTTGTTGTCCAGGTGGTTACACTGGAGACATTTATTCCAATTCCAACCTGAAGAATAAAAATGACCTCTTTGAATATAAGTTTGCAACCGGACAGTGGACAGAGTGGAAGACTGAGGGAAGGTAAGAGCTGGTGTCGCTTCTGGGAACTGAGCATAACTCGGTGTCATTTCACATGGCATAGTCACAGTTAGTTACAGTGCTGATGTTAGGGCTGCTGGATGATTGCTGCTCTACTTTCTCAATTAACTTTTCTGAAAATTATCTTTGGTTCCAAAGGAGTTTTTTTGCAAGGCCTCCACTGCAGAGTGCACTGTAATGGAAATTTGCCCAAAATCATCACGTTTCATGTCTGTGACAGAAGGGATGGGAGCAAAGAAAGCCTTTTCTTTCGAATTGTTTCAGTTTCAAGGTTAGCTTGAAATTCGTTGTTCCCTCAGGAACAGGCTCCTGAGATTTCAAGGGAAATCAAGGCCAGTAACACATTGCTTCCTAAAACTGACTCTGCACATTTCAGAATGCCATTTCTGACACTGATTGTGATGCAGCTACTTAGTGTATTTTTCAAGGGCCTGGGGTGACAGGACAAAGAGGAATGACTTCACATTGACAGAGGGCAGGGTTAGGTGGGATATTGGGAAGAAATTCTTCACTATGAGTTTGGTGAGGTCCTGGCACAGGTTTCCCAGGGCAATTGTGGCTGCCCCATCCCTGGAAGTGTCCAAGACCAGGTTGGATGGGGCTTGGAGCAGCCTGGGCTGGTGGAAGGTGTCCTTGCCCATGGCAGGGATTGGAATGAGATGAGCTTTAAGGTCCCTTTCAGCCAACAGATGGCTTGTGGCATCACAGGTTTGTTCAGTCTGGCTGATGTCGTAAAAACAACAAAGACTGTAGAAGAGAAATCATGGGTTTGATCTTTCCTTGTGGGCACTGCATCTCAGAAACTGTCCTGAATGATCCCAAACCAGTTTCCTGAGCTCTGTCCTGGTCTCATTTCTGTGTTCTGCCTGCTTAGTGTGTGGGAATACATGTGGGATATTCATAGCATGAGTGGATTGCCACCTTCCTGTGCCAGTGGTGCTATGAATTGTCCCATTATTTAATTACTTTCCATAAAACACTCTTAAGAGTATTTGAGTCCTGGCAAGGAATTAGTTTGGATTTTTTATTTAGTTTCCCTGTCTGCATTAAGGTGATTTCTCTCCAGTGAAGGCAGCAGAGTGCAAGAATAACACTTGCCCCTCAGAGGCTTGCTCAGTGTTTGGAGTGTCTATGGCAGAAGCAGTTTTGTGTAGGGCACTTTCTTCTTCTCCCATGTGCATTTCAGCTGTAATGCAGATCCTTCTGCAGCTAAGATATTTTTTCTGCATTTTCTCCCTTGCAGGTTGCCAGTGGCCAGGTCAGCTCATGGTGCCACGGTGTACAGTGACAAGCTGTGGATCTTTGCTGGATACGATGGCAATGCACGGTACGGGGTGGGATCATCCCCTCCTTGAGTGCTCTGTGAAATTCCAGCCCCTCAGTTTCCACCTCTGTAGAGATATTTCCATCTCCCAAGGGGTTTAAACACACAACTGGAACTTTGCAAACCCAGCCTGTTGTTGAGCATCATGCTTCTGCAATTCACCAGTTCACATTCCAATAAGTAGGTGCTTAAAACCTAAAAATCTGGTCACTCAGAGTGGCTGTGGCTGTGTAATTTGTTGTTGCTTGGTTATAAGCATGAAAAATGATCTTGGAAATTTGGCAAATGCAAGTTTCTCAAAAGATCCTCAGCACAGGCCAGCTGATGTTGCTGAAGGCTTAGAGAGCAAAGCCTGGATTTGCTGTAAAGTCATCTGACAGAACTAAGAGCAACTTTTTCTCTGAAAGTCTGAAAATAAGGGATATTTAGTTTGAAGGGAGATAGGATTTTGGATGGGAGAAGACTGGAAATGAGTGGTACCGAGAAGTTAAAGAGAGACTGGTGCTTTGTCCCACAGGAGCTCCTTGTGTTTGCTCTTGGTCTGTTAGGGAAGAGTCAATTCTGAACATGCACATTTTTTTCTGTCTTGATGAACTTGAGGAGTAATTTATGTTGATGTACAATATTTGCATCATGAGAGCACACAGAGGTTATCACAAATGAGGAGCTGGGTTGCCTCCTCTTCTGAGAAGAATCTGTAGAAAAGTTTCCACCTCCTCAAAGTGTGCAGGAGAACTGCTGCTAATTGGGAAAACAGATGGGATCTCTTTGTTATTTCTGGAGGAGGAATTGGTGTAAGATGCATGACTCTGTGGGATTGCTCAGGCCAGCTTAGGGTGTCCCTCAGGGGCCTTGGGTGGCTGAAATGAGGGAGTGGGTGATAGGAGCTGTCTAATTTATGTTAAATATGTCTAATCATGTTAAAAAAATGTCTTTTTGTGGAACTTGAGCCTCCAGGCAGATCTGAACAAAGGAATCATCTGTAGTTACAGTGAGTAACTTGTCCTGAGAGCTGCAGAGTCAGAGATGTGTCAGATTACCTGCTTGTCCTCCTTTGTGTGTTTAAGGAAGGACTCGGCCACATAAATAATTGCTGTGGTCAGTCTCAGGAGTTACCAGGGATGAGCAGAAGGAGGCAGGGTAATGAGGGGTATTTCTTTAAAAATCCTGAAGATTAAATAGCTCAAATCCTTAAGCTCCAGGCTGAGTCACTGTGTGGAGCTGTTACCTACAGTGTACTTGTAACCAGAAAGATGCTGAAGCAAGCTGGGGGGAGGCTGTAAAATTTAGGATAGGGCAAGAAGTTTCTAATGGTTGTTTTTCTGTCAGTGGAAGTAGGAGATTCTTCCTGTGCAGAAGGAATGTTGATTAAACAGGGTCTTCGTCCTTTCAGCACCACTGCTGAAAATGAACTGTTTCAAATCAAGCATTTTTTGTGTTACGGCACAGGTTAAATGACATGTGGACAATCGGCCTGCAGGACAGAGAACTGACCTGCTGGGAAGAGGTAAGAAGCTTGAATTTCAGTTGACACATAGAATTCTCTTTTTTGGTTTTCATGTGCAATTATTTAAAATTTCCCACTCTGGACTGCACTGCTCTCTCTCTCCAGAATGCGTTTTTGACGCACAGTGAAAAGAAACTGTTCAGATTTGATTTGATTTGGGTATTTGGGAAACCAAGTGTGTATGAAAGGATGATTTTTTTTCTTGTGAGTTGATGAACAGAGCCTGGACTAGCCCTGTGAATTTGCTCTGTCCCCTGTGATCAGCGCTGCATTCCCACTGTGACCGTGGCATTCCCACTCTGACCACTGCATTCCCAGTCAGACCACTGCCATGGACTGGGAGCTTGCCTGGCTGGCTGGCTGGCTGGATGATCAGAGTCCTTATCCTTCCAGGGCTTGGGGTTTTAGAAACGTGTCCTCACAACCTTTTTATCCGTGGAAAACCAGTCTGTGCAGACCTGTAAGCACCAGCTTTACAGGGCCCAGTGTCTGCACACATTGCTGCCATGTGCGTGGTCTGGCTGCGCCTGCATCCCATGGCCCTGTAGCATCCTCATTGTGTGGAGTTGGGCACTGTAATAGTGCTTTTCTAATTTTGAACTTAATTATCTTTCAGATTGAACAAAGTGGTGAAATTCCTCCCTCATGCTGTAATTTTCCTGTGGCGGTTTGCAAAGACAAGATGTTTGTTTTCTCTGGCCAGAGCGGAGCAAAGATTACCAATAATCTCTTCCAGTTTGAATTCAAGGAAAAGATGTAAGTGTAGGCAGTTAAGTCATGCAAAATCCATATAATCCGTGACTGCTTGAGTTGAGAAATGCAAATACTTAAGGGCACTGAGCAAGGAGGCTATACCTCCTGACAAAGAAGGATACGTAAGAAGTAGTATGGACTGTTTTCATGAGACTGCCATTTGTCTTGTGTATCAGATTGGTCTTTTTCAGCAGCTGAACAGAAAATTTAGTAGATACACTTTAAATAGAAGGTGTGAATCTTAGTGTGCTCAGAATGGGATGCCAGATATTACCTTTCTAGAAGTTGTGTGATTACATGATTAAAACCAGAGATCCTATGAGATACCAGCTCATACTGGAGTCACTGGGAAATGTAAAATGCCAAGTGTTTTTTAAAATCATCAGTGTTTAGTCTGAGACATTTGGTGTGGCTTGCCCTGAAAATGTGACCCATCTGATGGGATAAAAGTGCCAAAAAGTGGAAATACAGATGCTCTGGTGTGTTCTGACAGCTAGTTTCTGGCTGAAATGGAACCACAACTGAGACAGCAGCTGATGGCCTCCAACCCATGGCTGAAATCATGCTGTCAAAGTGAGTGATTCCTTCTCCAAACAGGACATGGCACGGAAATGGTGCCCTCAGAAGGGTAACTGTTAAAATGTGTGAGAATAGGTCACGTATTCCTGCAGAGGCTGTGGTCTTTGAGCTGCTGGGGTTCACATAAGCACATCAGGGTTCACATGGACACCTTGGAGTTCACATAAACATATTGAGCTGCATTGGCTTTGTCACAGTCTCAGAAATTCAAGACAGAGCTGGTGCAGATCTCAGCAATCTGCAGTGTGTCATCCGTTCTCATGCAGGTTCAGGAGCTGCTGTAATAGAGCTCCTCTGTGCTTGTAATCTGAGTGCTAGAAAATTTAAAAGATTTGTAAAAAAATACCCTGTTTCCTGTTGGCTGTCCCAGCTGGACACGGATCCCCACTGAGCACCTGCTTCGGGGCTCCCCCCCTCCTCCCCAGCGGCGATACGGGCACACGATGGTCGCGTTCGACCGGCACCTCTACGTGTTTGGGGGGGCTGCAGACAACACACTGCCCAACGAGCTCCACTGCTACGACGTGGACTCCCAGACCTGGGAGGTCATCCAGCCCAGCCCAGACAGTGAGGTAAAACCTTCATCTTGTGGGGTTTGTTGTTTTTGTTTTTTTTTTCTCTTTATGCTTTGTCTTTTTTGACTCATTTTCGCTCTGGACATTTTTTTGACAAGGACGTTGACTTTTAGCTAAATAGTAACAACTTCTTCCCACGTATGGGTAATCAGCTCAAATGTTGTGGGCAACAGTCCTTCAAAATTAGTCAGTGTTGACACATTTAAAACTTTGCTTTGCACTGTTTAAAGAAATACCATGAAACAGTTCTAATTGAAATTATGAGTCAGTCATTATTTGAGAAAATTTAATAATGAATTCACTGCGTACCCGTGGTTCTGTGGTTGGCTGTGTGGTGCTCTTGAAGCAGAATTCAAAGCTAGACAAGGTTTGATTGTGTCACTGTAATAATGCCTGTGTGTGTAAAATCTTACAAATTCTGATTATACAGAATAACATTTCCCTTCTAGGTCAAGTGTAAAGTATCTGCTTGTAAATGTGTGGCTGGAAAGTAGTAAAAGGGAGCCTCAGAAAGGGTTTTTTGAACATACTTGTGTTAGTAAGGGATTAACTAAAAATTGTTGGGTTTTTTTACATGGACGTCAATACGGACATCAAAAGGGCCAAGGAAAATGAGAAAACACTAAAAAATTCAAAAGATAGGGAACATGTTAATGTGTATCTTTGGAGCTACTCATTCCAAAGCAGTGTCTGTGTGATAAAATGTTCATTTTTTTCTCATAACACATCCACAGATCCTGTCTGGGATCAGCTGGCGTTCCAGGTGGAAGTGCGAGGGCTTGCCTGACTTCAGTGCATGTTTCAGGTCATATTTCAGTAAATGTAGTTCCAGTGGCCTCTAATCATTTCATCCCAGAATGCGCAAACAGTTGGTTTCCTGGAGCCCATATCAGTGTGCAAGATTCCTGTTTTTTTTCAGTACGTTAGTTAATTTGAACAGAGTTTACCTTAAGCCACGTTAAAATACTGCAGCTGATGTCACAGCAGGTCTGGAGCGTGTGTGTGTGCTGTCCATGGGACTGCAGAGACTGAGAGAGCTGAGTATTGCAGGGATCAAGGGCAGAGCTACTAATTTAGCTGTTATTGGCACAGCAGGGCTCACCCCCTGAGTGCTGCACTGTGTGTTTGCTGTGTTTTAGTGTGTTTGCAGAGACAGGTCACAGCATTGGATGAGTCAGAGAATCCCACGCACACACTGCCCTTAATTAACCATACACATGGACCTCGTTGGGAACAGTTATGTGACCCAAGTATTTCACAGTAGTCCATTCAAAGCTTTACAGAGCTAATTTATTGTCACATGAAATTAATAGAGCTGCTTCTTCAACTTTCTAAAACCACAGTTGCCTTCAAGACTGTAGATCCTGTTCTGTTCCTGCCAGCGCTGCAATTGGACCCGTGAGGTTTGGGCAGGCATTGGTTCTCCAGGACACAACTGATTATTGCTTCCAGGAGCAGAACTGCTCCTGACAGTGTTGCAAACCAGCATTATTCCCTGAGTTATACCCTCCTAAAATGTCATTTCAGATTTCAGAGCTCTATTCTTGGCCTGTCAGTAGTCCCAGATGGGGTTCTGTCTGTTAGTTGCTTGTGTTGTATTTTGAAGTTTCTTTCTCTGTTACGGCATCTAGAGACTGATTTCATAGAAATGGGAGGTGAGATTGAAATGCTATTGAAACCTGTGGTAGTAAATTTTCCTAAAAGACTGATTACCTGCAAAGTTTGAAAGACTTCTGGCATTTTAAGTAGGTTTTAAATGATTTTGTTTTCTGGATTGGTAACTAGATAATTTCCCAGAGTCATTTTCTTAAAGTTTCTATGAGCTTTTGGCAAAGGCTTCCAACAGTGGCAGTGAATCTCTAATACCATACTGTTCCCAGGACACTCTGAACCAGGATTTTCCTTGTTTATCCATCTCTGTGAACAAAGTGATTCACATTAAGTTTTAACAGAATAGAAGTCGATAAGTGTAATGCAGTCTCAGCACTTGAGGGTTTCTGCTGTGTGTGAAGTGATGATGATCTCTGTTATTATGCAGCAGAATGATCTATCTTGACTTTTAGAGTTGGGTTTTTTTCCCTCTTTCCAATGGATGGATTGTGGAGTTTACATTCTGCTTGTACTGTATTATGTGATATGATCTTAGAATTGCTGCATTACAACTTAACCGCACTATAGCAGGGTTACGTTCTTGCTTGTAATCATGTGATTCATATTCTCAATTCTTTTGGATGTTTAGCATGGAGGGGGTAAAGTCTCTGGAGTCCAAAATAAGAAGCTTTGATTCTGATTGATCTGTAATTCAGTGGTGACTTTCACAGTGCTTTACAATAGAGGTTTCTTACAGTGAAGGAGAGTGACTATTGCCATTCCAGTCTTGTTCTCTGAACTGAGCCAGCCCTGAGGAGCTTTTCACAGTGATCCAGGGAGTGATTTGGACTTTCCAGACCTGTACATGCCAGTAACAGGTAACTGCCAAGAGCAGTAAAAACTTCTGACTTTCGAAGCTCTTAATTTTTCTTTTAGTAAGCTAAAAAGGAAGTTAATGTGCTGGTAACCTTCTTGGGCTTATTTGGAGTCTCAGTTCTGGAGTTTTTCAGATGGATTACAGTGACATGGTTTGTGGCTAGCTGAGGAAGATTAAAAGGATTTACTCATCCTCCTGTGGATGAGTCTGCCCCTGTCTCCCTGTGCAGAGATCAGTTACACCCGCCAAAGTATCTTTATGCCAAAGAAACATGTTATTGTGTGCACAAACCCCTGAATTCCCACAGCAAGGCCCCTGACAGGATCTGCCTCTCAGGTGGGCAGGGGAGTTGTATTCTGCTGGGAGAGCTAAAATTGAGCATTTCACAGTCCAGAGAGAAGACTGATACTTTTGCTGTTTATAAATAATATGTAGCGTTCGGGCTTGCATCCTTTTTAGAAAACCTACTTTAAAAATGTAGGAGCTGCAGACTGGTGCCCTTTGCAGGTCTGTGCTCAGTGAGCTGGAGAGACACATCTTGGAAATGTTGGTATTTTTAAGAAGCTGGATACCAGAGTAACTGTAGCGCTGAGAGTAACTAACAGTGTTGCACAGCTCAGTTTCTGCTTGTCCAGTCTAGGTTCATACCCCTTCTGAGCAGTGTTTATTACATGCTTTATAGGATTCTCCCAGAGAACGCAAAATACTAATGATGTAGATGATAAGCAGGAGTATTTCTGTAGCTCAGTCACAAGTAAGGAGTTGGAACAACACAGATTGAACACAGCTCATGTTAAAGGAATATAAAATTGGGTAATGGAACGATCTGAAATAGGGATTTGAATGAGGAGCAGTTACTCTGTATAAACTTTTGTCAACAACCTTGAAAGACAAGAGAAGATCACAATTTTCCCCTAACTGTCCAGAGTTTTGCCAATTACTGATTACAGTAACAGCTCACTCAGGGATTTGGATTTCTTCTCAAGGTGGTCACAAAGAGGCCGTGTTTCAGTCTGGCTGTAGGAGACAAGTGGTCTGGGCTTCATGGTTTCCCTTAGAGCATCCCTGGAAACAATTACTTAAATCCCCAGCTCTTGTGGGGAGCTGAGACGAACTCCCTGTGGTGTGAAATGGCTGGAAGTGCTCTGATATTCTTGGCTGCAGAAGCTGGCACAGTGCAGTGTCAGTAAGTAACATAAATACATGATCCTTGTGTTTATGAGGTAGATTGTCCAGTATAACCTCTCCCCATGTTGTGTTCACAAATCAAGGAGGTTATTCAGAGAAGAAATCAGAAAGTGATTGAAGATGGGAAGCCCAGTGACCAGCTGTGAAGAGAGGTCTCTTTTAGGTGTGGGAAATTAATTCTTCCTTGGTTTACATGGGGAACAGAGTTTTTTTATCTGTTGGTGAAAGATAAAGCAAGAGCCAGTGGCTTCAAGTGGAGACTAGAAATATCCAGACTGGAAAAGAAAACGAAATAAAAGTTCACAAATTGTAGAGAATAAGGGTAATGGTCCATTGGAACATTTTATCAGAGGGGTTTTTTTTGTAAGTCTTCATTATGTTTAAACCAGCATTTGATAGTTTCTGGAAAGGAATTCTTCCTCAAAGAAAGGCTCTGCTTCAGTACCTCTCTTCAAGGAAGTCTGGTAGGTTGGTTTGTGCAGGAAGAAGGATTAAGATTCCTAAAGTACTATTGTGGTTATTGGATTTTTGGATCCACAACATGTGCCAAAGAGAAGCAAATGGTTGGTCACTGGATTTTTGTCAGCTATTGTCAGATTTCAGTGAATGATCTTTTGTGACCTATTCATTGGGTTTGGCAATACTTGCTCTTCAAACAGTGCCTTATCCTCTCTGATGAATTATGCATTAACATTGCTTTTTAAATTTGCAAGTGATATACTGAAATTATTTTAAAGGAAATGGTATTTACTATTATTACAGCTGTAAATAAGATACAGACAGCCTCAAACTCTGACCTTTGCGGTTATACCGGCACGTGTTTGGATGTCATTGTTAACAAATCAACCTTCCTGTTTCCATTCCGTGTTCTCCAGTGAATGCCAGATGGAAAAATCTCATCCTCAGTGCGGGGCACAATCGCAAAGGATCATCCCCTGTCACCGTAACCAGCGCTGATATCGCAACAAGCTTTTGTTACTGTGACTTTGCTTCTGTATCTGGTGATTTAACCCAGAACCCCCCTGTGTGCTGGACTCATCCCACTGTGTGGACACCAGCTGATGGGGGTATCCTGCCACATTTGTTTCCTACAGAGCTGTTTTTGAAACAGCCAGTTCCCAGCCTGTATCTTTGCAAGGAATTACTCTGTCCCAGGGCCTGGACTTGGCAGAACTTCCTAAGATGCCCATCGGCCCATTTTTCCAGCTTGCATAAGTCCTTTGGAATATCAGCCTCCAGCATTTAACCACTCCAGGGAATTTGGCATCAAGCACAGACTCAATGAGAACGCAGTGCCCTCCTGTAACCCATGAAGCATTTTGAAGGGGATGATCAGGTTAGTCAGGAAAAGTTTGCCTTTGGTAAATCCTTGCTGACTGGTCCGAGTCACCTCCTTCATGTGGTGGAAGTAGCTTCCAGAAGGATTTGCTCCATAACTTCATGGGATGGTGGTGCTGTTGACTGGCTCATGGTTAGCTGGAAGCTCCTCCTTATAGGTGACAGAAGCTGTGCCCAAGCTGTGTTCCCAGGTCCGTACCAGCCAGATTTTTAGAATTAGTAGATGTTTTTTGGGCACTTTGTTTACTCTTGGATACCTGCAACAGTAAACAGGGGTAGATGAGTCCATTGCCATGATCTGAAAGGAACGAGAGCCTAGGGAAAGGCCCAATAAAGGAATGACAGCCTATGGAAAGGCCCAGTAAAACCCTTCTGCATTTGCCTGCTCCTCTTCATTGGCAGAGCTGCATGTCTTGAAGTTCTCTCTAACATGTGTCTGTTCCAATTTTGTCTAAAAGCAGAGAT
This sequence comes from Grallaria varia, assembly GCA_013396735.1. Classification (NCBI taxonomy): domain Eukaryota; kingdom Metazoa; phylum Chordata; class Aves; order Passeriformes; family Formicariidae; genus Grallaria; species Grallaria varia. The sequence goes on from VWZG01000757.1 coordinate 752,204, forward strand.
TGTCTGCACCAAGCATGGGAAAATATTTTAAATCCTTAAACCTCCTTGAACTTAAGGACTATCCAAAGCTCTGTCTGCCCATCTGTTTGAGTTTGATGCTGTTGCCTGGTGTGACAGTGTGGAAGCATCTTGAGTATCAACAGCTCCCAGTAGTGACAGCTCATTTGGACCTGTTGTAGCTGGTCTTCTTTCAGTTTCAGACAAAAATAGATACTTTTTTTGCCTTTTATGTTAGCTTTTTGTTTATGTTGATTCACCAGGTTGGTTTGTTAGTGGATTTTGGTATTTTTATTTCATTTTGGCTTTGAATTTTTAGTGGTACTGAAGAATAGAGAGAATTATTGACATTCCTGGGTTGTGAAAGACATGTGAGCAAATTGTTACTGGCTTTGGAGTTCAGTGCAAAAGTCAGCCTCCGTAATACCTGCTCATTCATAGCTGAGTATGAGGACAGTTAACATTTACGCAGTTATAAATCTATTCTGCAAATACAAAAAGGGTTCTGAGAAACTGAGAGTGAGAAAGAAGAGCCTTGAAACAACTGCAGAGGATTTGATTTTAGCTATTTCCTAGTATTGCCCATAATGTTGAAGTTTCAGTCAAAAAAGCACTGAAACATGTTAAAGTGCTTTGAGAAAGGAGTCAGAGAGAGAAGATAAGCACTGCAAGAGCACAAGCACTCACAGCCTGCAGTGACAGCATAGCTAATGCTTTCCTCACAGCCAGGAGGATGACTCTCACTACAAGGAAGCTACATTTTTGTCCCTGTTGCAGTTCTGACAGTGGCACAGAAGAGCTGGGCTGAGCCATGGTCTGGGTGGGTGAAGCTGTGAGTGCTGCCCTGCTGGGACCTGGCAGCTCAGGAAAGGTTTAACTTCATTGTGCTCCGATGTATTGGTCAGCTTGGGCATAAAGCACAGGTTGTCACTTTGGAGTGATCCATCTGCCCATTTTTTTCATCAAGCCAAAATATGGAAAGTCTGTCTCAGGCTGGGAAAAGCTGATGGATATTCCCTCTTCACCGTCTTTGTGCTCTGTGTTCTGCCTTCTTGCAGTGAGCAAACCCTTCAGCCTCTCATCTCATCCTTGGAAGTGTCCAAGGCCAGATTGGACGGGGCTTGGGACTACCTGGTCTAGTGGAATGTGTCCCTGCCCATGGCAGGGGGTGCAATGAGAGCTTTAACGTCCCTTCCAACCCAAACCAGTCTGGGATTCTGTGATTCATGAAGAGCCATGGGAGGAAGAGGGCAGACAAAAAGGAATCAGTGCAAAGGATTTTGTTGCTCTGTGCCCCTGTCACTGCACCAACCATAAGAAACCACACGACTAGTTTGTTAAATGGTTCAGTCACAGTGATAGGCTCCAGACAAGACCACGGAGCTTTCTCTGGACTGACTCTGAGTGTTCTGGATACACAGGGACAATCTTCTGGAGCTTCAGGTCTCTCATACCTCCCATCTATGCTTGTACACACTGTTGTTTTTACCTCTTGTAACCAGGTGTCCTACCCAGCAGTGGCTGAGTGTCTGCCCCAGGGGAAACTCCCTGCCTGCCCTTGGGAGAACAGGGTTTAAGAGTCTTGGGATGTATTTGCTTTGGATTTCAGTGTAACAACAGTTAAACAAGCACCTACAGCAGACTTAGAGGTAAATAAAAAAACACTTGGAAGTGAAGAAGACTTCAAAAATGGAAATTAAATTTATTCCAGGAGAGAGAAGTTCCAACCTTGTATATGCCTTTTCTTCTCTGCTCCTTTTTTTCCTTGGAATTTATCTTCAGCTATTTTAACTTAAGCGGGAATCCAAGAACTATTTAAGCCTTGACTCTGCACATTCAAGTTCAAAATTGTATAGAGTGGGCTAATATTGACCCCTGAGTGGAAATGATTCATTTATTTTTTTAACTATTTAATTTTGTTTTTACATTGCTTCAACTTAATTTATTAAGGACTTTAAACGAAGCTGAATGTGTTCTTGGTGAGGTCAAAATTTAAATCAGGGCATTTATGAAGGGGTTTGCACAGGCTTAACTGAGTTTATTTTAAAGTATATGTACTCAGCCCCAAAGCTGATACTCAGGGCTGTAATCAAGGCATTTTGAATGATTGTTGGGTGCTCTGGCATAAGGAGAAGCAACACTAATGCACAGCTTTGGAGTCAAATCAGAACCCTAATGAGCAGCACAGAATAAATTCCATTTGTGCCGGCTAGACAGGGTGCAGGGTGAGTCTGAGCACAAGAAATGAGGAAAAAAAGACTTGTGAAATACTTGTATTTTGAAAATGATGGCTCAAGCCATGCTGGCAGTGTGGAAGGGGGTACTGAAAGGGAAGCAGAGGTGACTGATGAGATCTGCTTTTGAAAGCAAAGATTCCAGCTTGGAAAGAGCCTCAGATGCAAATCTCATTAACCTTAAATTGAGAAACCACTCCAGCAGATGAAACATGGTGGTGCAGCTGAGAGAGGGGTGCCAGCCCCCATCACTGGAGGTGTCAGGGTGGAATCCAGAATTCCTTTTGTCAGCCACTACTAATAAAGTAAGGAGATCATGTTGATGGAGTGGTAAGCACAGGATCTGGAGCTGACAAATACATTCAGACTGGCAGTGCCTCTTAATCTCTGATTTTTAGCATTCCTGTATGCACTGGGAATGAGAAGGACAAATCCTTTTGGATGCACACGTGACCATCTGGAGTTGTGCCAGCAGATGAAATTAAAATCATAGAATTATAGAGTCGTTACAGTTGGAAAAGACTTCTGAGATCATCAAAAACAACCATCCACCCAGCACTGCCATATTCACCACTAACCCATGTCCCTAAGTGTCACATCCACCCACGTTTTGAATGCTTTCAGGGATGGTCCCTCCACCACTGCCCTGTGCAGCCTCTTCCAATGCTTGCAACCCTTTTTGTGAGAAAATGTTTCCTGATGTCCAGCCTAAACCTCCCCTGCTGCAACTTGAGGCTGTTTCCTCTCATCCTTTCTGCCTGTTCTGGGTAACAAAATAGATGGTATTTTGTAATTGTTCCTTATAAACTACCTGGTTTGAGTGTATTCAGCAGCTGGATTTGGCAGCTTGGGAGGTCTCCCAGTAAAAAATTCAAGATAGGGCAGGTTCTGGGAGTCTGGTTTTGGTGGATGAGGAGCATGGGGACCAGCTTGTCTCTTCAGCTGTTTATGTTTCTCCAGCTGTTGGTGCTCCTGAGCTCTATTAACCCTGTTTTTCCCTGAATGTTTTCTTGAGGACCCAGATTCCCTGGTTTGCACTGGGACAGTTTTCCTCTGGCCAGATCCTTGGTCCTGGGAGAGCTGAGTGTTGTTCCCCGTGTGGGTGGCATCAGAATGTCACCACTAGCAGGGTTGTCATCTCCATGTGGAGGTTTGTGCTGGCTTGAATTCTGCTGTTCTGATTCAGCAAAACAAACACCATGAAACCCTCAGCTGCATGATGTTTTGATGACCTGGACATGGCCTTCCTTGTTCTGAGCTGTCCTTCCATATTTTACATTTCTCTCATTAAAAATGTGGTCTGTGTATTTAGAAAGTGGAGTTGTTTGATTGCTTAAGTTATTAGTAAGTGCAGAGCTCTGGTTCTTTGACCAGTACCAACCATTACAAATGAAAAATTGTTGTCACAATGTTCCATACAGATCATTGGAGTCAAACATGATGTGACTGGCAACTATGGTCTTACTTGGTTAAATATTCAGGTGGTTTATATTTGTTTTCTGGCACCAGTTGTTGCAAAGCTCTTAGGCTTTTTGATTGAAAAAAAAAGGTGGTTGTTAAATACAAAGGCAGCTTTTAAAAACCAAATATTAGAGAATTTTGAGAATTAATGAAAACCAAAGCTAAAATACTATTTATTAAAAAATGAAAGAGACATGGAAAATGACCTGAATAAGTCTAAAGCAGGTGAGCTGCATTTGAGCTCTGGCAGAATAGTTCTGTTTGGTTTTGGTGGCAGTTAGTTGTGAGAAAGATGTTACAGTGCTGTAACACTGTGTGGGAGTAGGTGTGGGCAAGCAAACTTCATATTTTAGGATAAGACTGGAGCTCTAGTCGATAAAGGTGACAGATGTATTTTTAACCCACTATAATATGTTTGATTATTTCAATCAGTACATTTTATTTAGTTAATGAGATCACTGCTAGGAATGAGCAGAGGCCATAGAAAATAGATGATATTTGACAGTAATCTCATCCTCTTTCAGAGAGGTATCGAACAGGGGCCAGGCAGAAATGTCCTAACAGATCAATGTTATCCCATAATCTTCCCATCACAGTATTTATTAGCACTGACTCTGAAGTTTCTTTGATAAAGTATCCATGAAACACACTGGAGACAGAAGGCATCTTGTTTATCCAGAGGAATCCAGATGGTTTGTTTAACAGGCACAGGCAAATGTGCTTTTTAAGGTGAGCAAATGTGTGGTTTGTACATCTGAGAAAAACACCCAGGTCCTAGTTACTGGCTGGGGGATTGTCTCCTTAAAAGCTGTAGTTTGAGGAAAAGAACAAGTCATGGAAAGTGTGGTGAGTAACAGGCTAAATGAGGCCGTTGTGTGGTGCTGTGGTGAGAGGGATGAGTTGGTGGGGATGGGAACTGCCAGTCAGCATGGTTTCCTGGAAAATCTGCCTCTCCAGATAAACATAATCTTGTTTCATGTCTAAGTTTACTTGAGTGGTGTCTATAAATACATACAAGAAGCAAAGCTTTCTTATACCAGAGGGCTTTTTATTTTGTAGGCAAAGACTTAATCAAATTTACTGCCTGGAAGACAAAACAAGGCTGATCAAACTAGGGGGAAAAAAAGAAGTTTCTCTCACCACTTGCAGCCTTTCTGTGAGCTCTCAGTGAGATGTGCTGGTGTGATCACATACCTTTGTGTAACATCAGAAGAAACGGGTAGAAGTGCCGTGGTCTGTCCTCTGCAGGAGGGTCATGGTGGCTCCAGCTTGCAGTGACTCTTCTGGCCTCAAAAGTCACCCGATGCTGCAGCTCTGGAGTGGGCTGTGTTGCAGGGATGGTGCCATCCCTCAGCCCTAAAAATAGCTGCAGTGTGGGGGCTTTGCTTTCTGTGGAGCTGGCAGGATGGAGACAGGAGCCGTGGCTGTGAGGTTGGCTCTGCCAACAGCTCCAACCCTGGGCTCCTGTTTGGAACTGGGCTTTGCTGGGGGGGGCTGAGCCAGATGGTTCAGCCCTTCAGGCTGGGGGGGAGGTGGGCACTCACAGCCTGGAGTTCAGTCCTGCTGAGGGAGATGATCATTTACCTTTCAAATTCCTGACAATATTTGGAATAGGCTCTGAGCTTGGGCAAGGATCACATTTGCAGAACCTGCTTATTTCTAGAAGTGCGTTTTATTTCTTTATGCGAAAGTTGACATTGAGTTTAATTTTGTAAATGATATATTTTGTAACTGTCATGACACATAGAGCCCAGTGTAGGTACCATTCTTATTGGAAGGTGCAGGGAGTGGGTGTTCTTAAATGTGATGGGAAAGTATGTTCTAGACACACCAGGAAACAATCCTGAAATATAATAAATGTCAATCTTAGGGTGCAAGTGTGTGTGTGACCTCAGACTACATCAATTTGGTGAGAACATGGTGCTGATAACATCGAGGTTTTATCCCCAATAAGGGCCATTCATGAAGAGTTGGTCTCGATGATTCTCTGTGATTCTGGGTATTTCTCTTCTCACTGATCTGTTAAGAGCAGATCCTGGCAGAAGAATAGTGTAGAGGTTTGACCCTGGGAAAAAAACAAAATAAAGCAGCACAGCAAGTTTTCCAGGACCAGCATGGGTTTTCTCACCCAAACTCCCCCAAAGGGGATAAAAACGCCTATTTTGCCCTTTTCTTATTGTTTATTTCCTGTTTTCTCTCCCCAGTTACCCAGTGGCAGACTCTTCCATGCAGCAGCAGTTATCTCAGATGCCATGTACATCTTTGGTGGCACGGTAGACAATAACATCAGAAGTGGAGAGATGTACAGGTTCCAGGTAACTGGCTGATAACTGTACTCACATACACAGCAATTCCATGTGAATCCTTCTGGCTCTGGCTGTGGAGTATCTGGTTTGGCTCACCATGAGCTCCATGGCTTTTGTTCTGTGTCCTTCCTGCAGGCAGCCTTCAACTGCCAAAGGTCAATGGGTGACTTTAAAGTCTTTTGAGAAATGTTATCTGGATAGATATTTTGGTAAGGCCAAGCCCTCCAATGCCTTCTGAAGTCCTACAGAGATCATGACAACTTCCTTTGACAAATCACTGGAAGTGTAGCAGATGGGATTTGCCAGGTTGTTTCACTGAAAATTGACTGTTCCTCTCCATGTGCTGTCCTGTTCACGGGTCTGGGGCAGGGTGTTTTTTATTCAGGTTTTATCTCCATGCAGCACTCCCAGCCCCCTCCTTGGGGGGTGGTTCCTACCATGGGAATTGAAAATTTTAAATTTAAGGTACACCAAATCAAAACCCACCTGCACTCGTTTATTTTTATTGCATGGGACCCTTAGACAAGTCCTGAGAGCAGGAGGGACTCCCAGCCTCCAAATCCTCATACATGGAAGTTGTGATGAGACACAATTGTTCCAAGTTACCCTGTGCCCTCACCATGGAGGAAGCCCTTGTGTGTGTTTGGTTTGCATGTTACATTCCACTTTAGGTGCTACACTGAGGTAGAGTTAATAAGAAAATCTAGTGATGGTAGATGTTACCTCAGCACTTTTGGTTATAGAATCATAGAATCATGGAATATCCTGAACTGGAAGGGACCCACAGGGGTCAGCGAGTCCAACTCCTGGCCCTGCACAGGACACTCCAGCAATCCCACCCTGACCCTGAGAGCATTGTCTATGTGCTGTTTGAGCTCTGACTGCCTTGGAGAGCCTGTTCCAGTGCCCAACCACCCTCTGGGGGAAGAAACTTTTCCTGATATCCAGCCTAACCCTCCCCTGACACAGCTCCAGCCGTTCCCTTGGGTCCTGGTCACACGGAGCAGAAATCGGTGCTGCCCCTCGTGAGGAAGCTGCAGACCCCAATGAGATCTCACCCCAGGCTCCTCTTCTCCAGGGTGATTTGAACTGGAGGTTTATACAGTCATTGAAATTAATTCTGTCTTCTGTGGTGTTTTTTTTTTCTTTTTTTAGTTTTCTTGTTACCCTAAATGCACTCTCCATGAAGACTATGGAAGGCTGTGGGAAAACAGGCAGTTCAGTGACTTGGAGTTTGTTTTGGGAGAGGTGAGTAGAATTTATTGGAAAGGTGCCAGCGGGGGTGTTACTGTGTGTGTAGTGTTTGCTGGGAAAAATCAAACTCTGCAACGATTGTGCCAGAAGCCCTGGGAAGTTTCAAGAGCAGCATCACTGGTGAACTGCCTGCCTGGTTTAGTAAGTTGCACTAATCCAGATAAATTTTTAAAGCTGCAAAGGAGAGGAAACTTTTAAACTGAGAAGATCTGTGGGTCACTGACTTAACCTGAATTTATCAGAGCATGTTATGTAGAGTGGCAGTATGAAAATATACCACCGACCTCTGTACTCCCAGGTCCCAGTTGCCTCCTGGGAAAAGCAGGTCAGTGGTTTGCCAGACCCATTATCATTTCAAGAGCCATGAAACAAAATAGAATGAGAAAAAGTAGCGCATGGGAATAATTCTCTAGTAATGAAAACAGTTAAAAAATTTTATAAAGAACAGGTTTTCTGAGGAAAAATATGAGAAATGAACTTACCTGCATTCCTTTTGCAAAAAAAAAAGCTTTGCAGATCTCAGAGAACAGATCCTCAACAACAGGGAAAGTAGATTGTGAAGAACAATAGCAAAAACACTACTGTTATTTTGAAAATGGAAAATGAAACCAAAAATCAGATGCAAGAATAAGAAGCAGTATCTGTCATGCTGAAGCTACACAGCATCTTCCACTCACTGAACATGACACAGGCCCTTCCCAAATGGTGTTCGCCATTAGCCTGTGGGGAAATAGGTGTTGAATTTCATCTGTGTGTGCAGAGCAGATGTAAGGCTGCCTTTGATTCTAACTTTAAATGTGTTGTAACCTGGGGTTCAGCCCAGGTTTCTACGGCTTCTGCCATCTGCCACCACTGTGTGGTCTGGGGATAAAAGTTTAGTGTGTTTTCTGCCTTTGCCTTTGGCAGAAGGAGGAGCGAGTCCGAGGGCACACTGCGATCGTTACCGCTCGCTGCAAGTGGCTGAAAAAGAAAATCATGCAGGCCAGGGAGAGGGTGAAACAGGTGAGTGTTTTGGGAAAGTAACCTTGTGGCAAGGTAAGGCTTATTCTTCCACAAGGTTTGGGAATCAGGTTGTCAGGGAAAAGGCAGTGTCTGCTGAGCCAGCTGTAGGACCGGAGCAGGATCTGATGCTCAGGTGCTCTTGAGCAAGTAAAGTAAACAGGATGTATTAGTATTAACAGAGGCTGCTGGATGTGTGTCAGGAGTGTAACGTGGAGGAGCCAGAGTTAATCCAGTTATCTGGATTTGGCAGTGTGGCTCTTGGAAGCTCTTGTAGCTGTCTGAAGTCTAATCTTCTGGAATACCCCAAGGAGGTGTGTGTACCCTTCCCTCTGGGAAGGTAAGAGCTGCATGTCATGGGGGTTGCCCATAAGATCAGACAGATTAGAGGGAAGGAAGGCAGTGCCAAGGGTTTGAGCTGCCTCTGTTCCCTTTAACCTTCCTATTTCCTGACTTTTTCCAGAGCTGAATGTCTGGTGCCTCTGACCATTGTCTATTAATTTTAACTACTTCCAGCTTTTCAGCAGCAAATGTTTAATGGCTCAAGGATGTGGTAGCACATAACCAGCAGTAAGACATGTGGATTCCTCACTGCCTCTCAGTTAATTGTTTGGCCACCAGAAAAGCACTAGGAAAAGGCACTAAAAGTGAAACTTGGAATAATAGAGTGGTTTAAAATACTTGTGTGCAGCACTTTGAACTCTGATTTTGCAAGACAGGGTCTGCTCCCACCTCTCCCTTTTCCACGGAGCAATGCAGTGGGCAGAAATGTGACCTCAGTGCAGTTCATTTTCCTTGCTCTGAGGTCCTGCTTTTGAGCTGTATCCAGGAGCTCATTTGTGTTCTGATCCATGTGTGTCACAGGATATGGAACAGTAAGTCTAAGACATGGATTCCTTGTTGTCATGAAGACAATCCTGAAGCTAAAGAGACCCTGGGTCTTGAAGAACATGGAGTCCAGGGAAGGATCCTGTGGTTTGGTGGGAGCATGTGTGAGCTGGCACAGCCTTGTGCCATGTGTCAGCGGTTTTTCTGTTTCATTAGAAATCAAAGCAAGACATCGAAGATGAGGGACACGCGGCATGCCAGAAGGATGCCATTGGTGGGAATGTCAAGCTGTGCCGCCTGCAGCCGCTGCTGGAGGTGCCCATCCGAGAGGCCGAGGCCCAGCCCTTCGAGGTGCTCATGCAGTTCCTGTACACGGATAAAATAAAGTACCCCCGCAAAGGTAGGGCAGCAGGGTGAAGCAACACTGGCACCAAGGGCCAAATGTTTGTTTTGAAACAGCAGGATGGAGCATTTGCAGGTGGGCAGTCCTGTTCTTAACACTCAATTACTGACCTGAGGTTAAAAAAAAGCAGATTTTTATCAGAGCATGCCAACCATGTTTTTCTTTTTTTTTTCTTCTAATTATTTTTAAATATTAAGGAAAACCAGGTTCTTGGTCATTCCAAAAGGTGTAAAAACCCCAACCAAACAAACAAAAGTATTGTGGTATTTTGAATCTCACGGTATTCTTCCTGGAAGAACCGTGTATCCTGGCTTGGCTTATGTCCTTTTTCTGCTATTCTTTGATCCTTTGCAAAGTGAGCCCACACAGCAAGGCAGAGTAAGCCAGTATTTATCACCTCTTCAAAATGCCAATCCGAAGGAGTGCCTCAAGAAAGGAAAAATCCATTTGATGCATTAATTGAAGTTCTTGGAGTTAAAAACACTTGTGGGCTGTGAAGTAATAGCCTGAGATCTCTCAGTTCCCACGCAGGGAATCCAACTCCTGGCTGTGTGAGTGATGAGGGCTGTGGGGCTGGATATGACTGGATGCACTGGGGAGATTTCAGCTGCTGGGGCTGGGACAGCTGCAGCCACAGGTCACAGACTGGCACAGTGAGGTACAGCTGTCCTGGCATCGAGCTCTGCTTCAGCTTCACTCCAGGATCTTTCATTTCTGTGAAGGTGATTCCCAGAAAAAGAATGACTTGTGAGCAGTTGTGCCCAGGCTTTCCCTGCAAGGAGGCCTTTCTGTGAATGATCCCAGTGAATGGTGATGAGGGAGCTTGCTCCTTGGTTTTGGCTGACATTGCCACATCCCTCTCCCAGCCATTTGCTGACCCTTGGGCCAGACTCAGACCACGGGAAGGCCTGTCCCCCTGAGCTCTTCCCATTGTTACAGGCTTCCCAGGCAGCCTGCTCCCCTTCCCCCAGCCCATCAGAGATTCTTGCTGGCACTTCTCTTTCTGCTGGGACCCTCCAGTGGCCTTGCCCTGCCCATTTGTTTTCGTAGTTGCTCCTCTCAGTTCAGAGAGCAGCACCTTGGGGAGCCATCCAGAGGCTGAGCTAATGGAATTGGGCATGCTTATCAAATGGGATTTTCCAATTAGACTCAGGGAAGGCACGTGATGTGCAAGAGGGCTTTTCTCCATTAAAAAGTAGTTACAGCAGATGGGCAGAGATCTCCTGTGAGGAAAGCAAAGGCTGTGGAGGATTATTCCTTGAGTTGGTGTTCCAGTAGTCCCATTGCAGTGGTCTACAAGGGTCCCCACTGCCTCTCTTCTAGGCCAGCCATGGATCCGTGCACACACAAGCGCAGAGTGCCTTCGTAAGGGCCTGTCAGCATCAGGGAGCTGGTTGCTAATACTGTGTAAAGCCCAAGGACTCTGGCAGGGCTCTTGGCAACTGGGCACCGTGGGCAATTGGGCTGCAAGCTCTGGTGGCTTGTCAGGGATTTTAGAGACTTCACGTTCTTTTGAAGGTTTTAAAAAACTGTGATCCAGATTGTCACAAAATCTTTGTCCAAAAATCCTTCAGGGTGGCTGTTGCATGCCTCAGTTTTAAAACTCCTTTCTTCCTTTTTGTCTGACCAGGAGTAGAATCTTTTCTCTATAAAAATACTCCAGTTGCTGACCATTCCACCATTCCGATTGCTCAGGTTGATGTAAAAAGAAATACTTTTAGAAGGGTTCCTCTCTTTGTTCTGTGAGCTCTCTAGCAGTTTTCTCTCTTGCAATTTCAGGTCACGTGCAGGATGTGTTACTCATTATGGATGTGTACAAACTGGCCTTAAACTTCAAGCTCTCTCGACTGGAACAGCTCTGCCTTCAGTATATTGAAGCATCCGTAGATCTGCAGAATGTGCTGATTGTGTGTGAGAATGCTAACAAGCTTCAGCTGGATCAGCTAAAGGTAATCACATTCTGCATACAGATCAGAAATTTTTAACAATAAAATTTATGTAATTAATGTTTTGCCAGAGCTATCAGCTTTTACAAATTCATCCTTCCTATAATTACTGTTGCTTGAGTATATTTAGTGTGGGTTGTCCTGCAGTGACTCGTGATATTATGTAGGGCTTTTTCACTAAGTGCTCAATATTTTTCCATATCTGCTTTGTAGGATGTCAAGGGCAGAGTGACTTTGTCTCTTCATCAGTTCACTCTCACTGCAGCAAGATGGAACCAGTGCATTTCCTGGTCCTGCTGTGTTATATATACAGAGCCTGGAGACAGGTTCTTTCACCTGGGCTAATGAAAAAACTCAGTTCTGTTCTCAGGCCTTTGTTCTGAAAAACAAAATGTGCCTTTGATTCTCCACCTCTGTGTGGTGAGTGTTTGCTGACAGTCAGGGTAGAGTCAGTCGCCCTGGCTGCAGCCTGAGATGTGCTGGGCTGGGCTAATCCCACTGCAGTGCCCAGAACTGATTCTGCTGGAGCTGCAGTGCCTGTTTGGGCAGCCCCTACCCCCAGACCAAAGGGCAGGGCAGGACCACACAGTGCCTGTTAGATGATGTGCAGTCTGTGCACACCAGTGGCTGTATCATTGGCAGCACAGTGAGGCTGGAGAAACCAGTATGCACCAGCACTTCCTCAGGCACTCTGTCTGCACTGAATTTGGGAGAGGAAAGCCCTCCAGGAGCACAGCAGCAGAGTCAGCAGCAAGGATGTAAATGCTGGCACAGCCTTTGATGCACGGGACTGTGGTGCCATCAGCTGCTCAGAAGCTCAAGCCTTGGTGGCAGTTATTTCAGGTCAGCCAGGGGCCCCCACGCGCCCTGGCTGCCTGTGGGGTGGCAGGGGCACTTCCACACAGTTCCAGTTGGGCAGGATCACCCTGAGCTGGTACCCTGTCTGCTCAGGTGTGTGGTAGTCCTCGTGGATGAGTCCTCTGCAGAAGTCTGCTAATCCTGACAGATCCATTTGGATCCCAGGGGAAATAACCTGGCAGAAAACAAACAGTAGTAATTATTCCTTGGGTGAATTTGTACACACCTTATGATGAGCTGGTATAGATTGTATTTATTGCTTATTAAAGCATCCTGAGGGCAAACCTTGGTTCACACTGGAAAATGAAGTGCCCTTTTTTTGTCTCTAACTGTTCAGCATTAGGTCTGGTTCATTTGTCACCTTTCCACCCCACTGATTTTTATAAGAAGTTTATCACACAGAAGCCTGCCAAAGGTCTCAGACTGTTTGCTCCCTTTATGGAAAAGGTGCAGGCAAAACCCACACAAGGAATCCTGCAAGCTCTTTGGACCCTTAATAGATAGTGTCAAGAGTTAAAATCTCTTCACCCATCTAATTAACTTCTGGTATCTAATTGTGTTAAGAATTAATATGAAACAGCAACCAATCTTCATTAGCTCCATGAGGTTTTTGGTATCTCCTGAGATTCCTGTTTTAGAAAGCTTCAGAGCTAGATGGGAGACAATTAAGCTCTTCCTTGTTAGTATTTCTAGTCAAGTTTTTCTGGATGCTTAGAATTGTCCTGGATTTCGTTTCAAGCAGGACCCTAAATGGTCACTTAGGAAGGATAAGGATATAATCATTTGATAGTTCCAGATGCAGGATCCATGTGGAGGGTCCTAAGGAAAGGAGGGCTGATGGCACATGTAACGTGTTGACACTTTTGGGATGCTGTAAGATGACTTCAAACAGTAAACCATAAAATTTTTAGTTAATATTGGTGTGTTTTTAAGGAACATTGCCTGAACTTTGTGGTGAAGGAATCCCATTTTAATCAAGTCATAATGATGAAGGAGTTTGAGCATCTCTCTTCATCCCTCATCGTGGAGATTGTCCGGAGAAAGCAGCAGCCTCCTGTCCGAACACATTCCGACCAGCCGCTCGACATCGGTAACTTCCCTGCTTTGTGGGGTCCTTACTTGGGCTGGTTTGGCATTGCTGGTGGTTTGTTTAGCCTGGGAAGCAGCCACAACCAGTTCCCAGTTGGGATAATGTGCTCAGGCTCTTTCCCTGACTGAGACAGGGCACAACAGTTCTTTTTTCAGTGAGTTTCAATCAGAACTGTGTCCCATCGAAGTACATGAGAGAGTCCATGGGAAATAGTCATGTTCTTGAAATAAACCATCCTGATCCTGTTCAGAGAGATGAGAGAAGGAGCAGAAGGATGTAAGGAATGATCCAAAAAAAGGCAGTGGACAATCAGTGTAAGTGGCTGGAGGGTAAAAAAGCTGTGCTGGGAACTGTCCTGCTCATAGGTGTTCACCAAGGAGGAGCAGGAGGGAGGAGGAAAATCTTGTAAGGCACTGTGTGTGTGTGTGAAAGGAACAAGAGATAGGGAGAAGGCAAAGATTTGATTTACAGTTCTATCATAGAATTCGTCAAGGACTGATCTGGGACTAGCTCTTACTCAACATCCTGACATGCAAAACAAGGATAAAACAGCTCATAAAAATCAGCTTGTGAAAAACAGCTCATTTTGCTCCAAGATTAGGAAGGAGGCTTGCCTCAAGCTCACCCCAAGGGTCCCAAAGGAAGGAGGGGCTGGAGTTTGGAGATCTGTTAGTTCAATAGGTCACTTGGAACTGTCGTGTCTTTATTTCACCACATTCACTTTCAGGAACATCTTTGATTCAAGACATGAAGGCTTACCTGGAAGGAGCTGGGACTGAATTCTGTGATATCATCCTGCTCTTAGATGGGCACCCCCGGCCTGCCCACAAGGCCATCCTGGCAGCCCGCTCCAGGTGAGCCCCTCCAGGTTCCTCAAGCTGTGCCAAGCACTGTGTGAATACAGGGCATTGCTGGGCAGTTTGGACTCAGCTGCCTTGGTTTAGGAGACAGGGAGGAACTTCCATCTGCGAGGAGTGTAAGACGCAGCTTTGCTCAAGGAGTGTAATAAGCCTTTAAGCAGTAGTGATTAAATTTTTTTTCGCATTTGATACCCAGCAGGGAAAGATAGAAGGAAATTAAAACTGCAGTGATTCTCCAGAGGATGTGTGAGAAGCTGCACTGCAAGACAAAGAATCTGTAAAATCACAGAAAGGGAAAAAGGGTGAAAAACATAAGGTGGTTTCAGTGAAGTAGAAAGCAACAGATGTCCACTGAGGTCAGAAGGAGCCTTCTGACAGTGAGCATTCATATTGAGTCACGTGGAACTTGAATTTCTTTCTCTCTTGCTGGTATTTAAGACTGGTTATGTATAAACATAACAAAAATGGTGCGTAACAGTGACTAGATTGTTCCCCTGCTTTATGCAGAGACAAGGAGTTCACCCTGCTGAAGGTGGGACTGTTCTCCCTCCTCAGGAGACGAGTGAAGTGGGTTTGTCCTGCACTTGTGTTTTCTGTGGACCTGCACCTTACGTTCCACCAAACATTAAGTGTTCCCATAAAATCTCTTTTAAATACTGCCACAATCATTTTCCAGTCCCAGTAACAATATTCAGTATTAGTTACTGTGGTATTTTACCAGAAGCATTTCACAGTTCTTAAAACAGCCCTGATGATTGGCAGCCTGTAGATACCAAGGAAATTCATAATGCTTTAAGCTCTTGACTGGGTCTTATGCAAATTAGGCAAAAATCAAAGCACCATGTGTCCTAATTTTCAAGAAACAGACAAATTTCAGGTAGTGCTGATGGTAATTAGGGGGATTATATTTGGAGTTTTCACTAGCAGACATATTTGAAAATATAATTTAGCAGTATTTTTGCCCAGGTTGTCAACTGAATTTGCTGCACTGGAAGCTGCAGCTCTGAATAGCAGCCTTTGAACAATACTGGGTTAAACCATCTGTCTGCAGAATGTATTACAGCAGTTTTATTTCCCTTTCCAGCTACTTCGAAGCCATGTTCCGCTCCTTCATGCCAGAAGATGGGCAAGTGAACATTTCTATAGGTGAAATGGTCCCTAGCAAGCAGGCCTTTGAGTCCATGCTTAGATACATCTACTATGGAGAAGTGAACATGCCTCCTGAAGACTCCCTGTATCCTTAAATGTGAAGGAACTGAAGGATCTGAGTGCGTGTCAGGCAGATCACCTTCCCTTTACTTTGGGTTGCCTGGCACAGTCTGGCAGTGTGGTGTGTCAGGGTGGCACTGGCAGGCTCTGCACTGTCACTCCTGGCATGGATTTGTGTTTGCCACCAGTGCTCTTACCTTTGCTTTACTGTTTATTCCTCAATGGGATGAATAGGTACCTCTTTGCTGCACCTTACTACTACGGCTTCTCCAACAACAGACTCCAAGCCTACTGTAAGCAGAACCTGGAAATGAATGTCACAGTGGAGAACGTGCTCCAGGTAATTGTCCCCAGGGACTTCAGTTAATCACTTGACTTAGTGGAAAGCCAAGGGATCTGGTCAGGTGGGTATCCCCAGTGCCACGTCATCGAGACTGCCCAGGGCCTTCCAAAGGCAGTGGCCCTGCGTGGTGATACGTGTGTGGGAGCCCAGCCTTCACCAGCATTGTTCCTTACCCGATTTTTGTGTCACCTCTGCTCCTGTGCTGTGCTGAAGGGTTTGGCAGGTACTGCTCACTTGACTTCTCCTGAGCTCCTCATTCCCCATTGCAGAACTGTGTTTCTAAAGGTGTTTTGAAGACTCACCAGGAGCTCAGCACTCAACTACAAACCCTTTTTGGCAAACATTTGTACCAGGGTAAAGGGGGATGTGCAGGTGACACTAGTCTTGTTTTATCAGTGATGCTGACAGGATCTGGCAGTGGAGTTTGAGCTGATAAAAGATACTGTGTGGTAAGAAAGCCTCCAGTGCCAATGCCAGCTCCCAAACCCTCTGCAACACGAGGTGAAGCAATTCCTGCTGATTAGCTCCCGAGGACTCCATGCATTTTAAATCCAAAGCTTATTTTTTAATAGTTCAGAAAAGATTCAGTTTGTAAAGCAAAATGGAGTTGTTTCCCTGGCTCAGAGGAGTTTCCTGCTCTGGGTCAGGACAGTGTTTGTGCACCTGAGCCATGCAGAAGGGAAATCACATCATTGCTTCTGCTCTAGATTTTAGAGGCAGCTGACAAGACCCAGGCCCTGGACATGAAGAGGCACTGCCTGCACATCATCGTCCACCAGTTCACCAAGGTTGGTTGCCTCTTTTCTGTGGCTTTTGAGAGCTGCTGTCCTCTGTCACTGCCTTCGTTAAAGACATTAATATAGGCATCAGTTTAATTCTTCCTCATGTGAGAGAGCTGAGAGCTGGCGACATGCTACTGACACTAACTGGTGGGACTGCTAGGCACACTTCTCACAACAAAAATAAATGAAAAACTGGAACAGCCTGGAAATGTGAAGACCTTCCAAACCAGAAGTTACCCAAAATTGCTTCTATTTCCACTTGTTCCAGCTGCTAATTTTGTGCTGTGCCCTTGTTGGGTTGTTATATAGCAGGATACATTTGTTGTGTATTGTGGGCACAAATCTCTCCCTCACTAGCAGTTATTAGTGTGCTGTTTATATTCCTCTTGAAGTATTCTCTGTCATACATGTTATATTGTCATGTGCTCTAAAGCAAATTACCGTGGCCTGGCTGGACTTTCTGTGGTTTCCACATTCAGCAGTTGGACTTCATGCTCTTGGAGGTTTTTTCCAACCTTAACGATTCTGTGGTTCTGTTTTGATATGTGGGATGGTGCATTAGTGGCAGGAAAGGTCAAGAGCCTGATGTGCTGATATACTGCTGTCCTCACTTGAGAGAATAAGGATGTTGTCATTTAGTTGTTCCTATGAGATGTGATCCCTCCATGAGAGTTCCCCAGCATGTCACCAGTTCACTGCACAACTCATTAGCATTGCTGAAATGGGTAGATAAATCATAGGAATTGGGATTTCTGGATGCTACACGCTTACTGATAATAATTCCCTAGTTAGTATTCAAGTAGCTTGCTCTCCTTTGTATGTTTAAACTCACAATCCTCCTCTTGGGGATGGAGAGCTCTGCTACATCCTGTTAGTGTCTGGAGAGGAGACAGGGAGGTGTTCAGGCTCTTCATTAAATGCCAAAGCTGCTGGAGCGTGACACATTTTACATTCAGAAATAACTGAAAATGCATAAAAAGCATTGAGAGTGGAGCCAACATCCAGGAATCACTCCCCAGTATGAGGTTACAGCTCTTTGCCTTCATCTTACCTGTTCCCCTCTGGCCTCATGAGTCCTTGGGAGCAGCCCAGTTCAGCAGAGGTGGGGAGCAGTCACTCTGGGGCGCAGGACAACCCTGGGGTTTGGGTTCAGGGCCTTGCAGCCACACAAAGGCAAACAGGTGGTGTGATTGTCCCCAGAAAGACTGGGGGGAATGGACATTGCGACACTCAGAGACAGCAGTCGGAGCTGGAGGGCGTTCCTCTGCTCCACTTCCTCACCAGGATGTGGGGAAATGCTTTATATTTAAACTGTTGACTGGTAGAACAGTTTTCATCAAAACGTGTCTGGAAGAGTGTCAAGCAGATGTGCACGAAGAAATCTCAATTATGCAATGTTTTCCCTTGGCCTGAGAGGCCTCAGTATGTGATTTTTGGCCCGGGCTGGGTGGCTCGGTGTGGCTGGGCACGGACACTCCATGTTCTGCTCCTGGGCCAGCAGTGGGCTCTGAGGGGCATTTGTTCTCGTGCACAAACCCTGTGGGTCACCAGGACTCAGGCAGGCCGGGTCTGTGGCTGTGGCATCTCCTGTTCTTCCAGCTTATTTAATGCTGTTCTGGATTGGGACTGTTAAAGAGCTTTCCCCGCAGTAGGAACGTTACTGAAGAGCTGTTCCCAGAGGTTTGCTGCTTTAGGCAACGTGTTTTCAGGCTCCTGTGTGTCAGTGTTGTGCAAAAGCCCTAATAAAACCTGCTGTTTTGATGTGTTTGTAGTAACACCCTGATCTGTTCTGGAGTGCTTGCCTGGGGGCAGGGACAGGATTCCCAGAGGTGCTGAGGGGGTTCTCTCTCCCTCCCAGTCCTGGCAGACCCTTAGTTTGAGGATATAGCTACAAGCACATGTCCTGAGCTCTTTCCTAAAGCATCTGCAGCCATTTCCTTCCTGGGCTTCAAAAGATGATCGGGGTGTCTTTATCACAGTCCAGCTCCCTCTGGCAAGGTGATAATCTCAGCTCAGGGAATTTGGGCTGGGTGGGTGGATAGAGGTGATAATCTCAGGTCAGGTAAGGCAGGCTGGCTGAGCCTGGGCTCTGGGCACAGTCTGCCCTGGAGGCTGGGGGTGTGTGTTAGTGCCTCTGGACCGAGGGGTTACTGGCTCCTTACCCTGAGGCTGTGAAGAAAGAAGGAATGTGTGGAGCTCCTTTTTGCTAACAGTTGAGCTTCTGAACATTCTAAAAGCATAAAGTTTGTTGTAGATTCTCATCTGTCTGATGTGGAGAGGTTTTTGTTGGCGAGTGCTCCAGTGACCTGCTTTGACTGCAGGAGGAATGCCAGCAAACCCAGCATGGACATTGAGAACAGCTCTCCTCAGGAGCACAGGAGCGAAGAGATGAGGCCCTGAGTCATGTTCTCAGTGGGAACACACAGACCTCAGGGCTCAGGCTGTGCTGGTGCCCAGCGTGGCTGTTAGCAGAGTGCTCAGTTGGTGGGCAGCACTGAGGCTGCCAGTACCAGCAGAGGGGCAGCACTGGGGGCAGATTCCTGCTGCTCTCCATTCCCAGCCCTCCACACAGGCTGGATTTGGTTCTAACCCTGACTGGAGCCCCACAGTCTGTTCCCTGCAGCCCAGCCCCACAACTGGGATCTCACACCACCTATGCCCAGCCCGAATCGCCTGACCTTCCATGGGGCTCCAGGGGTAAAAGGAGGATACATCAGCTGTGATTTGGGGAGGGTTTTAATTTCTTCCTGTTTTTTCTGTTTTGTTTTCCTTGAAGGTCTCCAAGTTGCCAAATCTCCGCTCGCTCAGTCAGCTCCTCCTCCTTGACATCATAGACTCCTTAGCTACCCACATCTCAGACAAGCAGTGTGCGGAGCTGAGTGCAGACATTTGACATGCCTTGGTAATCCAACTTCTCATTTGTTGCTCAGAAACAATGGCACTTTAGAGTTGCCTCTCGGGTTTGCCATTCCATACCAAGCTGCTCAAAGCCTTCATGCTACAGCAGCCTGGAGGAGCAGGGACAGCTGAGGTGCTCTGCTGGGTTTGTACCTTTGTGCAGCATTTGGGCTTTGGTACATTTGTTACCCAAATGTGGAACTGAAACCATTGCAGGAATGAATTAATACCACGTTGTTTGGGGAGCTACTACGTTCATAATCAATCCCATTATTACTTGCATACTGTAAAATCAAGCAATCATGAGTAGGAGAGTCACTAATCCTTTGAAACACAATATTTAAAGAATACTATCTAAAGAGCTTCAGCTGACCCAGCTGGGGTAAGTCAGAACAGAACTGGGAATAGGGCACGTGGTGTTCACAGGGGAACTGGCCCTCAGACCAGAATGTAGTGACTTTTCAGAGACTCCATGGTGTGGATTAACAGATAAGCCTCTGTGCAACTGCCTGGATTGGTGGGCTGTGGGAATCCAGACCTGTGCTCTACCAGACTGGCAGATTACAGTGGTTCTTTCTGACCATCAAATCCATTAATCCTGTCTTGCTAAGCCTTTCTAAATCTATTTATTAATAAAGAATTAACATCTTCTCCTGGCATTTCATGATTGACTTGGCTTTCATTTTGGAAAAAATGAAGCAAAAAGTGTTCCGAGCTTGATGACGGTTACATTGTTAAAAATAAGTGTGTTACATCTTGTTACTAATTTTATACTGAAGTGTCTCTGTGAGCCATTGCCTTTGCAGGAAGGTGAGTGAAGGCAGAATGCCCTTCCCAGCCCAAGACAGAGCAGCTGCAGTTCCCTCCCCTTGAAGCCCCCAGCTCCGTGCTGGATGCTTCCCACACTGCAGAGCAGAGAGGAGAGGAGCTTCACCTCTGGATAATGTTGGTTGGAGAGCACCAGAGATCTGGTGTTGGTGAAGTGTCTGCTGGTGGAACTGTCTCAACCCTGCCCAGAGGGCCTGGGGCAGCCCTGGGAGGGAGCAAAAAGCTGGGAACCAAAACCTTGTCCTGCCTCTAGGAGGGGGGAAGCTGCTCTCTGCTTGGCTGGTGGGAATGGCTGGAGCAGCTCCCAGCCCCTGCATTCCCACCTTTGCAGCTGTGATTTCCATTCAGTGAAGCAGGACCAGCTGTGAGCTCCTCTTCAGCATCCCATAACCTGACACGCCTGCTCTGTGTGCCGAGGGCATTGCAGTTGGTGCAACAGAGAATGTGTCACTTATTTAATCCAGGGGAGGTGCTTTAGGGACCACCCGGTTTGTCTCAGTGGTGGCTTGTTCAGGTGAGTCAGAGCAGATGTGACAGGTGCTTCTGAGAGCCAAGGGCACCTTTTAAACCAGAGGGACTGTTTCCAGATGCCTCGTAGGTAGTGAAGTCTCTTATCGGAGGTCACGTTAATTGTACTGACAGGCTGTGTGTTCTCTGGGAAACCAGATCTGCAGCTGGAGAAAGGTTCTCCACTGCAATTTGTAACAACATTCCCAAGTCCTTTCCAGCAATGCTGATCCACTAGAGGACACCCATTGCCCAGGGAAGCCTCATTCTCTTGGGCTGAACCAGCTGGTTTCAACCATGCCACAAACAGCCCCCTTGACTCAAATTTCTCAAATTGTTTGGTGTCTGGAGCTCCCTCCTGAGCCCACCTGGGAGGAAAAGCACAGCCTCTGACCTGGGCACCATGAGTGTCTTGGCTGTGGGGGTGTTTTGGGCTTAGTCTTGGCTCTAGAGACTGCAGTGCTGAATCAGAGATTTAGTGTGTGAAAACTTGTGGCCCGCTGTGATTTGCTCCTGGGCTGCTGTTGTGCCGGGATCGTACACCCCAAGTTTCCTAAGGGATCACAGAATGGGAGATGTTGTAGGGGCCAGCACACAGTGGGGGTGTGTGTGAGCTTCCCAGGGCACTTGGGTGTTCTTGTTCTTGCCACCTCAGGGGCCTTCATGGCCAGCAGGTTACTGGTGTTCATGCAGCCTCGGGCAGTTTTGGACTGGAATTTTGGGGAGGGTGGTCATATCCCTGTGTTTGCTGAGGAATAAGGAACAGTGTGGCTGTCCAGTTTTGTCTATTCCTACAGCCTCCACCATATATAGGCCACACTGGCTCTTTAAAGCCTTCAGGGGATGGCTGCTGGGAGGACAGGAACCAGGCCCATCCCTCCAGTGCCAGCACCAGGAGAAGCCAGTGGTGTCCCAGAGCAGGGCTGGCAGGGTCCCCTCCCGGGGCACCAGCAGGGAGTCATGCTAAGGTGGCCCATGGCTCATGGGGAACAGGCAAAACACAGAGGAAAAATTACACATTTTAATAAGGAAATGTGCAGTGAGGGGGAGGCACTGAGGTCCTGCCACTGTGAACACGGGCAGAGGGAGTGGAGCCCAGGTTGCCTTAGGTCTCTGCCACCTCCAAGCCCAGGATCTTCTTCACATAGTTTTGGACGTTGATGTGGAGCTGGGGGGCCGTGGCAGAGAAGGTCTCCATGGCCAGGGCCCGGGCAGTCTCCGACCCAGCCCACATGGCCCGGTACAGGGGCAGCGTGTACTTCTGCTTCCCCTGTGGAGACAGAGGAGGGTTACCCCCTGAACTCCTCCCTGTCTTCAGGGGGTGAAGCCCCCAGGACCCCCAACATCCCCCCCTGTCCCAAACACACGCCTCCACCATCGCCCTGTGCTTGGCCAGGGAGAGAGCACACCAGAATAACACCAAGGTTGTGGGTTTGATCCCTTAAGAGTTGGATTCCATGATCCTAGTGGGTCCCTTCCAACTCTGAATAGGTGTCCCTGCTTATGGCAGGGAGGTGAAACGAGATGAGCTTTGAGATCCCTTCCAACCCAAACCATCCTGTGGGACAAACCAAGAGCAAGAGCCACCCCTGGCCCTCTGGCACAGAAGGAGCTGTGCCCCATGCCCATCTCTCCCCACTGGCACACGGCTGGGCACAGCCACCACTGCCCAGGGACAAACCTGGCTGTGCAGGAAGTCCTTGACTTTGCTGTACTCAGCCTCCAGGTTGTTCTTGAGGACGATCTGACACCAGCGCAGCCTCAGCTCAGCGTTCTGGGCCTTGGAGATCTTGGGGTACATCTTGCTCAGCCTTTCCACATTGCCTGTGAGAGGGGGGTGGTCAGCAGCCCTGCAGGGCTCTGTCCCAGCTCCAGGGAACCCTGTGAGCCCATCCCAGCTGTGCTGCAAATCCTCTGGGATCCTCCCAGCCTTAGGCCACCCCTGGAGCCTCCCCAGGCTCTGGAGCACTTGCTGGCTCTGGGCAGGAAGGTGCCTGTGTCAGGCCTGCCAGGCTGGGCAGCCCTGCAGAGCCACATGCTGGTGGCTTGGGAGGGCAGCACAAAGTGGGGGGAGATCCCTCAGCAGAGGTGACAAGGGGAGGTGACAGCACAGCTGAGCCAGCCTGGGGACAGCAGGGCTCCTTCCTGCCACTGCACATGTCCCCATACATCCAGGGACACGCTTAGCCCAGCTCTCTATCCCCCACCACACCAACTGAGGGTTCCCTGACACCAGCACCCACACAGCAATTGGAGATGGGCTGGTGGCCACACATCCGTGTGTCCCATGGACATGTCCTCATGTCCCCAGCTGTCTGGCTTGACTGGGGCATGTCACCCTGGGTCTCCTATGGGCACCTGGCCCTCACCTTCAGGCAGGGGGGATTTCTGCAGGACCTGATCCAGGAAATAGACCAGCTGGTATGTCCTCCAGCCCGTGATGTCCACAGCTTCGATGGCCTCCACGTTCAGGCCATCGGCTGCCCAGAGCTCTGCCAGCTCCTCTGCTGGCTTCATCAGCTGCTGCCCCGGAGACAGGTCGGGCAGGTAGGGCGGCCAGCCCGGCGTGTTGAGCCAGCGGTCGAACTCAAACCCTGCAGCGAGGTGGGAGGGAGAGCTGGGAGCAGTTCCCCGAGCCCAGGGACCACCCCCTTCTCCCAGGAGGGTGCTGCTGCTGCCCAGATCCCCCACTGCCTCCTCCCAGGGCGTCCCCAGCACCACCAAACCTGCCCAAGGACAGTGAGCACCAGAGACTAAGCGGGTGAGGCTGTTCAGCCACGCCAGGCTCAGGGTGTGCTGTGGGTATCAGCCCTGGTGCTGCCAGTGGGATGAGCTGGCTCCGGCACGGAAAGCTCCTGCCAAGCCTGGATCTCCAGCAAGGCTGGGCTGAGCCCAGGGCGCTGGCTGGGCCAGATCCCAGTGCTCACCAGACTCACCAGGCTGAGTCATGGCAACACCATGAAACAGTGCCCGAGCACAGAGCAGGGACTGGGTTTGGGTGGGAAAAAAATCAGGCTGAGCTGGCATATGCCCAAGCCTGGGCTAGTGCCTGATCCCAGCTGGCCAGTGCCCGATCCCAGCTGGCCAGTGCCCGATCCCAGCTGGCCAGTGCCCGATCCCAGCTGGCCAGTGCCATGCCTCTGTCAGAGCTGGGACCGGCATCATCTCCAGTGACCACACAAAGGGATCCGCAGGAGACATGGGCAGCTCTGACAGCTGTGGGACTGTGCCCTGGCCAAGACAGCACTGCACTGACCTGGGATGGAGTCCACACCTTTCTCCTTCAGCTCCGGGAAGTACTCCAGGAAGAAGGCGAGGGTGTCGTCGGCAGTGATGCTCTGGAACTTGAACCGGTTCACATAGGCCTGCAGGGATGGCCAGGGGTGATGCCAGACACCCTCACCCCAGCAGTGCTGCCCAGCCCTCCCTGTGCTCCGTCTCATCCCTGTTCCCCACAGCCACTGGGATACCCCTCAGCATTCCCAGCACCTGCTGCCAGCACAAGGCCAAGCTCTGTTTTCACCTCGTTCCCCCATTAACATTCTCATTTCCCACCTCCTCTTTCTCTCCTCAGCCACCCTGCTCAGCCTCTCCTCCCCAGGGTCCTGCTGTGCCCTGGCCTCCTGCTGTGGGGTTTTGGATACCTCTGCAGCTCCACCTGGTACCTCCCCACACCCACCTGGAGGAAGGCATCGAACTTGCTCTGGTCACCCACGAGATGGGCCAAGTAGCTGACGAAGCAGTACCCCTTCTCGTAGGGCGTCTCATTGTACGTGTCGTCTGGATTGACACCTGGAGAAAGGCAAACCCCTCAGAAACCCTCTGCCCCCTGCAAAACAACACGGCCCTCAGGCACAACGTGAGTCCCTGCTCTGTGCTGGATGCAGCCCATCCCATCCCTCCTGAAGCCGTCGCTTCACCAGGGTCCCCCCACCCGTGCCAGTTTTATTGCCAGCCACAGAACAGCCCAGGAGGGCTCGCCCAGCCCGGCCCTGGCTGTCCTGCCCCCTGGGATGCCCCACAGACCTGCCTCAATCACCACCCGCAGCTTGTTGAGCGGGTGGTCCTCCCCCGTGGCGTCCATGTGCTGGCGCAGGAGGGCCCTTCCCGTGGCAGCCTCCAGGCAGGTGTAGGGCAAACCTGGGCAGAGAGAAGCAGGAGGTGTTCAGGGACCCCCATCGGCCCCCCCGGCACTGTGAGCACAGCAGGGCAGAGGAACAGCACCAGGGTATGAGCCGGGAGAGGAGAAACCAATAAACATGGCATTGGGATGGCAGGGCTGCAGAGAGGCACGGGGCAACCCAGCCATGGTCAGAGAGCTTTGTAGAGCCACTTCAATCCACCCGGATGCAGCAAATGGTGCTGGGACACCTGAGCTGCTGGAGGGGACTGTGAGTCCAGGGGGAGCTCAAGGTGGCTGGTGACAGCTCCACCAGGGAGCTGGGGAGGAAGAGGAAGGTGAGGCTGGGCAGGGACACAGTGCCCACATCCCTGCCAGGGGCTGAGGGAATCTGTCATCTCGGAGCAAAGGCAGTTCTGCTGCCACCAGAAATGGTTTGGGTTGGAAGGGACCTTAAAGCTCATCCCGTTCCACCCCCTGCCATGGGCAAGGACACCTTCCACTAGCCCAGGTTGCTCCATGCCCTGTCCAACCTGGCCTTGGACAATTCCAGGGATGGGGCAGCCACAGCTTCTCCAGGCAACCCATTCCAGTGCCTCGACACTCTCACAGGGAAGAATTTCTTCCCAATATCCAATTTAAACCTCCTCTTTTTTCAATGCACAGAAAATCCCACGGCGTTTGCAGCTGCCGCCCTTCATCCCTTCTGAGACACAGCGCTCAGGGGGACACACTGAGCCCTGGGGACACAGACCCCAGACCCACAGAGGGCTCAGCACCCACCCAAGGGCCCAGCACCCACACAGAGACCCCAGGCCCATGGAGGGCTCAGCACCCACAGAGGGCTCAGCACCCACGCAGACCCCAGACCCACAGAGACCCCAGACCCACAGAGGGCTCAGCACCCACGCAGACCCCAGACCCACAGAGGGCTCAGCACCCAAAGAGGGCTCAGCACCCACGCAGACCCCAGACCCACAGAGACCCCAGAACCACAGAGGGCTCAGCACCCACGCAGACCCCAGACCCACAGAGGGCTCAGCACCCAAAGAGGGCTCAGCACCCACCCAGACCCCAGACCCACAGAGACCCCAGACCCACAGAGGGCTGAGCACCCACGCACCGTAGACCTCGGTGGAGATGCGCCTCTGGGCGTACATGGTGAAACCCTCGTTGAGCCAGAACTCGCCCCACGTGGCGTTGGTGACCAGGTTGCCGAACCAGCTGTGGGAGATCTCGTGGATGACGACGTCCACCAGCGAGCGGTCCCCGGCCAGCAGGCACGGCGTCACGAAGGTGAGGCAGGGGTTCTCCATGCCACCAAAAGGGAAGGAGGGTGGCATGAACAGGATGTCGTACCTGCCGGGGAAGGCTGGGCTCAGATTCTACTCCTGAGGACGGGGCTGGGAATGGAGGGGCACTCCCTCCCCGGCCCTGGGGAACCTTCAGGAACCTTCCAGTCATACCTGCCCCAAACATAAGGTCCAAAGAGTTTCTCTCCAACCACCAGGAACTCCTCAATCACCCCATTGTATTCCTTCTTGGCAGCCTCAATCAGGCAGGGCTCGGCCCAAACACGGCTCCTGGCCAAGCGTGCGGAAGAGGAAGTTTGACCATTAGGAGACTTTCACCCTGTTGCTTCATCAGACAGAAACTGCACAGAAGTTTATTCCACGGTAAAAGAAAAACCTGCTGATAAAGGCAGCTATAGAGGCCAATAGTGCAAACTGCTGGGATTTCTTTCCTTGTCTGAATGTCAAAGGGCTTTTATATGGCTGCGGTGGCAGCTGAGAACGCGAGAAAGCACCAACCTCATGAGGAGATGGGGGACCCTCTGCCCTCATTCACGTGTGGGGTGACACGAGCGCAGCCTGACATGGCACCAAGGCTTCTCCTCAGTCCCCAGAGTGACAAGGACTCCCAACCTCAGAGCCCAAAGTGGTGACACAGACAGGGATGGACCAGGTCATGCTCCTGGCTGGTGTTTCTGCACTCCAGAGCCCCACAGAGCAGAGAGAAGAAGGAGGTGGCTGCCATGGGAGCTCCACCATGCCAGGGATAGCACCGAGGTGTCCTCCCAAGCCCCTTACCTTGGGCCAACATCAGCAGACACGATGTCCCCAACGGCCAGAGCGACCAGGTAGGAGGGGATTGGCTGGGACATCTTGAAGACGAAGGTGTTGTCTTTCTGCTTCTCCCAGCTCGTGGCACTCATCACAGCTGTGAAGCCCTCGGGGACCTGGATACGTGGATAAAAACATCCATTAGGTCCACATTGTACAGCCTGGGAGGTCGGCTAACCCAGTGGGGACATCTCTGGAGATACACAGGGACATGTGGAGCTACACCAGGACACCTGGAGGTACACTGGGACACCTGGAGCTACACTGGGACACCTGGAGCTACACTGGGACACCTGGAGCTACACTGGGACACCTGGAGCTACACTGGGACACCTGGAGCTACACTGGGACACCTGGAGCTACACTGGGACACCTGGAGCTACACTGGGACACCTGGAGCTACACTGGGACACCTGGAGCTACACTGGGACACCTGGAGCTACACTGGGACACCTGGAGCTACACTGGGACACCTGGAGTTACACAGGGACATGTGGAGCTACACCAGGACACCTGGAGGTACACTGGGACACAGTGACACAGGGACACAGGGACACTTGGAGCTGCCCCACGAGCTGCCCTGAGATAAGGAAATGCTGAAGTTGCAGGTGTGGAAGGGCAGAGGATGCAGATCCCTGAGCTGCAGGCTCCCCTCCTGATCCTTGCACAACAACTCGTTTTTCCTGTTCCCAAGCCAACACAGAACCCGTGGCTGATCCCCTGGCCTGGGCTGCTCCCAGGGAATCTGATCCAGTGCCCCCCATCCCAAACACGGGGTGAGCCCTGCAGTGAATAAGGTTTTTTTGGTAGAGAGCATCACACCAGGGAGCCGCCCCAGGCTCACCCTGCCGGGGTGGGGAGAGGGTTCTGCCAGAATTTTAAGGGAAGAAATTAGAGCAAGAGGCAAAATAAATCCATCCCAGCATCGCCAGCTGATGTCACCACGTGCCATTGACACTGGCTTGGCATCACACTGCAGCTTCCCTCGCCCACAGCAGGCCAGCACACCCGAGTGGCCTAACGCCGGTGTCACCACATGCCCACCCACAGGCAAGGAGGGAATCTGGATTATTTAGTCCTGTCTTTTGGGGCCAGTGGGTGCTCCTTCCACACTGGGAGTTCTGTAGCCCCAGCACCACCAGCAGGACCCAGCACAGCCCAGCATTACACCCTCCTCCAGCCCTGTCCCTCCAAACTCAGCCCCTCTCCGTCACCCTCCCACTGCTACAAATGCCAGGATTGGGAATCCCGCCAGCCTTGGGCTGCTGTGGGGCAAAATTAGGGGGTTCTGTGATAATGAGAGCAATTTCTTAGGGAAATGCAGCAGCATGAAGAGAGCAGATCCCAACAACTCACTGATACTTCAGCAGCAAGCATCGAGTCTTTTGGTCACCCCCCTGGTCACCTCCCACTGTGGGGACCAGCAATGCTCCTGGGGAGGGGCAGGAGCACCCCTGGGCTCTGAGGTCTCCCTGGAACTTTCTCTTCTCTGGGCTGAACAGCTCCAGCTCTCCCAGCCCGTGTCCAGAGCAGAGGTGCTCCTGCCCTGAGAACATCTCCATGGCCCCCTCTGGATTCTCTTCCCCACCAGCAAACTTTGCACTCATGGAGGTTTTGCTCCCGCTGGGAGTGAGGGAATGGCCAGGGCAGCTCCTGGAGCTCCTCTTACCTTCACGGTGGCCGAGTAGGTGAACTTGATCGAGGGGGTGTCAAAGCAGGGGAAGAAGGACCTGTTGAGGACAGCCTGGCCCTGCGTGTACATGAAGGGCTTCTGCTTCCCTGCCGTCTGCTCGGGGGTCAGCCAGCACACCTGGAGGGACAGGGACACGGTGAGGGGCTGCTCCCTGCGAGGGAGCCGGGAAGGGACTTCTCACCCGGGGTCTGCTGTCCCCTGCACCTTCCCTCGGCTGCCCCAGGGTCTGGTGGCCCCCAGTCCACACTCAGTGTCCTCCTGCTTCGCCTGTGCCCGATGACCCCTCCATCCCTCCATCCATCCATCCATCCATCCATCCATCCATCCATCCATCCATCCATCCATCCATCCACCTGTCACTCCTTGGGCCCAGGGTTTCCTCATCCCCCGACTCCCACCCTGGCCCGGTGTCTGGCCCCCCACTCACTCTGGACCTGGTGTACCCCATGTCCTCCTGGTGTCCCCCTCCCCACCCTGGACCCAGGGCACCCCTGTGTCCCACAGTGTGTCCCCCTACCCACCCTGGACCCAGTGC
>VWZG01000759.1:2089-12220 GCA_013396735.1 Grallaria varia
GGATGTCCCTCCTGGGGCCAAGTGTCATTGGCTCCTATGGGACGGGGGAAGCTTCGAGCAGCTTCTAACAGACGCCACCTGTGCAGCACCCCACTACCCAAAAAAAAAAAAAATTCAGCTACTGAAACCCAGGGCAGCTTCCTTCCCCCTTTTCACCTGGCAGCTTCTCTGCCAGACTGGGCTGGCACTGCCCTTTTCATTATGATCTTGCGCTGTCATTGTCACTGAATGCCACTGCCAATGTTCTACATACTATGGTGCAAAAATATATCCAGGACTTATGTCAGGAGCTGAAGGCTGCCTTCTGGCACAACACCAGAGCTAGTACACTGACTTAGCTCTGCAACACTATGTCATGGCTATTACCTTCCACCAGACAAGAGAAGTAATTTATATCTTAAAAAATGGTAACACTGAAGATGGAAAGGAGTTAGCTGTCAGAAATTTGAAGGACAGCAGTTCAACAAAGTTTAAAGAGAATTAAAAGCAGCAGGTCCTACTCACTGCCAAATGTGAAATCTTTGTGTGATACCTGACACTGGGGTTTTTGTGTTTGAAGGCTAAATTTTGTAAGAAAAATGCTTTTTATTTTGACTAAAGGCAATACTTCATTAAAGATATTAATTACAACATTAATACATTAGAGATATTTAAAGTTACAAACTCTTCATTAAGAGTGGCTGACATTGCTGAGAATTTTTCAGCATGTACTGCAAGATTTGTGTCTTTCTGATATAAGCCAAGGTTTGTTTTTTTCCCAGGGACAATGAAATAAATACAGCAGTTTCCATCTATTTGGTTCTCTTTAGACTACCACACTCCCTTAAAGAGACAGAGAGCTGAAACACAGGAGATTCCTCCTGAACATCAGGAAACACTTTTTCATTGTGAAGGTGACTGAGTGTCAGAAAAGATGCCCAGAAAAGTTGTGCAGCCTCCTTACTTGGAGATATTCAAAAGCCTTGAGAACATGGTCCTGGTCAATCACTCTAGGTAACTGTTGTGTAGAGCTTGGACAAATAATCTCCAGTGGTCTCAGCCTCAACCATTCTGTGATTCTGAGTTTATTTAGACATATTCAACAACTGGTTTTTGCTAAACGCCTGTATTCCTATATGGTTGTAGAAATATTGTATATAGTTAGAACAGCTTGCCAGAAATAGAATATGTGAAATTACTTTTTCATGATCCCTTTTAAAATACATAATTGAGTTTTGGATTTTTTTTGGAGTGCTGTGCAGAGAAATAACATGTTTTAGCAAGGATAGGAAGGAGGGATGTTGAGCTGGGCGCTCAAGAATATTTTCTTTCTGGATTATAGGAAATTCATATCTTACTAAAAGCATCTATGTCACAGCATGTGACATGCTGTTTTCCAAATAAAAAAATAATAGTAATGTGAAATTATTATGGAAGAATAATGGAAATATACAATGTCAATTACTTAACATTCTTATTTGTCAATGGTCACTCACGCTGGATTGCCTATTCCCATCCTTCTATGACTTCGGGGAAGAAGGGCTTATTGCTTGTGTCAGAAAAGGGCATACAGATTGGTTAGACCACCTCCTTAATTCTATACACAAAAGGTCAAAATTGTTACATCAAGCAGTTCAGACTATTGTTATGGATAAGATGTGCAACATTTGAAAATATACAGCAAAAATCAGTGACAAAATTGAAAGATTAGTCCATGAGATCATCTGCAGCTACCTTTGTTGTCGCCTATGAGTGGTAACTTGCCTATGAGTGGTAACTTGCAACTGTTCAGACTAATATGCTTAAAGGCAATTTTGTGTGATTTTGGGATCCACAGCTTCAGACGATATTGTCCTTTGTTGCTTTTTACCAGCAGTTGTGGAAACAAATTTCAATTTCATTTAGTTTGTGTACAGCCGTAAGAGTGATATGCATGAGTCTTCAAAAAAGTTTGTAATGGATTTGCTTCAGATTTATCAGTGCAATGATTGCCATAATTTTGACTAGTACTTGTCAAATAGCTTATATGAAATTATGATAGCCAATTGTCATTCAGAAATGAAGCATCATCCACTGTGAACTGAAGAAAGTGATATGTAGATTTGAATTTACTCCTGGGGTTTTTATAGCACTACATCAAGGATTAGATGGCAATTTAGGTTTTCTGCTCAAAGCAGTCTTGGGGTACTTCTTTACTTGGTACTTTACTATTAAATACATGAAAATATTGAAGCTAATTTAGTCAAGTTTAGGTAAATTTCCTTTTAAAAACTGTAAAAATGTAATTGCTAATGACTGCCAATGAGTTATTGTTTGAGTTGTTAATGTAGTCAGAGAAGGCCTGGAAGATGTCCATGCAGATGTTTTCTAAAATCATAGTCCTGATGAATTTTGATAACTAGTTGGCTTGAGTGGGGTTTTTTGTTGCTTCATGTGAAATTACCTCATAGCATGGGAAGCAACTAAGGAAAATTCAGCTAAGCATTAGCATTTTCCCTTGTAGTATTGCCTATTTCAATTTCGACATCAATTTTAAAACAATTGCTCAATATAGCAACTCTGTACTGCAAAATGTAGGATGCACAATAGCGTCCATTAATGTTGATTGAAGGCATATGACTGGTCATCAGCTCGACAGTGCTAATGAGGTAGTGTCTGTAATTAATTCAAAATGCAAGAATCAGAGTGGTTTGAGTTGGAAAAGACCTTTAAAAAGTCATCTAGTCCATCCCCTGCAATGAGCAGTGTCATATTCAACTAGATCAGGTTGCTCAGAGCCATATCCAGCCTGACCTTGAATGTTTCCTCTCTGGGCAACCTGTCCCAGTGTCTCAGCACCCTCATTGTAAAAAATATCTTACTTCTATCTCGTTTAAATCTACTTTCTCTTATGTCAAAACCATGACTCCTCCTATTGTAACAGATCCTGGTAAAAAATTTGTCCCCATCTTTCTTGTGAGCTCCCATCAAGTACTGAAAAGCCACACTGATGTCACCCCAGTGCCTTCTCTTCTCCAGACTGAACACCCCAGCTTTCTCAGCCTTTCTTCATAAGAGAGATGTTCCAGCTTTCTGATCACCTTCACGGTCCTCCTCTGGACCTATTGCAACAGGTCCATGTCCTTCCTGNACTTCTATCTCGTTTAAATCTACTTTCTCTTATGTCAAAACCATGACTCCTCCTATTGTAACAGATCCTGGTAAAAAATTTGTCCCCATCTTTCTTGTGAGCTCCCATCAAGTACTGAAAAGCCACACTGATGTCACCCCAGTGCCTTCTCTTCTCCAGACTGAACACCCCAGCTTTCTCAGCCTTTCTTCATAAGAGAGATGTTCCAGCTTTCTGATCACCTTCACGGTCCTCCTCTGGACCTATTGCAACAGGTCCATGTCCTTCCTGTGCTGAGGGCTCCAGAACTGGACACAGTACTCCTGGTGGACCCATAGCCATGCTAAGGACAGCGGAAGGATCCTCTCACTTGACCTGCTGTTCATGCTTCTTGTGATGCAGCCCAGGATACAACTGTCCTTCTGGGCTGCAAATAAACGTTGCCAGGTCATGTCCAGCCTCTCGCCCAGCAGTACTGTGAAGTCCCTCTTGTCAGCACTGCTTCGACCTGCTCATGCCCCTGCCTATATAAATACTAGGAGTTGCCTTGACTCAGATGCAGAACCTTGTGCTTGTCCTTGTTAAATCTCATGAGATTCCCANTGGTGGACCCATAGCCATGCTAAGGACAGCGGAAGGATCCTCTCACTTGACCTGCTGTTCATGCTTCTTGTGATGCAGCCCAGGATACAACTGTCCTTCTGGGCTGCAAATAAACGTTGCCAGGTCATGTCCAGCCTCTCGCCCAGCAGTACTGTGAAGTCCCTCTTGTCAGCACTGCTTCGACCTGCTCATGCCCCTGCCTATATAAATACTAGGAGTTGCCTTGACTCAGATGCAGAACCTTGTGCTTGTCCTTGTTAAATCTCATGAGATTCCCACTTCTCAAGCTTATCTGAGTCCCTCCAGATGGCATCTCATCCTTCAGGTGTGTCAACTGCAGCACTCAACTTAGTGTCATCTGGAAACTTGCTGAGGGTGCACTTGACCCTCCTGTCTATGTCATTGTTGAAGACATTATTCTATTAAGACATTAATAATTCTAACCATCCTTTTGTTGATTTAATTAAAATAGTAGTAATTTTCTGCACAGTCACCCATAATTTAGTTAATCATAAAATACATGGATTAGCTGAATATTCCTCTTATTAATGAACATATTGATTCTGATCATCATATAGCTGCTAAGTACGTGGGACAATACTGAAAGTAAGCCCATTATAATAGTCTTGGAGTGATCCATTAGGAGGATTAAGGGAACCAGGAATGTCAGAATGGTATATAATTTCAGTCTGAAGAGTTATATTAACATCAAAGAGAATGCGCACGTGGGCCACACAGTTGTTGTTGGCTCACAGTGGTACTTAAAAAAAAAAAAAATAGGCCACTATTTAGAGGTCCAGAAGGTCATTTAACTGATTTCTGATAGAAATGAGTTAGAAGAGAGTTTCTCTATGTTCTTATTACTTTGGTTACTCTGTAAGGGAATAGTACATTCAGCAATGCTTCAGGCGTGCAGTGAGGTTGGCACTGATGCCATATTTCGAAGGCATTCACACATCCATCAGTGTGCTAGGCCATTGTGTGTGCTTATGTCTTGGAATTAGTTGGTAATCAAAGGAAAAGAAATGTTGTGAAAATGAACAGAGTATTAAAATATGGTTTCATCGAGTGAGATCCAGGTTGCAACAAATAAGGGACACTTTTAATTTTCACTGTTCTCCATTCCAGAAGTATCTCTGCTAGATGCATATGTGCCTCTCTATATATGTGTTGTCTTTGAGTTTTAGTAATAGAAATGAATTATTAAAAAAATGCTACCAGATTAAAATGTTAAAGAATTCTTGTCAGCAGGAAATGTCAGGTTACTTATGGTGGCAGAACTAGAAACTTAAGTGCAAGACTTAAACAGAAAAAAGGGAAGTGGTGTTTGACCTTTATCAACATAGATCCTACTTCATTTAACTGAGTCCAGTCATTTAAGATTAATTTAAGGCTACACATGATGGATGGAAATCGAAGCTCAGCCCCAACTGTAGTGGGTGTTGCTTACTTGCTTTATATTACAACAATCATTCAACCACAAATAGCTACAGTTAAACAGTTTGCAGCAGCTTGTATAATTTAGTAGAGAAAATAAAGGCTATAAGAGAGTCAATCTGAAATAAAGAAAAATGCCAAGGTGGTAGAATATGCTTACTTAAACCTGAATATGCTCAAGAAACAGAAAAGGTGACTATCAAAAATTCCAACATATATAGCTGCAAATCAGATATTTTCTCTACTGAAATTTCAGCTGACATTGCCTCTTTCCAGCTAGAAATATATCTGTTACTGGTGCTACTGTTCCTCTGCTGGTGTAGTAAAGGTTTATTGAGCCATACCTTGGCCTTAAGCTTACTACTAGAGAAGTAGAAAAGCCATCCTTAATGTTTTGACTTGTCTGTATTCCTGACCCACGTATCACATATGTCATTACATAAGGAAGAAAAAACCAGTTCTCACTTTTTTATACTTTTACTAAAATAATAGACTATTAATTATTACTGAGATTTAATTTATTTGAAAGACCCTGGAGGCTGAAGTGTTCACAGCACTTCACTTTGAATGACATATTCATATATTCCCAGGCACTGTAGAGCAGTGTTAGGTATCTCTCCACTACAGGGATGGTCATAGTGGCTACCACTGCTCACCCCTTGATTCCAGTTTCTGTGGGGAAATTCAGACAACAACTAGCTCCAGTTTTCAGATTTTAGTGCATGGTCAT
Source organism: Grallaria varia (assembly GCA_013396735.1). Classification (NCBI taxonomy): domain Eukaryota; kingdom Metazoa; phylum Chordata; class Aves; order Passeriformes; family Formicariidae; genus Grallaria; species Grallaria varia. Next base: position 7,948 of record VWZG01000759.1, read on the forward strand.
ATAAATACTTTGCAACAGTATATCTTCAGCTCTTTTTACTGAAATTTTATTACCATTCTATAAATTACTTGTTATTTTGAATCCCCTTTCACGTTAAAGAAAAAGGCTCTCAAAATATTCACCAGCCAAAACCTATCACTAGGAGCTAGTGACTAACAAAGTAGCATTTTAAAGAGTCAACATAATTAATGAAAATTAATGTGTAAACTCACAGGATAGTTAGTAAGTATATCCATATAAGTTTCTGGTACAGAGATATTGTGAGTTGTAGTGATATAGCCTATTATAGCATTTTTTGAGAAACTTAGACGTTAAGAACATGTGACTGAAGCACAGAGAATGTTCAGTTTTAGTGGAGTCAGTTATTTCCCTTGCAGCTGTGTTTAGACCTGTATCAGATTTCAGAATTCCCCCTTGGGTGATTATCTGGTTCTCTTTCACTGTTTTTTTATAGGGTCTTTTTTTTATTATTTTGAATATGCTGCCTTGGACATTGCTCTCTGAGCTTCAGAAAAGATTAAAAAAAAACCAAAGCAGTCCTAGAACTGCTAAAGATTATGTATATTTTAGAATCAATTTAAAGGCATTTTCCCTTCTACTCAGAATTAGAATTCTCTATAATTTTCCACAGGTATAATGTTAGAGAAAAGAAAAACGGACTTTTTTTGTATCATGCTTCCCCTTTCCTATTTGCAGTTCACATTTAGTCCTGTAATAAATGACTGCTCTGCTCCATGCTGCTTCCTGTCCAAAAAATAAGTGAATAATGGTAATGCTCTTTTCCAGGACTAAAATTGCTGTTTCAAGAGTTAGGTTCATAGTACTCTTTTTCAGTCCCCCATAGCAAAAAATGGAGGGGAGCAAAAAAAACCAGACAACTGTAACTCTTGTTAAAGAAATGAAGAAGTGCTACGTACCCAAAGTGACATCACTTATGACTTCTTTCCTTCCTGAGCAAAAAAGGAGCAAAATTAGAATAGCAGCTTTTCTAAATACAAGCAGGCAGTCTTGTGCCCATTTGACATACAAAATTGCAAACATTTCTTTTTTCCATAGAGATTTCAATCTTATGTTCTCTATTAGCATAGTAGATGTACTAGACCTGACTTCCCTCCAAGGTCCCCAAGGATCCAATGAACTGAACTCGGTATTTTATAGAAGCCAATATGATTTCTAGACTGCTGCCTCAGGACTTCCCCAGAGGACACTAATTCTTTCTCCTGGTGGAAGCATAAGCCAACATGTCCTGAAAATTATGGAGGCATAGTGCTGTCAGCTGGATGTCTCAACAACTGCATGAAGACACCAGTATGGACATCCCTTAAGCAAACACATATCATTATAATTGTTTCCCTTGCCCTCCATCCTCTCAATAGGTTTAAATCCTTCTTCCCACTCCCACCTAATTCCAGATACTAATTGTATTTTCTTTCTCTCATTGGAAGCTCATTAGTACATCTGTAGTGTTATTTATCCCATTTCCATAAATCAAGGGTTATTAGTAAGACAGGAGGAGATAATCCATAAAAATATTGCAATCAGAGAAACAGCAAGTGCCCTGAAGGAAAGGAAGTTGGGAGTTAATTAATGATTACTGTGGATGTTTTCTGGCACACCAGCCCAATTGTCACCTTTTTTGTTGTTTCTTGTTTGTTTTGTTGTTGTTGTATTCTGCACTTAGTTTTTTCTAAATTTGAGATAAGCCACAATTTTATATAGTAGTAACATTTTATTTACATGCATGATACAAAGCCATACTTAGGTCTCTTGCCTGCTACTTAACAATAGAGGTGTGCAGTTGTGTGTGTGTATGTTAGAAAGGTTATGTGATCTATCAATTAAAAATGTTGAAAAACAATGTTGTAAGGCAACAAAATTTAGATGATGTGGTGTGAAGTTTCAGCTGGGGGTAACTTAGAGACAGTTGTTCTTGTACAATTATGTTGAAGTATTTCTGAGCAATTTTCTAGCACAATATACTGCACTGAGGTGAAGCAGAGCATCTGCTGGTACAACTGTCTCTAAGCTAAACAAAACTCTGCTTTCAGTGTCAGGCTTCTCAAGAAATGCACATCAACAGAACTGCGTATGTCTGAGTGCAGTACACAACCTCAGTGCTAAGTGAAAACACATCACAGAAAACATCTCACAGCAAAAGATCACACTTGTCAACAATTTTGGAATGACTTGTAAAGGTCCTTAACGTTGATTTATGACATTGTCTCCGCTGCCTCTTGAACAGGGTTTTCCCATATGGAGCCAATTATTCTATTGGAGTGACATACATTCTTAAAGAAAAAATTGAATTCTCAGTCTTAAAAGGAATAATAACATTTTGCTACTTCTAAGAAAACTAAAGCTCTTTAGAATACTTTAGAATACAATACAAACCTTGCAGCATTCCTATGAAGTTGCTTAGTACTTTTAAAAGATTAAGAGAGTGAGAAACAGAACTCGTTTAATGTTTTTGCAGGTTTATGGTTATATAAGGCCCAGAAGCTTTGAACCTTGATTCTCAGAACTTTCCTCTGGACTCTGCATTCATTTATTGTAATATGTTTTCTCTTAAGTATAAGAGTTGTAGTAAGTACATGAAACTTGTGACGGCTTCATCCTTTCAAAAATATTTTATTTTGTCACTTTGAATTGATTTCATGTTATGCAGCCACAAAAACAAAGGAAAAAAAAATGAGAGCCAGTTTCATGACAGGGAGTCTTTAACCATGAGAGACATATAGGAGGACTGTCAGGAAGACAACTGACATCATTGTGTTTTGAAGCCATCTGTTTCTGAAGCACTTATTTATAGTCCATGTATATGGATATATATCCATATACATGTATTATAAACCAGTGCCACACTAGGCCTACAGCAGTAGTCTTTCTTTTTAAGAATTCCATTTCTTACAAAGACTTCAGTATTGGATAAAGTAAAAACACGAGTCTCATAATTTAAACTTTCTGTTGTCAAAAAAGTAACTATCTGGATTTTTGCTCTATCTGCATATATATACATATATATACTAGTGCTTCATTATTTTGGAGATAGATACTTTAATCAGAAAACTGTATCAAATATTATATCGTACGCTTTCAAAAGCTATATAAGGGATCCTTATACTAAAATGGCTTATGTGTCTTTTAAACTATATACCAATAAAAAATCCACAATGATTAATCAGAAAAAAACATACAATGCTTAGATATGTGTAATACATAACATGGAAGAGTAGTACAAACACATTTAGAAAGGAAAGCTTAGCAAACATCTCCATGAATGTATCCATTACTCCAAAGCACTGAATATAAAACCTTGATGTCAAGAAGATGGTGTAAAACATGCAAATCAGTATCCATTGAAAAATGAAGAATGTTGAAATCAATACAAAAATTAAAACAGAACAAAATCTGGGGAAACACAGCTAGAATTGATATCTCCATATTAGTTAAAATGAAGGAAAAATTACATGGTTTCAACAGCAGTGAAGAATTATAGGTTAAAAAGTTTCTATTGATGTCCTTTTGCTTTCCAGGTTTCTAATCTATACCATTTTTCTATAAATACATTAATGAACTTTTAGGTTTTGAGTTGACGCAGTGCTGCTACTTTCCTTGATTTAGAAATACTTTTCATTTTTTGTAGTGCTCTTTTAGACACTTGACAAGAAAATGCACTTCATATGTTTTCTTACAGACACTGTCACAAACAAGCAGCACTGGGGATGCATACTGCTTAAGGATGTGTCAAAAGAATTTTTTTTTCTTTTTTAATTACTCCTCAAGGAGTTGAAAGTAAATATTTTAAATCCAAAAAAGTCAAAGGAAAGGTTTTCCTGTAATTTGTCTGTTTGTAAAATCATTTGAAATCTTTTTAATACAGTAAAGAGTAAATGGAACCTTCAGAAGCAAGCAAAGTTAGAGTAAGAAGTTTCATCAGATTATTAAGCCTGAATCTAATAAATGTTCTATATACCTGATTTGCTATAAAGAATAAATCTGAAAGCATGCTGGATGTTATAGAAATTCTTATTATCTTAGGAACTATACCATGAACTTCAGTCCTTATTTTGCAGGTAAGTATTGCAGAAGAAAAGTTGTATTTATTTGCAGGTCGTCCTGTGAGGGATGCTGAAGACTGTCAGGAATTCATAGGGATGATTTTGGCAACAGAAAAGTTCAAAGTGAGGGCTACTTATCATTTAACTAAGTTAATATCAAATGCAAAGGGATGGGGTTTTGGTGTTTTGTTTTTTTTTTTTTTCTTTGCAAAGAC
>VWZG01000759.1:12388-22599 GCA_013396735.1 Grallaria varia
ATTATAATGATACCTATTAGGATATGTTGGATAAAATATTAAATACTTATAATGCATAGCAAAAAAAGTCTACTAGTTGTCTTAGAATATAATTGTTTTATAAATATGAAAACTTAACAAAATCCATTTTGGAATCTGAATGTATGGTATATTGCAGCTATTTTTTCCACAAGGAAAATACTTTCAGGCAAGTTAGCGATCACACTTTAGACAGGTCATCAGAGATAATGTGTTTCTTGGTGTTTTGAGTGTAGGTGGATATACTAACAAGTTAACTTTCTTTACTAGTGTAGCTGATGCTGCAATTCTATAGTTTTTCCCAAGAAACGTAGCTGGAATGAAGCTTACTTAGCAACACTTCTTTTGCCAACCTCCTTGCTTCCTTCTCTGGAGGCAGCTTGGTTCAGTGGGTGAGGTTCCATGATGTAAGTTTTATTAATAAAAAGCCAATTCTGTGACAGATTTAGTTCTCAGTGTACAGCATTTCAGGTCCCACTTCAGACTTCTTAGCTCCACAGAGGAGCATACCTTGAAACGGTGAGCAGAATGCAGGCTCAACGTATATTTTCAGTGTTCACATGAAAACAAGAACTTTAATAATACATCTTGAGAAACATTCCCAGATGTTCTGTGTAGAGGTTGGTACAAGAAATATCTTAATAATTTCCAAAATAACACCATCAGCATCAGGAGAAACTCAATTTATTTTGAAGTTCCCCTTATTTTCAGCAGGTCCGCTGGGAAAAAAAAACAAAAACCCCCAAAGAAACGCAAAACAAACCAAACAAACAAACAAACAAAAGAAAAAAGGTAGAACTAAGACTATGTGGTCCAGGGTCAGGATGGGACACTCTGACAGAACAAGGTTGTGAACCTAAGGGGTTCCCACCCACTGAGGTACTCACCCATCCATTAGACTATTTATTCACTCTTTCCCTCTCTAGTTCTCTGGGATTAAGTTTAGGTCAATTAATGCAAATGGAAAAACTCTGGTATGGAACATCAAGAGATCTATCCTTTATTTGCCCTTGCGGTCTATCTTTCTATATGAGAAAGTCACATACAAATCAAGCACATGAAAAGGACAGTTTTTTATATTTCTTGACATAATGAGAAACAGAAAGGTAAAACAACTCCAGCAGGAAAAGTGGCACTGAGTCAGATAACCTCTTATCTGAAAAGATGTGTGTACATTATGGACTTCTTCATCCATGGAGCAGTTATGTGTAAGATCCAGCTCAAACTGATGCTCCAGCTGTTCCCTTGGATCTGGATTGAGATGCAAAGAGAAAGGTCAGTGCAGATGGGTGTTTCTCAGAGGGCAGTCACAAGACAGGCAGTGGGTTGTTCATCACTGAGCAACTGTGAAGAAGAAATGACAAGAGAAGGGCCAGAGGGCAAAATCTGACTGGCTATATGATTCCTTTTGTAAGTGAATGGGGTGAAGCATGGGAACTTTGGAACTAATCTAAGGTTAACCCCTACAAAAAATCCTTTTTTCTTCTCATCTTTCCTTGTTTGTTAACAGATGAATGACTTATTATTACACATAGCAGGATAAGACCTACTAAGTCTAGGTTGCTTCCTGTTGCCATAGATATAATAAATGTTGGTTGTGTTTATTCCCCTGGTCATAAGCAGTATTAAAATTTCCCCATTTTTTATGGTGTTTATGTTACATTACAGGAGCAATGAGAATGCATTTTTCAGCAATAGAGCAGCATGAATGCTTAGGCTGACAGTAAACCTCTCGTACATCAGGCAAATTTTTGATACTGTGAATGCAACTTACAAGCTTCTGACACTGCAAAAAGACCTGTGCAAATTTTTTGGTTGACTGTGTTTGTCATTTATAGTCAAGTGTGCAACGCAGAGTGTTTGGCCAGTAGCCCCAATGGGTCCATTGGAACTCAGCCTGAATTTCAATTTCTCTAATGATGAGCCAGACTAGAATTGATGTTTCAGACTGTTAAGAAAGAATGTATGGGCTCACTTTGCTTTTGGGAAATAGAGAGGCAGAACATGAGTAACTTTTTGTAAGTTTGGGGGGTTACATTTTCTTATTACTATTAAAGACGTAACTACCTTCAGGTCTCTGAAAATAAGAATTTCAGAGCATTGTTTATGCAAGGTGAGGTTTTGCACATTTTTGTTTAGATCCTTTACTGTACTTTCCTTGATTTTTTTTTAATTAATTCTTACATGAGACTGAACAACATATATAAAATCTATCACTTCCAATGAGATGAAGTCACAAAAATGAAGCTCAATCAGCTGGATGCATGATGGATCATGAAGAAGAAATATGGGATTAAATTCATGTCTCAACCTCATTAGACATATGTGCAAAAATCTGCATTTGTGGGGAAGGAAAGATAGACAGGTCAGTAGCCTACTGTCATTTGCTGGGATCCCCAAAATACCATCCTTGTGCAAATGCCATGCACTTCTGCCTGACCAGGTCAAATACAGGCTCATGTTTTTATTTTTCATTTGTGCCTGATTAAATGTTTGTGTCTGATGAAATGAAAATTAACTGTGAAATTAAAATGGACTCTGGGATTTAAAAGTTAGTGGTAGGCTTATGGAAAGTCACTGACTTTGCTTGGTACAAGCTTATTGACTGCACTGTTTAAGAGCACTACATGCCCTTGTGAATAGTCTCTCTCCATCTTCCTTAAAGTCTCTCTTCAGATACTGAAAGGATGAAATTAGGCCACCCTGAAACTTTCTCATCTCCAGGCTGAACAATCCCAATTCTCTCATCTTTTCATCAACTTGCTGGCCTTTCTCTGGACTTGTTCCAACCTCCTCCTGTGCTGAGGATCCAAGAGGTGGACACAGTACTGCACAAGAGCAGAGTACACAAGGACATGAGCACAGAGCAGAGGCCCAGAATCTGCTCCCTCACCCTGCTGGCCATGCTGCTTTGCAGCCCAGGATACAATTGGCTTTCTGGGGCCTGCAAGTGCACATTGCTGGGTCATGTCCAGCCTCCCACCCACCAACACTCACAAGTCCTTCTCAGCAGGGCTGCTCTTGATATGTTCATCCCTCAGCCTGTATTGACACCAGAGGTTGCCCCGACCCAGATGCAGCACCTTGCACTTGGTCTCATTAAACGGCATGAGATTCCCATCTACTTCCTGTCTTATTTTCCGTTTTTTCCTCCTGAACATGCCAGAAGATAAAAATGCTTGAACATCACACCTCAGACACACAAGTCAAAACACAGCTGTGGTCACAGAAAGTGTCTCTGTGTATCATGATATCCACTATGAAGATCCCTTCTGATGAAAGTGATTGCTGATATGCCTGAGTTCTGTCAAGTTAATAAAGCCATCCTGAACTGTCTCTGTTTTTAAGAAACATGTCTTACAATCCAAAACAATATATTTGAGTTTCAAAGTCTCTACTGCTTTAGGTAAAGTTGTGATTGCAAAGTGGATACCTCTATTTGCACACACAACATTGCATTGGAAAAAGAATAACATTAAAAATCAGACTTTTTAACCTTTATGCGTATGATATATAAACATGAATTACTTAATGTCTTTTTTATTGTTTCCCCTGACATCAGTATAACATAAGACTTCAGGACATACATCTAAGTCACAATCTTTCAGCTCTTATTCTTTACCAAAACATGTATTTGTGCCCCTAAGAAAGTAACTTAGCTCTTCATATAGTGAAAACTCACAGGTTGCATTTAGTTGGATGGAAATATTTTTGTTATCATGAAGTATAAAAAGACCAGTTGAATAATTTTAAAAGACACAGTCAGATAACTTTAGGTCTGGTTTTTAATTCTGTTAGAGTACTCGATTATGTTGCATATTGCTTTCTTAATGCTATTAAAGAAGTGACAATACCTTTGGATCTTTAAGATCCTTTCTGTACTGTCATATAGAGTTCTTATTCTTCAACAGAATTCATAAATCCTACAGAGGGTACAACTTATCAATTACCCTGTTGTTACTATGACTTTGAGTTTAAAATTCCATACTGTGTTTCAAAATCTTTTAATTAGAGCCCTGTTAAAACCCCTAGTTCAGCATATGATAATAGATTAATGATGAATTTTTTTAAGACTACCATAGTTGAGAATAATTAATTATTCGATTCAAAGAGCTGAAGTAAAGTGAACTCAAAAATAATGAACTCACCAACTGATTTCATCTTCAAGTTGAAATTCAAACACCGAACACCATGTGTATAATACAACTCTATACTTTTTCAAAATTTGTCCCTGCAAAAATGTCACTTTTTAAACATTTAAACATGCGTAAATAATGCAGTCTTGTTTTTAAACTGAGATATGATACTGCAAGATGCACACTGAAGAAGCATTTCTTTGGAAATAAATAGGATACATCTGTGCTATTAAAATGATCTTTTTTTGAAGTCAGTTAACTGGCCTAAGAAGTTTATTCCAGACAATAAGATGAAACAAACTGAAGTCAGACTAGCAATTTCTTTTAGAGTATCAGGAAATATTTAATAGTCCTCCAAAAAAAAAAAAAAGGCATGTTAAAGTCAGAAAACTGGAAAAAGAAATTTTCAGTGCTGCTTGAAATGTAAATGCTGCCTTGATCAACGTGTTCACACATAATATTATTTTGGAATGCTGCAAAAATTTTCATTCTCATAGAACAAGAAATAACATTTTGAAGGGTGAGCTTATAGCTGTCTACCTGAAAAGAGGTTGTAGTGAGGTGAGGGTCAGTCTCTTCTTCCAGGTAACAGGCAATAAGACAAGAGGAAATGATCTCAAGTTCTGTCAGGGAAGGGTTTGATTGGATAATAGGAAAAAATTTTTCACCAAAAAGAGATGTAAAACATTGGAATAGGCTGTCTAGAGAAGTAGTCAAGTCACCATCCCTGGTGTTATTTAAAAAACATGTAGATGTGTCACTTGGAGATGTAGTTTAGGACTGGAGTTGGCAGTGGTTTGTGATTGGACTCAGTGATCTTAAGGTCCTTTCCAACATAAATGATTCTATGATTTAAGGTTTGTCTACCTGTTCTGTGTTCTTAATCTCCCCTTTCACAGTATTTTGAGTTGGAAAGGAGAAAGGTACCTCAAGGTAACTCAGTGTATGGAGGTTCAGCATTTATTTGATGCAAAAAACCACATGAGTATCTTGCCTTCCTTTAGGGCTTGTCCAGACAGGCTGGCAAAATGTCAAATTGTTACTCTAGTAGTTCAAGAATGGACGTCTGTGCAGAGAATTTTCTAATTACCTCAATAGTTGACATTACGGTTTTGTGCAAAGGTAATGCTGTTTTTCCAGATTTTTCTTCACCATGAGTTGTGTAGGGTTGTACTGTGCACTGAAAGAGGAAAAGATCTTGAGAAGAAAAATATAGGCAAACATGAAGCTACAGACTACATCAAAGTATTCACTCAAGAGTGATAAATTAATCCCATTTATTTTCTGATTTTGCAGCTAGAGTGATGTGGAAGAATATTTACCTGCACCTCAGTTTCTGGAGGTGGTAATAAGTAGATTTATAATTTTCATGGAAATTTTTCCCTTCATGTAGTTTCTCTGCTAATCTGTGAGCTACTCTCATCCCAAATAAACACTTATTTTGCTTTTCCTTTTTTTTTATAAATGTTAGCTTACAGGAAACTAGCTAGATCACATGGGTTGAAGTGGAATGCCAGATTTCCACTTCTGCTTCCCTGTGCCATTTTAGAAATGACCACACTGTGTTTTGTAATACAATTATGGGGAAGATACTTGGTGGTTTCCTTTCTTTTCACAGCAGACAAAAAAATGCTTTCATAACAGTCTTGCTGCAGAAGCCAAGAACTGTATGGAAATACTGACTGACAGATTTCCTCATCATTTGAATATATGTCCAAGATTCTGCTATGGCTTTTTGGTATAATAGTATACGATATTGCCATGTATGTATGTGTGTAACAAAGCTGTCAGGTGTGAGTTGATTAAGCTTATAAGACTCTGGTTTGCAAATTGAACAATTATGAACAATTCAGCAGTTTTCACAAATGCTAAGGTCGTGCTTAAGAAAACAAGAAAAACGTTTAGGCTTAAACAGTTTATATCCAAGCCACTGCTGCCCCCCGGTGTCCATCAGACACACGAGCTGAGTTGCAACCGCAGGATCTTTAACGACAGGCAGGGATGGAACATGTAATTTGGCAGTGAGATAACTCGACTATCTGGCTTCATTCTGGTCTCCACACCTCAAAAACTAGCAGAACTTTCTCAATCAGTTAGCTGTTTAGGATGAATAGTCCTGCAATTCCTTTTAATTGTAATCTGAATTGGTAACCTCTTCTAGTCTCACCAATTAAATCAGTATAACAACTACAATTGTCTTCAAATATAGCCAGGATCTCATCTATTTTCCATAATGACCCTTAAAAGGCTGCTTTGTTGCATTGTTTGGATTATTCAGAGAAAAGGACCTGTTTACACAGATGCAAAAATTCTGACTCATTTTTTAGTTCCTTATAATCAATTATTTAATTTATAATTTTATATGTAAATTCTGATATATTTAATGCAGAAATTGAATCTCAGCTCTATTAAAAACCCTGAACTCAACTGAAGCTTCACCATTGTCTTTGTAATGGATTAGGCCTTAAAGTCCAAATTTGTCCCTGCATAGCATCCAAGAAGGAAAGAAAATTGTTTAAAGATCTCACAGGACTTAGGTGTTTTAACAAAAAATGGAATCTTGAAATGTGTCTGCTCCCAAAACTGACTCATTAGAAAAAAAAATAAGAACAAATCAAAATGTAAAATCAAAAATCAATAGATAGCCTGATTTTATTTATCACTAAAAATCCTAAAATGTATCCTAGAAAGGATATTCCCTCTGAGGTGGATTATAAACTAACACATCTAAACAAGCTTTCTAAATATTTAATGAGTCTTGAAAAATATTGCAGAAAAGCACCAATGGAGTTTTTTGTTCAATCAGATTGCTACTACTTATTAGCAAATTTCCTAGCATTTGAAAGTTTAATTTATTATGTAGGTGATCCTGGCCATGAAATATGCAAATGAGTGTGCAGGTGAACAAAAGTCCTTTTCTTTGTCTCATGCAAGAATCTATGACAAGGATTGTACTTGAGAAATACTCACAATAAGAAATACGAGAGGTCTCTTCTCCTTAATGTGAAGCTCTAGACTCCTTGAAAAATAAAGTTCATTGAAACTCTTTGAGGTACAAACAGCTTTGGTGCTCCAAAAAACATCTTGGTTGAGTGTATTTTTTAAATGAAGGCTTTTCTAGTGTGAGTAAAATCAAATGATGTAATGTGCACAAAGATGATTCAAAGTGTGGATACCTCTCTTTCTTTGCATTTTTTGCTTGCAGAATCAAGGGAGTTTATTCATGAAATTATTTTCATAACCATCTGTCATCCTCTGTCATTTGTTGTTTCTGTTTTAAGTTAAATATGCTTGTAAGAGTTGACTGAATCATAGGTACAAGTTTTAGAATGATGAAGCAGTGTCAAGAGCATAGAAAGAATTCTCTTACCCATCTTCCTTTTACATTTCAATTTAATTCATTGTCTAAAGAACAGGCGTAGATATGGTTATAACTATCATAGTTAAAGAAGATACAAACATGGAATAATTGCATTTTGTTTTAAATGGCAGATAGCTTTTGGTCATGTTTATCTCTGTCAGCAGCAAAACAATCCTTGCAGCACCCCACTTACACCAGGACAGAATTTCAACACTTTGCACTCGTGTTACTGAAGCAATTTGAATTCATATGGAATGCAGAATTTAAGCCTATTGTGAGTAGAGTTTTTCATGACTATGATTCCAGCTGTCTAATCAAAACACTACTTAGCCATCCTATTTGCCGCAGTTCTTTGGAGCTGTAATTGTCATGGAAAAGTATTTCTCATGCCCCCACCTTTACCATAAAAAGCTTTTCAATAAAAGAATCACAAGGACTGGTTTATGAAAGAAGTACTCAAAGAAAGGGTTGTCCTACAGAATGTGTTCTGACATTGGCTCCAGATTTACATTTACATTATAAAGTATTATTCACTACAAAAAAAAAAGCCACAGTTGGTAAGTAAATCCTTTCACCTTGATTATACAGGCTTTGAAGAAAGGAGCTATGCAGGGTTGCAGTGAACAGCATCCTTCCTCTGAAGGTACTAGTGTGCATCAGAGCTTTTCCAAGACTCTTGCTGATGTACCCTGCTCAGGCATGTGCAATAGCTGAATGTACAATTCTACTAACTCATACACTAGAGAGTGGAAGTAGTGAACTTGCCATGTTATAGATTGCAATACTGAAGGATAAGCATTGTCTTTTCATTCTGTGTTTATGTGTTACGTAGCATAATGTGTTCTTGGTTAACAAAAATGGTCCTCAGTGATACCCCACAGTACAAATTAGACATAATCGCTATGATAATACCATAGTGGATTCTCAAAGTTCATTTATGAAGCCAAAAAGCCACACTTCTGAATAATATATTTATTACAAAAACAGATATAGAGCAAACCTTCAGGTAGTTTAATAAATTTTGTTAGCTGAAGTCAGAACCTTAGGTTAGTAATAAAAGATGCTGCATGGTGCTATTATCTTCTTACCTCAAACTTCCAAACCTCTTTTGTAGTCTTACAAATACTAAATAGATGTCCAAATAGATGAGTGGTCTGCTCATTTTATAAAATGTGTTTTCTTCTGGGTTTTGAATAATGTTATCTGGAAATTGATGTTATTTCATTTAGATGATGCAAAGATATGCCTTCATATGTGTTTGATTCAAGAAGAACTGTCATAATCTTTTTTAAAGTCAAGAAGAGCGTGCATCACAACACTTTCCACCCCCAAAGCATTTTGTACATCTGGACATTCATTCCAAGGTGCAGAAATGTGGATTAAGGAAGCTTACTGGTAAGAAGAATTAGTACTTCAGTGATAACTGAACAAACTGTAAATATGAAATTAAGATTTAGAACTTCTTCAGAAAAGGGGAAAAAACTCCTACTGACACTAATATAAACAGGATATACTTTCTGCTGTATTATTCTCAATTGTACCTAATGCTAGTCTGATTTCCTTGCATTTAATAATTATGCTAATTTAATTAATTCTAGAAACATTTTTGGAATCAGCAGCTACTTCATTCTTTTCAGGTCATGCTTTTTACTACAGTGTGAAAAATTATGTTTGGAGACTTTTCTGATGAAAATATATACTCTATTGATGTGTATGTATTGAATTTGGGTACCTTTCAGTATCACAAATTATTCCCTGCTTAAGACATTTAATGTCCTTACATTCTTACTAGGTTAAAGAAGAGTTGCTTCACAATACTTAATCATAGAATCATTAGAGCTGGAACAGACCTCCAAGATCATTGAGTCCAGCCTTTGGCTGAACACCACTAGATCAAATAAACCACAGCACAAAGTAGCATATCGAATAACTTCTTGTACACTTCCACCCCTCGGCCAGCCCATTCCCATGCTTAACTACCTTTTCAGTGAAGGGAAGCAATTCTTCCTGATGAAACTCAGTGAAGAAATTCCTCCAGCCTGAACCTTCCTTGGCACAGCATAGGACTACATCTTCTTATTCTGGCCCTAGCTGCCCAGAAGAAATCAATTTCCACCTCATTACCACCTCGTTTCCGTTAGTTGTAGAGAGTGATGAGGTTTTCCCTGAGCCTCCTTTTCTCCAGGCTGAACACCCCAGGTCCCTTCACCGTTCCTCACAAGACTTGTGTTCCAGAACCATCCCTAGATCCACTGCCCTTCTCTGGACGTACCCCAGTGTCTCAATATCCTTCTTGCAGTGACGGGCCCAGAACGGGACGTAGTATTTGACATGTGGCCATACCAATGCTGAGTACAGGGGGTCAATCACTGCCCTGGTCCTGCTGGCCAGACTATGTCTTGTGTTGGCTCATGTTCAGCACCCCCAGGTCTTTTTCTGCTGGGAAGCTTTCCAGTCACTCTTCCCCCAGTCTGTTGCGCTGCATGGGGTTGCTGTGATACACGGGCCAAACCTGGCACTTGGCTGTGTTGAACCTCATACACTTGGCTTCAGTCCACTGATCCAGTCCAGATCCCTCTGTAGAGCAGACCAATCCTCCAGCAGATCAACACTCTTGCCCAACTTAATGTAGCCTGTGAAAAGACTGAGGGTGCACTCTATCCCCTTATCCAGATCATTGATAAAGATATTTAACA
>VWZG01000761.1:0-52203 GCA_013396735.1 Grallaria varia
TTGCAGCAGGGAAGGGATGCCTTACAGCAGGGAAGGGTTGCTTGGCTGCAGGGAAGGGATGCCTTGCATCAGGAAAGGGATGCCTTGCATCAGGGAAGGGATGCCTTGCACAGGGGAAGGGATGCCTTGCATCAGGGAAGGGATGCCTTGCATCAGGGAAGGGATGCTTGGCTGCAGGGAAGGGATGCTTGGCTGCAGGGAAGGGATGCTTGGCTGCAGGGAAGGGATGCTTGGCTGCAGGAAGGGATGCTTGGCTGCAGGGAAGGCTGTTCTGTAAACACGAACACTGACAGACGGGTGGTAGAAATATCTGTGGCTCGCAGTGCCCTCGGAAGAAGGTTCTTGTTTCCCCTTCACCCCCGGCAGCACGCTGCGCAGAGCCTGTTCCCCAGCGCTCTGGCTCTCTCTGCCGGTAGCTCGTCCCCACGGCAGCATTACCTTTGGGATGACCTCAGCACCAGCCCGGTGAAGATGTGCCGGCAACACGTGTTCTTGTGTGGAACGGCGTAAACTAAACCTAAGCATCACTCAGTTTGCGTGGTCCTGAGGGAGGAGGGTTGTAGAAGGTGTTGAGTGGTCTAAAGAAAGAGATGTGGTTGTGCAAAGAGTAGGTCACTCCAAACCCTGAAACAGGGACTCAGAGTGTGGTTTGGGTTTGAAGGGACCTGAAAGGACATCACATTCCACCCACTCTGGCATGGGCAGGGGCACCTTCCACTAGCCCAGGTTGCTCCAAGCCCTGTCCTTGGACACTTTCAGGGATGGGGCAGCCACAGCTTCTCTGGGCACCCTGTGCCAGGGCCTCTCCACCCTCACAGATGAGAATTTCTTCCATATATCTCACCTGGATCTCTCCTCTTTCAGTTTAAAATCATCCCCCCTTGTCCTGTCAGTCGGCCCCTTGTCCAAAGCCCCTCTCCAGGTCACTTGGAGCCCTTTTAGGCACCAGAAGGGGCTCTCAGGTCTCACCAGGGTCTACTCCAGGCTGAACAACCTCAACTCTCCCAGCCTGCCTCTGTAGTAGAGGTGCTCCAGCCCTTGCCTGCGAGTGTCTCATCGGGTTGTAAACAGGGAGGTTTCCAGGTTCTGCCAAGCTGCACTCAGTGCAGGAGCAACCAAGGAGCAAAAAAGGAGGGATGGAGTGGTTTTATTCTCCATCTTATTTTTCTGCTGTCTATAATTTGATTCTGTCCAGAAGCTGAGTCCAAAACCTTGTTTCATTTTAAGGCAGCCTTAGTGACTGTCAGTTTTGGGTGCTTCCTTGTGGCCAGCAAGGAGAACATTGGCATGGGGAGCACTGAGCAGGAGTTCCCCTTCTCGTTTCATGTTTCCTCTAGACTGAGGGAAAGGTCAGATATTGGGAATAGGCATCCTTCCGAGGTAGGAAGAGGCCAGGTCCTACTGGAAAGCCAGACATTTTTGTGTGAAGACTGGCCCTGTGTAAGGTGCATGATTGCTCTGTTTCCTGATAGTCAGTGTATCTCTGGGCACCTTCAGATGGAAATCAGCCCATCCCAGCTCACAGCGGCCAATGGAAAGCTCCTGCTGTTCTCATGGACGGCTCAAGCTGGGTGCTCTAGTCAGGTACCCAATAATTTTTGGGTGGGGCACAGGGCCTGAAGTCAACAGCACAAGCACAGAAGAGACTCTGGAGCAATGCCAGGTTGTCATTGAGATTGCTTTCCCTCCAGAATTTAATAGTCATGTTTAGCAACTGTGTTTGGTGTCAGAGATGGTTCTTTAGTTAACACTGAAACAGTCTGCCCAGGGCAGTGGTGGCATCACCATCCCTAGAAGTGATCAAAAGGCTTGTGGATGTGGCACCTGGGGACATGGGCTAGTGGTGGGTTTGGCAGTGCTGGGTTAATGATTGGACATGACCTTAGTGGGCTTTTCCAGCCTTAACAATTCTATGATTCTATTTTGTGTTGCCTGTTCTGTTTGTTTGCTCATGTTCTTCCAGAAGTCTTCTCCAAAGAGCTCTGAGGGCTGAGGTAGGCTCAGACAGCTGGAGTGGACCCAGATAAAGCAGACTTTTATGGTCTGGAAGTCTCAGGGATCCATCAATAAAGAAAGGTTAGTGGTCCCTTTGCTGTGAGCCATAACCACCATGAGCAGTAAGCACCATAAGGAGTGCAGTACAGCTGTAACCAGCTGGGAGGATAAATACCAAGCGGCTGTTTCTAAGTCATCATAGCACCTGAAAAGCTTATGGCCATCCACCAGGAAAAACTGCTGTGGGTTTTACAGAGCAGAAACATGACTGCAGAGCTCCTAACCCGTGTATTTACAAGACTGCATGGTTCAACGCCTTCTGAAACTGAGATGTGGGACCTGTGAATTTTTAAAATTCTAGTCTTCGCTCACATCATTTAACTATTAGGGGTTAGGGGCAAAGTTGTCATGTTAGACCCCTTTGCAGACAATTCCTCTCTGTAGAGAAAAACTACATCCCCAGAGAGCAATTCATATCCCTTTTATTTATTTATTTATTTTCATTTACATGAGACGGGGAAAAAAAGGTGTCTGCCTCTCTTTTTCCACTGGCTGCAGAGGGAGCCTGATGGCTGAGCTTTTAGAGGGCTATTTTCAGGCAAGAAAAATTCCAGCCTGAGAGATTTTGCCAAGGTCAACCTTGAAGTTTCTAGAAGTGGGATCTGTACTCCCAGGCTAGTGCTTTTAAATTACTGAGCCATCTACTGTAAGAGGCCTGTAATCTCCATCAAGAAGGGCATCAGAATTCTGGGGCTAAGAAAAAAAATTAGTGCCTCTTTATGATTCCTGTTTGCTTTCTTCTTATGGATTGGAAGGAACTAAATCTCTGCTCGAAGGGAGCACACTCACCTTCCTCAGATGGGAGGGCAGCTTGGGACATGACCAGAGGAGATGGCTGAAGAATTACCAGGCTTTGAGGGAATTTAGAAAAACAGATTTGTGGATGCTGAAAGCCTCTACACTGCTGCAGTGGTGAATCGTGGGGCTTTACATCAGATCAGCCTGAGTGGCAGCAACAGCTTGATAAGGTCCTGGAGGGCTGTGATGGGCACAGTGATCCCTGCAGGAACATCACCCTGGAAAAACACCGTTTCTTTGCAGCAAGCACCCCAGTCTATCAATAGATTTGTGCTCAGTGGTACAGGCTCTGTGAATAATAGAGAAATCATTTGAACAATTATCTAATTAGGGCTAATGAGAGCCTGAATCACTTATGGCACACCTAGGGCTGATGAGGAATTCCCTGAGAAAAACGGCCTTTTGTCAGCAAACACTGATTCATCAGTGTGGTAATGAGGAGTCCTGCTCATTAAGGACATTTGTCAGACTGCAGGGTAACCCCAGGTGATGAGGACTCACCTCCAGACCTACCTGTGCCTCTTCATCCCCAAACAGACACCCACTGTATCCCATTTTTGAGGCTGACAGCACAGAGATGTGAATGTTTTAAACCTCCCAGAGTAAGCTCTGTGTTTCTCTTTGTGCTGCTGGAGAAAATGTTTCCAGCATAGCACCATCACACACCCTGGTTGTTTCATGAAAAGAAAAAACACCTTTTTTTTTTTTTTTTTGGTCAGAATAGTGAGAGGGTGCAAGACTAGGGTGGTGGGTGATGAGTAGCATTTGAGCTAACTTTTCTACAGGGCTTCTGTTTGTGTTGGGAGCTTAACCTTGTGCTAAGGTACCTGAAGCCAAGCCTGGATCATTTGTCTCCCCTCCTCTGTGCTGAAAGCAGAGCGATCAGAAACGCATTGACTTTAAGGGATGTGGCCACAGAAGGGCCGTGGAAAGAAACAGTTTGCAAAAGCACTTTTCTCTCATAAGGAGCCATAAAGGAATAGAAAAGAAATACCGTGTACAGCTAGAGGGAAAAGCTTTGGGATGGTGACAGAATGCTTGGCTGAGTTGTAATGACTTTACCAAGTGAGGCTCTACCAGGGATCAACCAGTGATGTTGAAAGCAAATTAATAAAACAGGGCATTTCAGAACAGTGGCTGAGGGTGAATGCAGCAGAGTTTCTGAGAATAGGTATGAAACCCTTAGTCATAGACCTTTAAAATAAATAAAAACCCCAAACAAACAAAAAAGCAAACAAAAACCTACCCAAAAAGAAAAAAAATGCTCAAGTGACCTAGTTTCCTATCACAGGCATTAAATGGAGCCACATTCCAGAGCAGCTCTGTCATATCTGTACAAGCACAACTACCACAAAACAGTTAGCAATCAGGATAGTTTAACTTAGGGGGCTAAATATGACTCTTACAACCTTATTTAGATAATTGGCTTTTACATTGTGGTCTTGGAGTCTTTCTGTGTCTTCCTTTCCCAGTCTCTGTACTATGTAATGCAATACTTTGCATTGCTCCAAGGCTGAATTTTTTACTGCTTCTTCTTTCTCCTCTGTTGCAGCAGCATCTCCCAATCTGCCAGTGGAGGCATAGAATTTGTTTGATGGATTGTACTGGTGTCTGGGGTAGAAGCTGTGCTGACACCATTTGTATTTGGATTGTAGGTACATACACAGCTTCATATGTGTGTATGTGGCTGTGAAGAAGGAGGGTTTGACTTCCTTACCACTCTGGAATGGTGTTTGTAGAGAAGGATTTATAGAATCATAGGATGGTTTGGATTGAAAGGGACATTAAAGATCATCCTGTGCCACTCCCTTGCCATGGGCAGGGACACCTTCCACCCGACCAGGTTGCTCCAAACCCAGTCCAACCTGGCCTTGGACACTTCTGAGGATGAGGCACCAACAACTTCCCTTGGCAAACTGTTCCAGTGCTTCACCACCCTCAGAGGGAAGTGTTTCTTCCTAATATATTATCTAAATCTAGAGCTATTCCTCTTGATCCCCTATAACCATTTAAATGCTTATAGTTACTCTGCCTCTCTATGGCTGACATAAACTGATCAATATCATCTCTGGGCAGATCACCCAGGCGTGTCAGACACTGTCATTGGGATGGAATGCATTTACTTCCAGAAGGGTCCCTCTCATCATTTTGGTGACACAGAGAGACTAAGATGGGGCTTATGAGGGCAACTTTTGGTGTCAGCAGTGTGTCTGCACCTGAGCATCTTGACTTGACTTCCCATGAAAAACTGGTCAATATATGGATCAGGAGCATGATTCATCCCTTCCCATCCTACACAGATGGATCATATCCCAAATTTTGTTGCTTGTTCTGTTTATAATGGGAAAGACAGCTTAGGTGCACACATCTGAACCATGTATACATAGGGAGAGAGGTGATGAATCTCAGCTGAGTGACTATCCCAAGGTTATTCAGGAAACCTGTAGCTGGCTAGGGTATCAAACAAGGACACGTCCATGTTTGAACCAAGTGCCTAATACATGAAGAATTTTCAAAATGCTAACTGTTTTGGTTTTTTTTTTTTAAATAATAAAAGTAGTCACATCAGGTAGATATTTTAAGACGCAAAAATCCTGTTTTCCTGCATATGGTTCCAGTTATAAAACCAGAGGGGAAAACAAATAGAGAAAATATGAAATATAAAAACCGTTGCTTCTAAACAGAATGTTTTTCAAAGGTTTCCATGAGGTGTTGGCTGCTCAGCAAAGCAGACTGTAAAACAATTTTACAAGCCACATTTATTCTAAGAGCTCCACTTATTGAAGTACAATTCAAACTCTTGTTCTGCCAGCCAAGTTCCATAAATTAAACACTTGTCCAATAACACATACCTCTCCACTTGGATTCTCTGTTTCTTTTTGGCTTTTTGTGTATGTGTATCTCTCTCACTCTCTTTTTTTCTTTCCCTTTTTTTTTTTATCCCTTGCAAATGGAAACAAAAAAGAGTTTACTTGTTTCAGGAATGGATTTAAGAAGCAGAGCTGTAAAAGTAAAAATAAGATGAGGAAAAAGAAAACGGGTCAACTGACTAAAATGAGACTTCTGTTCCATCATTTTGCATTTTGGTGACACTGATTTAAATCCAGGGCTAGATCCATGTGTGAACCTGGGTGATGTCAAACATCTAACTAAAATAGTGCCTCTGGGTATTCAGAGAAACCATCCAGGTGACCTGGCAGCTAAGAAGAGAGGTCAGATATGTGTCCTGCCTTCAGAGAGAACCCAATCTCGCTCCCTTCCCTGGGCTGTTGTGGTCATAGAGACGTGACCATCACCAGGACCAGCCTTTTCTTAGAAGAGAAGGGACAGGAAAGGTGTGGGACAATTTCAGATGGCCATCCTGTCTGACCTGGAGCAGGAATGAGTCCACAGATATGTCAAGGGAAAGCCCTGTCAGTAGAGTTCCTGAGGTCACTGTGTGTTCCCTTTCCCACCTTCTTTCCTGTTTCTCTCTGCTCTCACCCCTCCCTACCTGCAGTGCTCACTGCTCTATCAGTTTGGTCTAGAGCCTCATGTCCAGGCTATGTCTAAATCCTGAAGATTCTTTCATAGAATCATAAAGAGTTGGAAAAGACCTCCAAGATCAAACTTTGACCCATCCCCACCTTGTCACTCAGCCCAGAGCACTGAGTGTCACATCCAGTCTTTCCTTGAGCACCTCCAGCAATGGTGACTCCCCCACCTCCCTTGGCAGCCCCTTCTGATGCTTAATCACCATTTCAGTGGAGAATTCCTATGTCCTCTTGTTCTATAGCTCGTTCCCTGGGAGCAGAGCCCGACCCGCCCTCAGCTCCCCCCTCCTGTCAGGGAGTTGCAGAGCCAGAAGGTCCCCCCTGAGCCTCCTTTTCTCCAGGCTGAGCCCCCCCAGCTCCCTCAGCCCCTTCCCAGCTCCGTTCCCTTCCCTGGACACGCTCCAGCCCCTCAGTGTCTCTCCTGTGTGAGGGTCCCAGACCTGCCCCAGCACTGGAGGTGCCTCAGCAGTGCCAGCACAGGGACGGGCACTGCCCTGGGCTGTGACACACCGTGGCTGCCACAGCCCGGGGACCACTGGCCTCCTGCCCACCTGGCCACACCTGGGCTTGTGTTTGGCCACTGCTAAACACATCACTTGGATGTGACCCTGTGTCTTTCTTCTTCACATTGACCACGAGCTGCACATCTTCATTTTCAGAACCTGTCATTGCTCTGTCACATCAGGAGGAAAAAAATTAACGTCTACATCCCATAACAAAGCCTCTGCTTGCCAGAAATATTTCTGAACATCCACTCTTGTGGTACAAAGCTTAGATGTCTTAACATGAGCGCCAATGAAATTAATGCCTCTTCAATCCAGAGTGTAGCAAGGTGGGAATAATACAGCAAGAAACTGGACAATATCTCTGCTTTCTTGTTAATTCACAGTGGAAACTTGGGTAAGTCAGCTACTGAATGTCTCTCATCAATTCAGAGGTGACCTCTCAAATGAGAATAAATCCTTTTAACTCACTATAGAGATTCATGGTCTTACTCTGTAAGGCTTGAGTGTGACAGACATGGGCAGTCAAATGTGAATCAGTTTGGAGCTGCCAGTGAAATTACTGTTCTTTGTTGAAAGCTACCTTCTGCTGGGGTGAGATACCGTAACTGATGGGTGTGAAAGGGAGGACAGGGAAGGAAACGTGCCTTTAGGACATTTTAGTGTGGGAGAAGGCAGATTTAGTTTTGCTTCTGCTGAAGGTGCTTTTAAGCAGTTTGTGTTGCAGTAAGGTCAGAGCAGCTCTTGTGGTCAGGCTCAAAGGCTGAGGACTGACCAAAAGACATCAGGGACATTACTGCCTCTGAGAAGTGCTGTTAGAGGGTGGTGATTCCTTCTCAAACTGCCCACCCAATCTGAAGAGCTCAAAGAGGGATTTGAACGAGGTAGTTTTGCTGGTTTTCTGTGGGGCTGCTTAGGTGATGGCATGGGGTGTTCTCACTCCCTGGAGTATCAAGGGCAAGGCAGGGTTGGAGCATCCAAGTCTCCATCAGTGATCTGTAGGGCCAAGTGGCTGGTGATTTGCAACTCTTGTGCTCCTAGTCCAAAAATCTAATATCAACATACACTGAGAAACCTTGTCTATACTATGCCAAGTTATTTGGTTGCTAAACCTGCCAGCTCTTCATCTGGGATTGGATATCCTGAATAAGCCGTGGGGAGCTGACAAAAAGGCTTCATTTGGGTGTGACTTACACTGCTGGTTTTTCTAGCCTAGCTTAGCAAAGCTTTGCCTGGAAATATTTTAACTGCAGGAGCAATCACATGGTGTCTGCTGTGCCTGGGCTGACCCAGCTGAATACTGGACTGTCTTTAACAATGCTTGGTAAACCACAGACTGTAAAATGCTCCGTGCTGTTCACAATGAATAAAAATGTCAGAGCTTGGCCAGTATTTGGTTAAATCTTGAAACAAAACATACAGCATTTTAATATGGTAACTGTGAAGGCATTTCTCCATATAGTTCACATCCCTTGCTCTTTAATAGAAAGTTAATGGGGATTTTATTTTTCAGATAGCAACGATTTATCATGTGTTTCCCTGGTAACGACAACACCATGAACCTTCCTTGAAAACTCCATTGGGATTCCTACAATGTTTGTGAGCATAATGAATGGTAAGTGAAAGGCAAACCCATTGAATTACTTTATTTTAAATTCTGGCAGAGACATAATTTCCCACAGTTCATAAACATTTACAAAAAAAAGGAGTTTACATGAAGGAAAACAGTTGTTTTTATCACTCAGATCAAAGAATACGTTTATCTGCATGTATGGATGTGTTTTCAGCCAGCTTTTGGGAAACTCAGGTGACAATCTTTAAGAAGCTTCACAGGCTTAATGCAGACTCTTTGAAGTCTGCAGCTTTGCTCACCTGAAAACACAGACATCGCTTCTGCTCTCTGTTCTGCATGAGCCTGAAGTTTGCACTTCAAAGATTACAGACTACAGGACAAATTTCCCGAGCTGGTAACAGCACTGGGTTGTACTGACTGGAATAAAATGGAAAAGTTGCAGGATACTCAAGGCCAGGTTGGATGGGGGTCTGAGTAACCTCGTCCAGGGGGGCTGGAACTAAAATACCTTTAAAGTCCCTTCCAACTCAAACTGTTCTGGGATTATGTGATTTGGGGTTTTGTATCCACACCCACATAGCAATTCAGCTGTTTGTGTGCCAGGGGATTGGCACTGGAGAAATGGCCTCATGACTTTTGGAAATGCAATGGAGGGATTCCCCTAATGCTAATGATCTTTTCATCAGACCTAAGATGGAAGAGATGTAGAGCAGTGAGGGCTGCAGGTAACAACTTTGCTGCTGCTGAGATTCCTGGCAGCCCCTGGCACTGCTCCACAACCTCTGCTTCCTGTATTGCAGCAGCTCGAGCTCAGAGGTTATGTGATGGAGTCTGTCTGTCATCTCAGGTTTTATTCCTTGGTAGTTAATGGAATATCACTTATATAAGCAAGAGAAGGGTCATATCCATCAATCTCACTGGAGCTGCTCAGAATTCGTGTTGTTGTACATAAAAAAATGTTTCTGCTGCTGCTTGCCAGTGGGGACTTGTTTACTGCAGGATGGAGCAAGGTTTTTTTTCTGCTCTTCCTTTGGTAGGTGTGTGTAGAACCACCCCATCCCTTTACAAAAGTCTCTAACAAGAAAAATTTAAAATCGCTATTAATTTTTTTTAAATATAGATTTTTCAAAGTGTTTAGTTTTGCTTTAATCTTAATAATGATAATAATAATAATAACAACAATAATAATAAAGCAATATTGTATATCTGCAATATCACACATTTAAGTGTGCCCTGTGTGCTGTGGGGGCAATGAGGACATTGCTGGCTCATGCGGAGGGTCCCTTGAGTTGCTCCAAGTGTTGTCTGAGGTTCAGCCATCTCCACAGGTGCAGAAGGTGATGTCTTCTGGTTCCAAACATGCTCCTGGTTGAGGAGTTCAACTAACACTATAACCTGCCTTTTGTTTTCTGGAGACTGACTGTGTTATGGATTAAAAACACTATCAGGGTTAAGATTTGTGGCATTCAGCATAGCTTATCCCAGTTCATTGATTTATTTTCTTTCATGCAGAGGGCATTTTTTACCAGTTTCTCTTGTCTGTGGTGGGAGTTGGGGTCAGTGGGTGCCTAGTCAACAGCTAACATTGGGAATGAGGTTAATACCCATTATACAGGGGATTGATGAGACTAAAGTCTACACTACATATATTTTAGCTGAAATATCAGTGTTTGCAAGCAAAGGGAAGGGAGAGACAAAAGAAAGAGCATTTTGCCAGACCTCCTTGTGTGTGTCATTTGTGAGTTCTGCGAAAAACCCAGCCAGGGCCTGGAGATGTGTTCAGGTTGGGCTTCCAGAGAAAAACTTTTAAACACCCAGGATTAGGTCAAAACTGGATTCATCCAGAGGACAGGAGGGAGTGGGATATGGGAGACAGATTAGAGTTAGGGGCTGTGAAACAGGGAAGCAGAGGCAGAGGCACAGCCCATTTCTGCAATTAGCAGTTCAGGTGGAAAGAGGTGAAAATGTGGTATTGGTGTCTCTGCATGAGGTTCCCCCAATTTCACCTGTACATTGAGTTCAATCCCACAGCTGGATGGGTGAGCCAGATTGGGGATCCCTTTTAGTATGAGGAGAGTGCACTACCTGAGGCTGAGGGTTAGCTGCAGGTGCAGAAGTCATTTGGAAGAATGTGGAGGCAGGTTTTCCTGAATTTAAAATTTAAACTTATTTGTTGAAGACTTTTTTTAATAAAAAAATATAAATCAGAATTTTAGGATTTGTTCAGGCCAGATATATTCATGATTTGTATCATTTGAGGTTTTTTTAATATGTTGGTATTCATAATTTTGATTAGCAGCATGAGCATTTAAGAAGATGGTGTTCAGGTGGGGTTATGAACATTAAATGAATTGCTGCAAAATGATGGTTAGGATTGAATTTTGTTGGTCCCATGGAGAAAAACTATGTCGTTCTCAGTTGATTTGGTTGCCTTATTCTAAATTTTTTCTTAGTATGTATTCCTGGCACAGGCTGGCCCTCGATCAGTGATAACCTCCATGAAACTGGTGACTACAGAGCTACAGTTTTTCAGATTTGCAAGTCCCATGATGGAGAATATGGATATCCTTTTATCTGAATAATTTAAGCTCAAGTCTCTTGATGTCCTCAATGCCTTTCTTGTTCCCTACATTATTGTTCAAATTATTTTTACAGGATTTGAAAGATGCATTGCAGACCCTTACAGCTGAACTTTGGCACATTGGTGAAGGAAAATACAGAGTTTGCCTCAGCTTGTTTTACTTACAGTAAATTTTCCCATGGAGGAATGTGCCTGGGAGTAGCTCTAGGTTCTATTGTAATGCTCAAAATACAACATTTTGTTTCAATGAAAACGTCAAGTTATGTGTAGGAAACATCTAACTAGTGTGAGCTTATTTAAATGCCATGCTGTGTGATCCTGAGTGCTCTCTCTGCAGCCAGTGTTTGGGCAATATAGGATTTATGAGACCCAAAGATGCTTAATGAGCCTTACAATACAAATTTGCCAGTTGTACCAAGTCCAGTGCAAAGGTTGGGATTAGTTTGGAGGGTCATGAAAAGTTGACAGGGGAAGCCAGAGGTTTGGCTGGAGTTTGCCTTCTGCAAAGAGAAGATCCAAGGGCTGCTTCCACTTGCTTTGAAACCCTCAGTCTGAACCTAATCTGGAGCCAAAGGTGGGGTTAGACTTGGGGTCAGGATGCACCCAGGGTTCCTTGTTATGGAACAAAATACCTGCCCTGGGATTTACTGTGTTTCTAGGAAGAGCTGAAATGCTATGGTGACACAGTCAGTGAAAGAAACACACTTTAAATAATGTTGCCCTTGACATCAGATATGTCATCTCTGTGCCATGGTTATGTTTTCCATGGCTAAGGTATAAGCCAAGTCCCATGGCTGATCCCCATGCCCCAGCATGAGTAAATACTGCTTTCCAGGCAGGATTATGGATGATAAAGCAGAAGCTACCTCAGAAGCTACTAGAGAGAATTTAGTCAGTGTTTTAGAACGTCTGAGCCAAAACCCCCACAAAACAAACCATTAAAGAATAATGTATCGTTTAGTTTTGCACTGTAAGAGAGAAAAAGGTTAGATATCTTTCCCTCTCTGGATATAAAAGAATAATTTTAGAGAGAAGGATGCATTTTATTGCTAAAAAAGCAGTTTCAGGTCACTCCACATCTACCAGTAACAGCTGTATTTAGCAAGGTACTTTGTCAGAAGAAAATAAAAAAAGATCAAGTGCAGAAAGGGAAAATCAAGGAGTTACAGTCTGCATGTTTTAAAGCCTAGTTTAGCTAAATTCAGTGATAATTTTTCAAAGGAGAAAAGTACTGCAATAAAACATTTATTGTGGTTTTGTGCTTGTTTTCATTCCTTTGAGAAAAATGAAACAGTTTTAAGACTCATCCAATACTAATTTTTTTTCTTAGTTTTTCAGTTGAAGCATTAAAACAACAACAAAAAAAAATCTGTTATTCATACAGTTCTCATTATAGATTTTACTAGAGCAAAAAGCTGTAGCTTTCTGGATAGCCTGATCCAATACCATTCAAGAAGGCATCATTTGATTTAAATGGACATTGGCAAGGTCCTTAGTAAATATGTGAATGATTAAAGAAAGCCAGATATTTGGAAATTAAACAAGGGAAAAAAAAACCACAACACCCCAAGATCTGAGTGTGAGAAATCATAAAATGCATGTGTGAGGACTAGCTCATCTACATGGCTTGTGCTCAGACCCATTTGGTGGAGAATTGTTGAGGCCCGAGGCACAGAAAAAGATGTTTGGGCAGCAGAAGCCAAGTTGGAGGCTGTTAAGTGATTTGTTTCTATTTCCTTGTATCAATTTAAATAGTCAAATCAGCTTTACAGCTCTGAAATAAACACAGTTGGGAGTTTATGTGAGTTCAGGATGGCGTAACTGTATGTTTTGGACACGGCAGGGAAAGGAGAAGAAACATTTGCAGCCAATTTGCCAACGTGTTCCTCAACTGACATATCAACATGTTGATTGAGGTAATGGGAGAGATAAGTGTTTTAAGTTATAAAAGCATAAGGAGTTGAGAATCTGGAAAAGGGAATCAATTCTGAAGTTCAGCAGCCATTTGTAGTAATTTGGGATGCTGTGAGGAGACCTCGGGCACTGCTGTTCCTGCCTTGTAGCTTGGACTCACTCTGGAGCTTTCTGCTCCTGAGTCATGGACCCAGGTCATGACTTGATGCAAGAGGGTTTTGACTTGTTGGACAATGGACATGCACAAGGCAGAGGACAAGTGACCTGTGAATTACATTCAGCCTGCCAAAAATATTCATCCAACCTGGCAGCTGATCCCTGTCCCAGGGTGCAATGAGCTGGATGAGCTGCTCCACCTCTGCTGGCAGCTGGCTCCTGGCTGCTCTTGTCCTGGGATGAGACCTGCTCAGAAAGTACTTCTTCTATGTGGTTTTCCAGCCAAAGACAGAAGGATGCCTAGTTTTTTTAACTGAGCTGAAATTGAGGGAGATGGAGGGAAGAATGATGTTATCAGAGCTGCATTAAGCCCATGCTTTCCTGCAGAAATACGAGTGCCTGAATACTCTGATCCCCACAGGGTCAGCTGAAGATCAGGATCTGTCCAAAGCTCCAGCATTTGTGAGTCAAAGACATGAGGTCCCTGTTCAAGCCCCATTGATGTCAGAGGACACACGATTGCCCTGTGCTCCTCTCTGGATCAGGCACTGAAACAAGGCCACCTACTGAGCTGAAGCTTTTGGCTTTTCATCAGTTTGAAAACTAATTGATATGAATCATGATAATTATTCATTTATAGATCTTGCCTTTGGCTGTCAACAAACCTGCTTAGACAGTTGCAATCTTTATATGACCACAGATAGCTGTATCACTGAACTTTAGGGCAGAAAAACCTTCAGGGATTTTTTAGTACAGAGTAACTTTCCCTGTTTCTGAAAGACTCTTAATAGTATTTTAAGCAGCATATACTTTCTCTTATCTCTGGACTTTCTGAACATGGTTATTCCATTGCCTCAGGCCTTAGCCTCTAGAAATAACCATGTCGTAGCCTTGGGAAGGTGTGTGAAGTGCCTTGGTTCTTATTTTACAGGTGGGGAGCCTGAGAACAGGACCATTTAAGACTGACATGTTTGCTTGTGGTTATGGAAATACCTGTGATCACGTATTTTACCAGCCAGTGCCATTTTCCAATCTGTGTGTGTGCAGTCCGAGGTCTTTTGAAGGCAGCAGGAGGCAGAAAGGCCTCACAACAGGGAAAATTAAGCCGTATATCTCTGAGTAGATGCAAGGACTAATACCTTCATTTTAAGCTACCCACTTCAATATCTCTATGATTCAGCCTTTCCCTCTGCAGTGAACTGGGAATCACACTGCACACCTGCTCACCTCAGGTAGGGAGGGGAGGGTTTAAAGAGCTTTTTTACCCTTTGCCTCTGTTCTGAAAACCCCTTCACAGCATCCTGGGAGGTGTCTTCTGCCTGGCATCACATGGATGGCACAGTGACCATTTGGCATCCCAAAACGGCTTCTGATACAGGATCACAGGATGGTTTGTGCTGGAAGGGACTTTAAAGACCATCTAGTCCCACCCCCCTGCCATGGGCAGCAACACCTTCTATTATTCCAGGTTGCTCCAAGCCCTGTCCCACCTGACCTTAGACACTTCCAGGGTTGGGTTTGGGCTTGTGGTATGAGCTGCCACAGCTAAACCCTCTGCTGTAGGTGATCCTACTATGGGTGGGCTAATGAATGTTGGTCCTTTCCTCTCTGCCCACTCAAACTGTGACCCAGAGCTCCTCTCCATCATTACTGGCTATTTGTCCAACACCATTCTTTGACCATAAGCCCTGTCCCTCCTGCAGGACTCCTACTAAATATAGAGCTTATTTCTTTATCATGGCTATAGTACCTCATAAATTTATAGAGGCCAGTACAGTATCCCACAAAAGCCCCATTTTAGAGGTTTAAGTGGGTTTAAGTATCCAAGCAGGCTCATGTGAAAAACAGTTTCAGGGATTTCAGTGTTGCTATTGGTCAAATGGGTTTCAGGTCTTTATTATGCTATTGAAATACTTGAATCACCACTTGAACTAAATGAAAGCTTACTGTGTGTTCATATAATTGTTTTTCTTTCTACCTATTACTTGATTGGGGTTGAGTAAGGTTAGCAAAAGCATTAAATTAATTTTCTTGTAAAGTTATGCATTATGAAGTTAGAGGTATAAAAGTTACATTAGACATGGCAAATGTCTTGAGGGTTTGGTTTATAGACTTGTTTATATTTTTACTTTAATGATTATTACTTTCTTCGTGTCATTTCCACTTTTGAATCTCCATAGTCATTATGTTTTTATTATCTCTTTTATAAAATAAATGGCAGCAAACCAGACAATTTTGCTCTTGAAATAAATAGATCCAAATATATCTCCCAATAAATTAAATGTTGTGGCTGCAAGAGGGACTTTTCCAAAGTCACTAAGCTGAAAGTGAAGCCAATTAATAGCTGACCTTTCATTTTTATGGACCACGGCGTGCAGTGCATCCATCTGACTTGGCAGATTTGAAATTATCCAAGCGATAGCTGAACTGCGTTGAAAAATACATCAGTAAAATTAGCGCTCGTGGAAGGCAACAGATCAACAGCCTGAGAAATCAAATCCTCATGAGATACATGCAAACCTCGCTGAAGTAATTTTCAAGTCTTTCTCTTGACTTCTGTGGATTCTGGGTGAGTGTCTTTGTCATCATAGCAGACACAGCCTTTTCAGGGGCTAAGAGAAGTTCAGTGAGTTTTTATCACTGTGGATCTCAACTGATCTCAACTGATACTGGGAGCGTGTATTCCCAAACATGTGAAACCCACCGTGTCTCAACTGAAATGCCAAGAGGAAATGGCCTTAGATATTAGGAAAAAAAAATTTCACTGCAAGAGTGGTCAAGCAGTGGAATTAGTTACCCAGGGAGGCAGTGGAGTCACTGTCTCTGAAGTGGTCAAGAGACATCTGGATTTTAGGGGTGATTGTGGTGGTGCTGGGTTGATGGTGACACTAGACGATCTTGTAGATCTCCTTCAACCTTGGTGAGTCTGTGATGAAATTAAATGGCACTTTTCAATTATGTGTGGCCTCCATTTTCTGTGAAAAGATTTTTTTTTGGTGTGTACGGATTCTTTTCTAGTAACCTTTTTTCTTATTATTTTGGCATCCTGAAACTTATCTCTATGTACTTTGAGTTTAAAACTATAAACTACACAATACATACACAACGAGTCCGAGGTTATAAATTCCTCCTTCTGGTTGCCACTAAACAACACATTTTATAGCCCCATAGACAAACCCATCTTTGTGCATCTGAGAGCCCCCAGATTTCTCCTTGGGCGTTTCCATGGAAAGGCTGTTCTAGAACTTTGGCAAATTTGATGTAAATAATTTCCTTCCCATTTTGTCATGTTTTATGGAGTCTTCTCCAGGCTCCCTGGGAAAAAGGGGAGGTGGTGGTAGTGAGACTAATTGCCTTATTAGAAATAAGTGAACGGAATTATATTAGCCAGAGGTGTGAACAGTAAAAATGTAGCATTTTGTTGTGATCAGGCTTCTGCTGTGTTGCCTGCTCAGGTTTACCTTGTATTGCGCTCATGTTTTCCCATGTTTGTCTGTATCAATCTTTTCTTTTGTTCCATGTTTCAATCCAAAACTATCTTGGAGGAGGGCCATCCTTTTGAATTGAGTGTGCACAACATGCAGCCCAGCGGGATTTATGATTAAGGCTTCCATAAGGAGCTCAATATGAATAATAAGAATAATGTGAATAACACTAGTGAATATAAGCTTGCCATAGAACATCTAACATAAATAGAACACCACAAGCAAGAGGGAAGTTCGAATTCAATTTAAGTGAATGGGGAACTGTATTTAAACAAATTAACATTTTCCCTCATAAATTTTCTCAACAGGATTTTAAGGAAATGACTGTTGAACTGTGCCCATCCCTGCTACTCCGTAACAAACTCCCCAACAGTGCCTGTTAAGCGGGATGCCAGTGTGGTCCTTTTGAATTCTCTTGTTGGAATTCTGCCTGGGGCAGAAGGGAAGGGTTCGGCATCTGGTGCCTTGTGTGGTACACAACACATTTCATTACCTTTAAGCAATAAGCACAATGTTTCTTTTTAACAGTCCTATTGCTGTTGGAGATGCAGAAGAGAGATTGTGATCCAAAAACCCCTAAAATGGGATTTGAAGTGACGAATAGCTGTGGTTATTGGAAGTGAGAATTTATGGTGCCATTGGCTATTGCTGCCAATCCCAATGATTAGTGTTCCACCAGGTAGTGTTATTTGCAATGTGGTAGAAATTTCTGTGCTGGCCATGGAGCTGGATGCACTGTAATACACTGCATTAATACAGAACCAAGAGATCATCTTTTCAGTGGTAGGTAGGATCATGGGTTCACAAAGAGACTTTGATCCAAGTTCAAACCATACAGAAATGGGGAGAGGGTTTAGTTACAGAAGTGTGTAATGCCGTTCTTTTTTCTGGGCTTTCTGTTTATTTTGGAGTCATGGAATCACAGAGTTGTTCAAGTTGGAAGGGACCTTGAAGATCCTCTTGTTCTAACTGCCATGGGCAGGGACACTTTGCACTAGACAAGGTTGCTCCAAGACCCATCCAGCCTGGCCTTGAGCACCTCCAGGGAATGTCATAGAAACATAGAATCATAGAATTGATTGGGTTGGAAAAGACCTCAGAGATCATCAAGTCCAACCCTTGGTCCAACTCCAGTCCCTTTCCCAGATCATGGCACTCAGTGCCACGTCCAGTCTCCGTTTAAAAACCTCCANCTTGTCTGCAAACTTTCTGTCCTGTCATTCCAGACACTTGTCCCCAGTCCCTCTGCAGCTCTCCTGGAGCCCCTTTAGGCACTGGCAGGAGCTCTCAGGTGTCCCCAGATCCTTCTCTTCTCCAGGTGAACACCTCCAGCTCTCCCGGCCTGGCTCCAGAGCAGAGGGGCTCCAACTCCTGGAACATCTTTGTGGACTCCTCTGGACTCACTCCTACAGCTCCATTTCCTGTTGTATGTTTTGTTGTGTAGGTAAAGACCAATGGGATTAGGTGAGTCCCAGTCAAAAGGCTTGTGCACTCTGTGTGTGACCATCAGGGGCTGGGGTTGGAGTGGGGAAGCTAGGACAATGCCAAGTGTATTCCAAATTTTCTTTTCCCTCAGCTTGGTCCTTGGATATCCAGTAAAATATTCCCACATCATTTTTGCTTGTTGCTTTAGAGCAGCCTTCCTTGCTAAGCTGCAGAGAGCAGTAAATACAAGCTTCCTGTAGGTGCCACTTTATATATCGAATTAGTAAAGCTTGTTAAGTCTCCCATTATTTTGTTGCACAATGGAGAATACAGGTGCTTTTCTGCATAAAATGTTCACATGACACAGCAGGAGTAGCACTTTAAGCCTAAATGGCATGCACTTTGTTATCTAATTTTTGCACATTAATCCTTTCAAGATGTCTGTTAACATAAACCTCGCTAATTAATGTTCCTTTAGCATCTGCAAATGTATGATTCAGTTTGTTAGAGGAAATTGGAAGACCACAGAGTATTGTATTATGAATCATAATATCAATGACATTTAAAGATATGTAAAATAACTTAGCTGGTACTTGATACAGAACTATACCACCCTCTAACCTCATCAACAAAAAAAGCCTTACCTCTGCTATATCCATTTCTGTTTATGTTCTTAGACAATTACAGCTGTAGCGAGACTTTGGCAAATGTCTTTATTTCAATGTGTTTTCCTAAGAAATAAGAAGGGGATTCTCACCCAAAATAAATTCCTGGAAATACCTGGAATTCCAAATAAGAGACTCGAGACTTCCTTTTTTGTCAATGGAGATGCACAGGCAGCTCCAGAAGATAAATCATCTAACCATAACTAA
The DNA here is from genome assembly GCA_013396735.1 of Grallaria varia. Lineage (NCBI taxonomy): Eukaryota > Metazoa > Chordata > Aves > Passeriformes > Formicariidae > Grallaria > Grallaria varia. The sequence continues at coordinate 18,896 of VWZG01000761.1, forward strand.
AGAGAATTCACATCTAATCCTTATGCAAGCAACAACATTGAAACAAGCTCAAGTTCAAAACTACTTAGACCAAAAAACCGGGTACTTAAAGGACTTTAGGCATTCCTTTGCCCTTCTTATTTTGAATGGGAAAGAGCAGACAGCCTGTTGTCTCCCTTTTGGCTTTTCTCAGACCAGTGAATGTGTCAAACATGCACTGTGGTCCTGAAATTCAAGCCCTTATTTCCATTGCAAAGGTATGTGGAATTCTAAAGTAAAAGGAAAAATTTCTGGATATTTGTCTGACAAAGAAACTTCTAGTCTTGAATTGATTTATTACTTGCAATAACACCATTCATCAAAAGATGTGAAACTCAGTAGCAGGCATCAAACTTCCACTAGTTGAAAATGTACGCAGCAGAAATGGGAAATACTCTACCAGAAGTATGAAGAGATATTCAAATATCACCACCGTGCATTTTTGCACAATATCTTAAAAATTACCTGTGGATGTGGTGGAGAAGAAGTTGGTAGAGCCCATGGACAGAAAGGGATGCACATTAACATAATTTTACTCAAAAGTCTTGGAGTTAAGACTCCTGTGGATCATCTTAACCACAGACATACAGCTTAAATCCTCCTGTTAGCAATATTATCTTAAACCTCATGGGTTATTTATTGATGGTAATGTTTTTAGCAGATCGACTTATTAGCTGTTGAAGAAAATTAGCAGGGAAAGCAGTGGAACCCTCTCCTCTTGAAGTCTTCTTCTCAAAACTGGAAGTCAATGTTGCTGTGCTCAATACAGCAGCTACAGGATGAAATTTACAGTCAGTATTACATGGGCTGAATGCTGAAATGTCCCATCTGGCCTGAGCATTTATGAATTTCAGTTTCTAAAGTACCTACAGATCCTTGAATAAAAGACACAATTGGAAGTACAACATATTTTATGGGAGAGCTCCATCTGCCTTAAGAGGAGGTAAAGAAAACCTCACACACAGCGAGCTCAGGTACATGCAGATTTTATTAAACTTATTACAACTTTCAGCCAAGTGGGTGCCTAGACATAAATAAGCAAGAGCAGGCCAGCTTTACTAAAATACATATTTTTCTCACCCTGACAGGCATGCAAGGGGCCGCAACCGCCTGTGTCTCCAGGACAATTTTAACAGCAAGACCTTTCTCCTCAGGGGACCGCTCTCACTTTTTCGTTTAAAAGACGAGAAAAGAAACCCAATCCTAAACATATGATGATTTTATTATGTGAAACCCAATAGGAAATGAAGTAAGAATATCAGGCTGCTTTCAGTTGGGTAGTTTCCTAGCAAGGGATTTCATTTTAAGTTGGAAGAGGGGCAGCTGTGTTGGGCACTTGTTTCCCTCCACCTAAACATCAGGATCTTTTTAATTGCTGGAGGTCTTTGGGTGAGCTGAGTGGTGCAAGAGTTTTGATGGGATCTCCTGAACTTTAATCCAGGCTCTGCTGGTTTGGAGGGGAGGATTCAGTTGTAGAGTAGAGGAAAAAATGCCCTGTGAACGACTGGAGTAGCTCCTGGTTTTGCACACAGGGACACCTGTATGTGTGTGTGTGTGTGTGTGTGTGTGTCTGTGTGTGTGTGTGTCTGTGTGTCTCTGTGTGTGTGTGTGTATGTGTATGTGTGTGTCTGTGTGTGTGTGTGTGAACACTATAAGCAAGCCAGCCAAATTCCATCTTCATGGACAGTTCAATGGAAAGTTAGCTTGAAAATGCAGTATATCATATTTCATGAATTTAATAGGGTTTTCATGATTTTACAAAGTGCTTCAACCAGACACTCATGGCTGGAGGCTGCACAGCAGGAGACCTAAAACACTGCATCTGTGTTTTTCAACTCTTGCCAGAATCCATTGAATTTGATCCGGAATGACTATGCATCTTTGGAATGTACATTCACTTTTCTCTTGCCTTATCCAAATAAAAAAGGGAGATGGGGGGGAGTGAGGGAGAAAAGAGTCCTATGAGAATTCCATATGGAAACACTAAACTAGCATTATAAAGGATTTCCTATAAACAAAATTACGGTCACAAATTTTGGACTCGGACCACATTTGAAACAAAGAGGCCTTTGTATCCCTCTTTTTAATATATTATTTTATCTATGTTAACACACACATTTTTATTTTTTTATGGATATAGATAAACAGATGTACACATATACACTCATGCTAAAATGAATGTATATATTAGTTTGAGGTCCATTTTCAATCTCTCCTAATTTTTTTTTTTTTTGATTGCTGAACTCCTAACAAGAGCAAACTTTAATCATTCTGTGCACTAAATCCCTTGAAAATAAATATCCAGGGCAACTTCAAAAACCCTTAATTAGAAGCACATGTGTGGTGTTACAAATTTCTGGCTGAGGCGGCTGAGTTGTAATTTAACGTTATGATCTGCCATAAATATTATCCATAATGAGCAGACTTCATGTTACACTTCTGTATGTCAGATAACTGCAATATTTTGTGTCTGCTTTTGTTCAATCACTGAACCTTAAGTGAAGTTTAAAATTAGAAAGAGAGGAAGAAGGAAAGAACCAGTTTTCCCACTGGGGAGCTGAACATTTCTGTCTTCCTAGTTGTAAAGAGGGCTATTGATTTTAGTCTGTTTTCTTTGTTACAGTTAAAAAATGTGGTAAACAGATAATAACTTGGAGATGATGGGGGGAAGGGAAATAATGATTGGATGGTGATGGGCTGTTCTGCACAACTTTCTCAAAGCAGATTCCTGGAATATGGGCTATGTTCCCTGCTCCCCACCCAAAAACCCCTCCAAACCCTTATGGCTCATTTCCACAAGGGAATCTAAATAGTTTGTGCCCCTATGTTATACCTGACCCAAGTCTGCCATACTGCAGAAACATGATGGTCGAGGATAAAATTTTCTATGTTAATTTTAGGCAGTCTGTGAATTGGTTTTGCAGCCTTGGCATAGACCATGTATGATGGACTACATGTACGTGGGGGTGTGTGCGTGTCTGTGTCTAAGGAGAGGGCAATGAACCAGCCAGTAAATTTACAGTGCAATTATGCAGCTGTAAGGATTATGCACTGGTTGCCTAAATGTGTGTGAAACAAGGCAAAAATAACATGGGGCTGTGGAACAAGTCAGGAGCCTCATGACTCACGTTATGAAGAGGCAGTTTGGTTTGGACTTTGACCAGCCACATGGGCTGTGTGCTTTTTGCCTTGCAGAGTGCCTGGGGACCCTGTACCTATCTAAAATGATGAGCCTTATCCAGTGTTTTTGACTTCAGACACCTTCATGTTCCTTTGACACGCTGTCTTATTGTTCATTCTGGGGAAGAGATGGCTCCAGGGTGACTTTATTGAGACCTTCCAGTACCTGAAGTGGCTGTAGGAGAGCTGGAGTGGGACTTTGGACAAGGGCTTGGAGTGACAGGACAAGGGGGAATGGCTTCCCACTGCCAGAGGGCAGGGTCAGATGGGATATTGGGAAGAAATTCCTGACTGTGAGGATGGTGAGGCCCTGGCACAGGTTGTTCAGAGAAGCTGTAGATGCCCCAACCCTGGAAATGTCCAAGGGCAGGTTGGAGTGGCCTTGGAGCAGCCTGGGATAGTGGAAGGTGTCCCTGCCCAGGGCATAGGATGGACCTGGATGGTGTTTAATGTCACTTTCAATGCAAAGCATTCCATGATTCCATGGTTCTTTGAGCCTGAGTGCAAGGGGCAGGGGTGCTGCTCCCTCCTGAGATATCTCTCCTAGACAGAAGTCATTCTGTGTACACAGCTTGTGCTCCATCCATTAGCAGGAGCATCCCCCTCCTCTTCTCCTACTCACACTAGCCTTTTGGTTGGAACTGCTTTTATGCTAGTTCAAACAAACAAACAAAAATTGCTACAAGAGTGACTAAAAGTCTTTGTCCAAAGGCCTCGGGTGGGGACCTGTCCCTACTGACTGCAACAGCTGGACATAAAGCCTGGCTCCTGCAGCCACATGCTTATTGAGCAGCTCAAAGCAGGGAAATGGTGATCAGAGGTACAGCAGATCCAACCTGCAGGCACCACAGGGCCAGATATAAATCAAACAGACATCTGGAAATGGCATGGTCTGTGGGCATAATGACAAGTGGTCAGAGAGCTGTGTGGTATTGGTACCTGTCTCTTTGGTCTTGGCCAGATTCTCTGGCTGCTGGCACTGCTGCTGGGCAGAGACTGGGATGCCTGGGATTATACCTTCTCCCAGGAGATGTCAGGCCCTCATAGGAGCAGTGGCCAATTCTTGTGGCATCAGGAGGAGCTGCAAATACAGTTCTCCAGGGTTTCTCCTACAAGACCTTCTGTCTCAGCTCTGTCTCTTATTTCTGAGATGCCTATATGCAGTTTTCGCCTGTGGTGTTGCAAAGCCTTGAGCTGGATCACATCCTATCAGTTCTGATAACTCATATCAGATAACAGCAAGCTGCAAGCCAGGTTCATTCCCTGTGCCACCTCCCCTCAGCCCAGCTGAGTTACACAGGTAAGGATTTGTCCACCTCCTTCCCCTCTTTGGGTAGTGCAGAGCAGAAGCAAGGCTGTAAACATTCCAGGTGACAGGTTATCTCCAGAGAGGTTTGCCAAGTTACTTTATAAACTTCAGATACGTAGGAGAGAAGATAAAAGCTATAATGTTGCCCTTCATTCCCTATGATGGATATGTTGCTCAATCTCTGACTGTGTTGGATGTCTCCAACCAAACCTTTCATTACAGCAGTGGAAATAAAATACCTCTAATCTTCCCCTCCCCTTCCATCTCTAGTTTCTGGAACTAGAAGTGCCAAGATATGAAGAGCCTGTTGTCAAGATATTTCTACCAGAGATGATGTAAAAGCCCATTTTTCTGTGACTACCAACATCAATTTTTAGGCTGGCAAGGTTCAGATAATGCGTGGAGACCTGCAGAGCTATGGATATGTCTCTGAATACAAACAGCACTCAGAGTCACCTCCAGGAATGCTTTTAGAGGCACATCCAGTAATTTGGGGCACTTCCCAAACCAGCCTTAAACCACATATATTGCTGGAGGAAAGTTTCCCAGTCCTCGCTTCAAAATGTTATTTAAAACTTCACAGTTTCCTTCCAGCTGGGGGATCAAGAAGTTATTTAGAAGTATGAATCATTTCAGGGTTTCAGAGCAACTCCTTGAATTCCCCCACTGCCACCACCACCTCTGTCTGACCACGGAGCCATAGGTGATGTCCCCAGCAGGGACTGGAGTGATGTAACTTTGCTGGAAGTTGAACCTCTCTCCAGTGTGACCTTATTTGCCATTAATTATCTGTGTGCGTGCCATTCCAGGTAAGATGGGGGTTATCTGACACTCCCCTTTAAATAACAGCATAGAAAAGCTATAAGTGAAAGATGCTAGGAAAGACATAAAGTGGAAAAGTACTTTGTAATCAAGGTCAAACACTAGTAGTGAGTTCGAGCCAAATAGGGACTCAGACTTCACGTGGCTGGTCACTCTTTCATCTTCATTTCTTCACTTCTCTGTAGTTTATCCTGATTGCCTCCAATGACTTAATAGGCTTTGGGACAGCCTTGAAACCAAGTGGACTGGTAATGATGGTAATTATAATTGTTCTATCTTTCCATTGGCTTGCATTCAACTTTTCTTAACTAAGGCACTGTGTTTTCTGTCACAGCTCAAAGAACAATTCCCAGCTGAACATGCTACAGTTTGTCTGGTCAGCTGTCCTGAACCCACAGAGGTTAGTGGTGTCCCTCAGTCTGTTAAACCACAGCCCTGTGAGGGGCATGGGTCACCTGTGTGCATGTTCAAGGCTGTGCCCTGGACAGATGGAAGAGACTTGCTGCCCCAACCACTCATTTTTCAGGACGTCAATAGGTGGAGCTGAAGGAACAATGCAGAGCACATGAGTGAACGTATAAATGGGTCTGTTTGCTTCTTTTGGAGTGCTATGGAGTGATTGCACTTGTGAAATGACAGAAGTGTAGCTGAACAGTGAAGGGAGGGCAGGAGGGATACCAGGCTGCTGCAGAGAATGATGGAAGAGCGGTGGAAAAGGAATGAAGAGCATAGAAATGTACATCTAGAACAAACTACCTTTTATCTGTCTATAGCCCTCTCCAGAGTATATTCTGCATTTGCTTCAACTTCTACACATACAGCATTAAAATAGACTTTGCTTTTCTTGGTAAATCTCCCACAGAATGAATTCTAGCATATGATTTTGCATATCTAACTTAGATCGGACAATCAATCAAGTGCTTTGTGTGTCAGAGATGTACACCTTGAGATGATCTAGAGTACCGTTAAGGCAGGTCAGGCACACTTAAATTGTCCCTCTGGCTAAATAAATCACTTTGTGAAAGAATTCTTAGTATTCCATGTAAATAAGGATTCTCATGTCATGGTTTGCTTAGTCTGCTAATCAAAACATGTAGCTCTGAGCACTTCCCATTTACAGCAGCTTATGAAAATCAAGCGTCATTATTGCTGTCTGATACATTATCACCAGCAGCCATATAATGGGCAAAATGTTCTTGGGTTGGAACGAGTGCAATTTATGATTCTAAATTATTATGTATGAAGAAAGAAGAGTGCAGCTGGATATTCATTAGACACATTCAATTTAATGTATTGAAAACAGTAAAGAATATGTTTTAATTAATAAGCCAAGTGCACATGACATGGAATCTGTAAAGAGAGCCCACAGGGCTCTGCAGTGCTCTTGTATTTACTGGGAAGTGGAATGGCAAAGCCTCTCGTCTCTCTAAAGTGGGGTAACCTGTATTCACCTGCAGACCACCGTTCACCTGCTTTGGTTTTTTATGCTTTATGGCCACAGTCAGAGGATTTTGCCCCTCAGGCCCATCAGTGATACAAAAGACACTGGATATTTTTATGCACCTCCCTATTTTTATGCACTTCCAGTCTGCAAATCAGTTTCAGCAGAAGAAGATAGCTAGCATATTCCAAAAATCAGGACCTTTGGTCAAATTGCCTTCAGAAAGGGCACTTAAGAATGGTTAAAATATGTTGAAAACATTGCAAGTGTTGCCTCTGTGCTGCAGTGTTGGAAGGAACAAATAGGAAAAAGCAGTACATCTTCAACAACTGTGAAGTTCATGTCCCTAGATGACCTTCAAAATCAAAACCGCATGACTGACATTTCCCTTAAGAGTTTGAAAATGTGCTGAAGATATTGACCAAAGGATCTATTTCTTGTGAGGTGTGCTTATGAAGAACCAAAATAGAAATGCAGTAGCACGAACAATTATTAAAGTTACTCTCGGGACTGGAACTTTTATTGTAGCTGAAAAATCTTGTTGAAGAAATTTTTGGGACCTGGCATTAACCATGTTTATTAAAAGCCAGAAAGTGAGTCACCTTGGAAAATCTGAACAAAATTTCCTTGGCTGCCATCATGCAAAGGCAGATGAAATATATTTCCAAAATATAAAATATTTTTAACATGATTTTTAGTTCCTATCAACGAGGTCAAAATAAGCCAGTGTTTGCTGTTTTTAATTTAAGTAGAAACCTCTTGACTTTTATTGACTCGATAATTTGTTATTTAACAGAAAGGGAAGGAGATGGGTTACAGTGTTATACTATTTATATTCATATCAAGACTTAGAGTACCCTCATTATGCTTGGCCTTTCCTAAAAAATCCACAAGTCAGGTGTGACCATTACCATCTGCAAACTGGGCTCTCTCACTGGCATGGCTCACTGAGTGGGGTCATACGGAGCCCCTTAGGGACTGACTGCACAAGGTGAAACCATTTCTCCTGAAAGAGAAATTAGACCATTCATGGAGTCCGTGCTGAAGGGAATAGCCTGGATTCCCATGCCATGTTTAACTTTTTAGAGAGTAAACCATGTCAAGAGAAGCTCCACATGACCCATCAATGTGCACTTGAGCCCCAGAAGCCAACTGCATCCTGGGCTGATCCCACAGCATGGGCAGCAGGACAAGGGTGGGGATCCTGCCCCACTGCTCTTCTCAGGTGAGACCCCACCTGCAGAGCTGCCTTCAGCCCTGGGGAACAACATCAGAAGGGGCTGCTGGAGTGAGCCCAGAGAAGGCCATGATGGTGCTCCAAGGGATGGAGCACCTCTGCCATGGAGACAGGCTGGAACAGTTGAAGTTTCCCTGCCTGGAAGAGAAAAGGCTTGAGGGAAAGCGTAGAACCCCTTCCAAGGGGCTCCAAAAGAGCTGGAGAGTGATTTTGGTCAAGTGATGGAGTGACAGAAAAAGCCTAAATGGCTTTCCCGTGACAGAGGGCAGACTTAGATGGTATTTTGGGAAGAAATTCTAGACTGTGGTAGTGGTAAAGCCCTGGCAAAGGATTCCCAGAGAAGCTGTGGCTGCTCCATCCCTGGAAGTGTCCAAGGCCATGATGGATGGAGCTTGGAGCAAGCTGGGCTAGTGGAAGTGTCAGGGGGTTGGACCAAGATTATCTTTAAGGTCCCTTCCAATCCAAACCATTCTGTGCAGAGAGAGAGTCCTAAGCAAAAGCTTTGCTACCACAATCAATGGACATGCACATCTCTCCCCTCTCCAAGCAGCACTGGTACTGAGGAAGTAGTGGTTTTTTATTTATAGCATATTTATTTATATAGCTCTTGCACTACCCCATCTTCACATGTATTCTGCAATGACCTAAATATGTTTTCATTTGGAGAAGTAATTGCTCCTTACAACATCCCAAAAGTGACTTGAGGTGTCTGAACTACAGAGTGGACTGAGTGCCTTACGATAGCCTGGATGTGGTCATAGTGCTGCAAAGATCTTCCACCTGGTGTGTTGTCTGCCAGGGTGCCTTCCAATAGAGCTGCAAGGCTGAGCAACTGCTTTGAAAGGCAGCTGGGAAGAAACTGCCTTCTCTGCAAATCATATGAGTTCCTGGCCTGAATGAAAGTGCCTGGCCTTGTAAAGAGGTGAACAGCCCACTCAGATGAGAGACTGTCAGGGGTAGGAAGGAGCGCCCACATACGCACTCAGGGAGCCTGAACTCACCAGGGGAATGTGGAATGATTTTCTCCTCTTGCAGAGTTGAGCCTGCCAATTCCAGCTCGCAGTGTGTTGGTAAGTGGGGATGTCTCCTGGTCACGTTGTCCTAAAGCAAGGAGATAAAAGAGTCTGTTTTAGACTAGAGAGCCATAGGGCAAGAGTAACCATAGAATCACAGCATCACAGAATGGTTTGGGGTGGAAGAAACTTAAAAGACAATCTCATTCCAACACCCCTGCCAGTTTTGGGCAGGGACACCTTCCACTATCCCAGGGTCCAGAGAAAAGCAACAAGGCAGGTGAAGGGACTGGAACACAAGTCCTATGGGGAGAGGTTGAGGGAGCTGGGGGTGTTTAGTGTGGAGAAGAGAAGGCTTAAGGGTGATCTCATCACTCTCTATAACCACCTGAAGGGAGGTCATAGCCAGGTGGGGGTTGGTCTCTTCTCCCAGGCACTCAGCAATAGGACAAGGGGACACGGGCTTCAGCTCTGCCAGGGGAAATTTAAGTTAGATATTAGAAAAAAATTCTTTCCAGAGAGAGTGGTCAGGCATTGGAATGGCCTGCCCAGAGAGGGGGTGGATTCAGCGTCCCTGGAGGTTTTTAAACTGAGATTGGACATGGCACTGAGTGCCATGATATGGTAATCACAGTGGGGTTGGATCAAGGGTTGGACTCGATCTTGGAGGTCTCTTCCAACCCAGTTGATTCTATGATTCTCCAAGCCCTGTCCAACTGGCCTTGGACACTTCCAGGGATTCAGGGGCAGCCACAGCTTCTCTGAACAACCTGTGGCAGGGCCTGCTCACCCTCACAGTTAGAAATTTCTTCCCAATATCCCATTATCCCATCTATCCCTGCCCTCTGGCAGTGGGAAGACATTTGCCATTGCACTGTCCCTCCATCCCTTGTCCAAAGTCCCTCTCCAGCTGTCCTGTAGCTGCCTTAGGTACTGGAAAGTCTCAGTAAAGTCACCCTGGAGCTTTGAGTAGCCCCAAGGGCCAATGGTGTGAAGGACCCACTTGATGGAACCACAGTGATAGTACGGCAGGTTCATCTTCAGGTAGGAAACATAAAGTAGTTGCTCTCTGCTGGGATTTTAAAAGGTCTTCCAGAGTGAATACAAAGGTGGAGACCTTGTTGGCTCTCCTTGTGTCCAGGACACACAGACTGCACTCAGAGGAGCTCTGAATTGCCTCTGACCCTCATGCTCACTACTTATATATCAGCACAAAGAAAACTCCTTGTATAAGAAGTTTGCTTGCATGGATGGTCCAGAAGAGCCACCAGCCTCAAAAGGCTTTTTTTCCCCCCCCCATCAACAGCTGATGATTACTGTAAACTACAGTGTTAATGGGAGAAGTGTCATCTTTGCTAATATCTTCAACCAAACATGTCAATGGAAACAAGCTTTTCCATGAGCAGCAAAATTAACGGAACCATGTTTGTTGTAGATGTATGTCTCAGGCTTGAACTTTCTGGTTAAACAAGAGTGCCAACTTAAGGTTTCCCCATAGCTGTGATATGAATGATGTCTGTGCCCAACATAGATTCTCCCCTCCTTGATAAAGGGTAACTGGAGCCTCCCTTACTCTGTCTGATGCAACTAATCAAGTCCCTATCTTCCCCCAGGCTGTAAATTTTCATGAAACATGTACAATTCTAACAAATTTTGTTGAAACAGGTTCAAAAGTTGTCAGGGGGATGCGAAGAGATGAGAAGATACACATAACTTGGATCATGTAAGTCTTTGTTTTCTTTGGAAACCAGGATAGAAACATTCTCCACAGGCAGCTTTTAATGCAGAAAATGGCTATTTATGGAAATCTTTACACTCTTTTCTGTCTTATAGAGGATTAAGATAGAAAGGGATGCAACTTGGCTTCTCTCCTCTGTGTGATTTATAACCTATAGGAGAATGAGAGTTTAAAGGTAATCTACCAGTTTTTTCAGCAATTATCTTTTACAAATTTTCTAAATTCTTGTTGTGCATCCTTTTGATGAATAGAACCTCACTAAAAGGCTTTTGCATTTTCAATTCCAGTATTTCACTGTTTGTTCTTGCTGAGACTTTTAGTGAATAATCTTTGAGTTGTTTCACAGAGACCACATGAATCAATTCAAGTGCCAGTATTGAAATTTTAAGACAGTTTTCCAAAGACCTAAGTTTAAGCACTGATGTTATATGAACAGTCAACAAAAGTTCCTCTTTCATTTACTCTGCTTTTTCTTATCTTGCTCTTCTACATTAGTAGACTGTCTGTTGTCAGACAGTTTTTCAGACTAGACATAATAAAAATAGAAAATAAGTTCTTTTTAAAACCCCACCACTTCCTCTGTATAAGAAAGAAAAATCAATGATACAAGCTCTTTTTTTTCACTCACAGGTCTTCTTTCTTACCTGGAGAAATGGTGGAAAACTTTGGATGCCTGGAAATGTCCATCCCTGGAAGTGTCCAATGCCAGGTTGGACAGAGCTTGGAGCAACCTGGTCTAGTGGAAGGTGTCCCTGCAAATGCCAGGGGGTTGGAGCAAGGTAACTTTGAGGTCCCTTCCAACACAAACCATTCCATGATTATACAATAAAGCCTTGAATAGATGATCCCAAGACAATGTCTAGTCAAAGCTTAGTGGGATTTATTTTTCAGTTCTTGTCTTCACTAATTCAGAATGGGTAACATTACTGCTGTGGTTTTGAACATGTCATTCTTCCCAGGAGCTGGACCTCAAAGCTCCATATGTCCCAGGTGCATTGCAAAGCCCAATTATACTCCTTATTATTTCCACTCTTTTAATTTTCACAGAGCCTTTACTTAGCCAGTTCTTGTAGTGGCCAGTACCAGTGGCAGGGGAAATATTTATAGTGTGGAAATCCAAGGAGCCAGCACAGGGCAGTGCTAACAGCACTCCATCATTTTCTTTTTTCAAGGAAGGGATATGGCTGCAGCCTTAAAGATCACTCATCATGGTAGGAATATTTGTCTCTTGGAAAGCCTTTGTGTTCCCGCTGTAGTGCAGTGAAACAAGCATGGGTTTTTTGCGTGATTCACAATTTTTTCATTATCCAGTGATATTTTGATACCAGTGAACTTTGCATGTTTTCAATCAGCACACTCATTTCTGATGGACACAGCAGTGCACAATGCTATTCCTCAGCCTTCCTCAGCCCCTATTTCTCATGCTGTCTGTGCAAAATCCTTTCATTAATTTATCTTATTTTTTTTCCCCACACTCATCCCATGTTTTTTGGTTCATGGAGGATTTTACACAACATTCAGTGGCACAGCTCATGGCAGCAGGCAGACCTGTAGGTACTCACAGCTCTAGTGACTCACTGTGTGTTCTCAGTGGTCTTCAGGCTATGAGCCTAAAATTAGAGGATCACCTCCATCAATCCCTAAGCTCCTCCAAATTTGTGTGAGTGCTTTTATCAGGCCACCAATATCAGGACAGTGACAAAGGCAGGGCAGGAAAGTTTCGCATCAGTTGAGGCTATAAAAGCTCTGGAAAATGTGGGAGATGCAGGCAGGAACTGAAGCCTGGAGTTGTCACCTTACACTGAAATGTTCCAAGGTGCAAAGTCTGCAGGGCCATATCTATTTTTTGTTCCTGACTCTCATTCTCCTCCATCCCCCTTGCAGCAATAACCTGCCCCAGGGGATTGCCTCTTTTGCCTGTGCTGTGAGCTGGCCAGGCTGCACCACCTGGCCCTGGCTGTTTCCTTTCCCCTCTGCTCTGTCTGCTGAAACCCTGGCAACAGCCCGATGGAGTGATGGGAGCCTGACAGAGGGGATGTGAATAGCTCGCTGGTGATTGACAGCCCCTCCATAGAGTAGTCTGTCAGATTAATTATCTGCACTTCAGAAATCCCTGGAGATCCCATCACCATTTCACAGGGTGCCGTAAGAACAAACTGTGAAGATCCAGCCTTTTTTCCCCGAGATGGCAGTCTGTCTCTAAGTAGGTGGAATCAGCTGGTGGACAAGAGTGAGGAAAGAAAAAGACTTTTAAGGTCTGGGAAATACACAGATGCCATAAAGGGGTGTTTCCCTTTGGCTAATGGCACCAGAGTTCCCTCAGTGTCCTCTGAAAGAGGTGGTCATCAGGAGCCAACCATCAGCCTGAGTCTTGCTCTCTCTTTGGGTTGATGTACTCCAGCCACAAAGTAGCAGAGAACATCATGTTGGATGAAGACCAGAAATTCCTGTTCCAGGGCCTGAACCTGCAGATGTCCACTCTGTTGATATAAAAATAAGGCTAAGATTTATTGTTATTATTATTATTATTTCCCAAGCAGCTGTCAAAGCAAATTTGAGAATAGGGACTTTTAAGTAGTGCTTACATGAGGAATTACTCATGGAAAATTCCTCCTCTGAACTTTTCCAATTTCGTTAACAAAGGAATGTTTATAAAGAAAAGCCCTGCTCTAGACACTGACATTTCTGAGTTTGAAATTATTCTTGTAGCAGTTGAAATTGAGTTCATGCATCAGCTGGAGCGCAGGTATTACAACCAGGTGGAACAAGACCCTGCTTGTGGCCATCAAGAGGAAAAAGTATTCCTCATGTGGCAACGGGGCAAGAACTGAGAATGTGAATGAAGGCATATGAGACAGTATGGTGAAACAGTTCCTTGATCAGACAATTTTCTAAACTCATCAGTACTTGTAAAGTATAAACAATTAATTTTATCTTGAGCAAATATTGATAATCTCTAAAAGAAAGGTAAATTATAAAATCACAGAATGGTTTGGTTGCAAGGGACTTTAAAGAAAACCCAGTTCCAAACCCCCCTGCCATGGTCAGGGACACCTTCCACTATCCCAGGTTACTCAAAGTCCCATCCAACCTGGCCTTGGACACTTCCAGGGTTGGGGCAGCCACAGCTTCTCTGCCCAACCTGTGCCAGGGCCTCACCACCCACACAGTCAAGAACTTCCTCCTAATATCCAGTATAACCCTGTCATCTGTCAGTGTGAAGGCATTCCCCCTTGTCCTATTACTCCACGGACTTGTCCAAACTCCCCCTCCAGTTCTCCCTCTCCCAAGGGGTTTCTGGGCTGCCAGAGCACATGGCTGGGTCATGTTGAGCTTCTCATCCACCAGCAGCACTAAGCCCTTTTCCTTAGGGTATCTCTCAATCTATTCTCTGTCCAGCTGTGTTTGTGTTTTGTATTGCCTCAACCCAGGTGTAGAACCTTTCTCTTGGCCTTGTTGAACTTCACGAGTTTCACACAGGCCCACCCCTCGATGCTGCCAAGCAGAATGAATGTCATATTGCTTGTTGATACCAGTAACTATTCCATGTCTGCCCTGAGGCAGAGGGTTGTTATGTACAGACGAGATTCCTAACAGACTGTCCAGCCTAAAACTGGATCCTCATTAAAGCTAGGCTAATGTAAGCTTTTGGTTTATTTTCTTTTATCACTTTTTCTGTTGTTTCAGCCAATGCTGAAAAGTCCTGCCAGCGCTACATCCTTTTTGAATCTTATTTTTCTAAAACCCAGGTAGCCTTAAGGACAGTCCTCTGCCACTCATGGTCTCATGATCTCTGCTGATAAAGAGTAGGTTGAAGATTTTCTTTTATAAGGCACAACATGCTAGTCCTGGAATTGATCAGCGATTTGAACTTTCATATTGCTTTTCACTGTAGGATGATGAGAACATCTTGCAATAATGAGTACTCCTTTCCCCATTTTGCCAATGGATAATAGAGGGTTGAAGGGCTCACTGAGGCCACAAGGCGATGGTGTCAAATTCAGACTCTCTTCCTGGTGCTTCTAGGAAGCATCATTTTTTCCATCTAGGAATTCCAGCTATTTCTGGTCTCTATTATTAACCAGCTGTTAAAACTCATCTCCCCACAGCATATTCAAACCTAAGAAGAACTGAAGAACTGGAGCAGCTGATGCTTGAAGACTTTACGTATTTGTATATATTTGTATATATGTATATATTTTTGTATTGTTGTAAATTTTATATAGCAGTACAGCTTTTCATATTTGAAGTAGCAACCAGCAGTTTCTACCTTTGTGCTGCATTCCTGAAGATCTGAGCTAAGGGTAAGAGACTGACTAGAACATTTTATTTAGGACTCACGTACCAGGACTAGAATAGCAATACGTATTGTAGTCAAAACAAGATAGAAGCCCCATGAAGTTTGGAAACCCTCCAACCAGGGGAATGTGACGTGAAGATGATGGTGAAGAAGTAAAGGGGTCCTGAGACCCCCGACTCAATTCTAGGAAGGTGAGCCGAGGGGCAGACCTGAGGGAGGTTCTAAGGGTGACAGCATGGTGGGATGAAGGTGGATGGTCCCTGGGTTGGATGTGAGCTTTAGTTGTGATAATTAAGTAGTGTTATCAAAAGAAGAATCACCTCTTACGTGGCGTGTGCATCAATATACTTTTGGAACTTGAAAAGCTTTTCAGTAAAGAACTCCTCTCTGCTTTACCTCAATTAGATTGCCTCGTAAGTTTTTGTCCACATTTTAGGCTACACAGCGTGTACAGTTCTGGTGTCCCTGATGAAAGGAGGACATGGAACTATTGGAGCAAGTCCAGAGGAGGCCATGATGTTGCTAAGAGGGCTGGAGCATCTGCTATAAAGACAGGCTGAAAAAGCTGGGGCTCTTCAGCCTAGAGAAGAGAAGGTTGCGTGGAGACCTCAGAACAACGTTCTGTATCTGAAGGGGCCTATGGGGAAGCTGGTCAGGGACTCATTGTCAGAAACTATTGAGATAGGACAAGGGGCAATGGCTTCAAACTGAAAGAGGAGAAATTTACGTTACATATAAAGAAGAAATATTTCCCTGTGAGGGTGGGCAGGCCCTGGCACAGGTTGGGCAGAGAAGCTGTGGCTGCCCCATCCCTGGAAGTGTCCAAGGCCAGGCTGGATGGGACTTGAGGCAAACTGGTCTAGTGAAAGGTGTCCCTGCCCATGGCAGAGGAGTGGAATGAATGGTCTTTAAGGTCTCTTCCAAACCAAATCCTTTTGGGAGTCTATGGTTCTGTACTATAGGCAATTTTGATTGAGATTTGGTGTGGAACACGTAACACCTCTGATTTCTTGAAGAAGGGAAGAACAGTTGTCAGTGTAAGAATGTGTGGTAAAGTTTTTGTGCATAATATTTGTAGAAAAAGGCAGACAAGGGTATCTTAGTATGAAAAACAGATAAATAGGTTTCAGGGAAAGAAAATTTCTCAATATCACCTTCCTAAGAGAAACTTCTCAGACAACCCCAAATATAACTTCCCTGATGCTAATGCCATGCAGATAGGAAGTTTGTGCTCTGTCACCAAGGATCTCAGCAGTTATGACTGCATATTTTTGAAGATCAAGTGAGGAATTAAGCATGAAGGTGCCATTTGATGATACATTTATGCACTTGTCTTTTTTTTTTTTTTTTTTTTTTTTTTTTTTTTTTTTTTTTTTTTTAAAGCAGACTCTCTGCTGAGCATTTGCTCCTTTAAGTTAATGACAATAATTACATGAAAATCCATTCGGGCTTCTCAAGATGCTGAATTTGCAAACTGGCAATACAAATACTTTAATGCTCATTTAAATACAGTGCAATTGCACTTGAATCTAAGTAGTGGTGTTTTAAAAGCCTTGCCATTTGTAAATACTGGATCTCCCACTCCCTCCCCTCACTAACATCAATCCTTAGTGTATCTGGTGTCAGCCTTGATAAATGATTCTGCTGAAAGAGTTAACCATAAAGAATAACATTTTCCATTAAAACTTAATATATTACCATGCCACAGGTCCTTGTGTAGGAGCAATACAATGGTCTGTATTGTCTGTTTGTCAGCAGATCCATGTCTGATTTGTGGTTTACCTGGATCCTACAAAGTCCTGAGAAAATTACAGCTTTGATACCTGTCATTCATTAGTAATATTTATATGGTCATTCATTTGCACATTGGCAAGTGACACCTGCAGCCTGGTTAGCTGTCAGGCAGGCTCACAACATGAAAGAAATTACTTTTCCTTACTGAATGAAAGGACCCAATTTTTGCTACATTTCCTTCATCACTCAGGTTTCCAAAGGGATTTCAAATGGCATTGCACTGGTTTGGTGTAGGATGGGCATGGCTTTCTGCAGTCCTGGGGGAAAACTGGAGCAGCAGAAATGGAGTAATCAAGCCCAATTCCCTACACTGCAGGTCCTTAGTCACGTCACTCTGCTCAGAAAGTCACTGAGTATCATGACAAATGTAGTTAAGAGTTTTTCCTTTCTCCTCCCTTTTGCCACGATGGACACCCTAGGACCTAATTCCTTTGTGCATAGGAATAATGTTCTCATTTCCAGATTAAATGCAGCCTTGGAGACTTAAACTCTTCTCTTTTTGGCAATGTTTTTCTTTCCTTTATATCACTTTTCTGTGTACCTAATTATTGTAAATGTGGACAAGTGTTTTATTCCATGTTTTCAAGGAACAATTTTTTGCTTATGTACACATTGTTGGTATACGTGCTTAGTGCCAGACTTTGGATTGCAACAGTTTAAGTAATGCATTTTCTTTCTCCTTTGCATTTTAACCTGATCAGAAAAGCATAGCTGAATGATGTCTCACCTGTGGAAATGGCTTTGCCCACTTTGCAAAAGTTGCTTAATATCAGTGAGGTTTTGTTTCAGAAGGGGGTAAAAAAGTGAGGTCCTAAAACATCTTTACTACTTTGTTTGGTGCTTCTCTGTTTAGATTTTTTCTAGTTTTGTGTTGGATGATAGTGATGCAAGGAAAACCAAGAAAATGTGAGGCAGAACATTTAATTTGCCAGGAAACAGCTTTTTCATTATTTTCTGTGAAACTGTTCCCAAATAGAATGAAGACACCTACTGAGAAAAAAACCTAATTTTGCCACCTATCTTCTGTTGAAAGAAAAAAAGTGAGAGCTACCTATGAGGTCAGGCCAAATATTATAGAATCCCTTTGTAATGAATTTCTTCTAAGGGTAAAGTTGATTGTCAGTCAGCGTAAGGATCCTACATTTTTCATTCTATTGTATTTATAGATAAGAGGGTCAAATCCCTTTCTCTTTCTCTTTCTCTTTCTCTTTCTCTTTCTCTTTCTCTTTCTCTTTCTCTTTCTCTTTCTCTTTCTCTTTCTCTTTCTCTTTCTCTTTCTCTTTCTCTTTCTCTTTCTTTCTCCTTCCCTTTCCCTTTCCTTTTCCATATAGGATTTGTTGTTTTCAGGGATCACTAGCCTGTTATGTTGGATACTGTCCTGGATTTTTGTTCTAACTACGTATTTTGTATGGGGGCAAAACAGTTTGCAGAGAGCCTTCTTCATATGCAGTGGTAGATTAATTGAATATTTTGTTGGTAGAAAGTGTATTTCCTGTATAATAAAAACATTTCCCCTTAGTTTTTGTTTTGTTTTGTTTTGTTTTTAAATTGTGGTGAGCAGCTGAAACCAATCCCATTTCAAAATTCTGTTTAATTAACAAAAAAACCTGTTTCCCAATGAAAGTAAGCAAAAATGTGTGTTATGTGGAAATTTTGCCTAATAATCTACCAACCCTTCCTCATATCTCAGTGTTTTTATTGGGGCTCCTCTGTCCTAACAGAGGTATCTATAATCTCTGCGGGAGACCTGAGAAGGTCACCCCACTAACTGAAGAGCCATCTTAGATAGAGGAGGTATCAATCTATGCTGCAAGACATATTCTTAAATGCTGGCTTGCATAACCACATAACCTTTGTATATCTGCTGTAAATATATCAAATGAAAACTCCGTGTACATCTTCTGTTAATACTTATTGCAGTTTAGGACAGAACTCATTGCCCTGTGGATGTTTGTGCATGTGCACCACACATGCACAAGAATGTCCAAATATTCACATGCCCCACATTTCCCATTCTTCTTATAGGAGAGGCTTCTGAAAGGCTGGTTATTTTAGCAAAATGAAACACGCTGATATGACATCCTGATACCCCACATATTGGGAAGAATGAAAAGATCTGCTTTTCAATGAGAACTCTTCAGGTAAACTCCCATGCTTGAATGATTAAACCCAAGGATTAAAATATCTTTACAATGTGTAATTTTTTCCCCTTTCTCTCAATAACTTGAACACAGGAAGGGAGGACAGAGGAAGAGAGAGAAATAAGCTTATATTCTTAACTTTCCTAACCCATATTTCATTCCAGAACTATAAGATGTGATAAAGACAGGTAAGCAGATTAATTTAGCAGACTTCCAGACTTCTGAAGCAAAGGAGGGAGGCAGGAACATTTTATCATTTCTGACATATGGAGCATGTAGTTCTGACTGCAATATGGAATGGATGATCAAAGTCATGTTTTCAATAGATTCTAGGAACATTTTTAGCCTTAAAGTCATTAGTAAACTTCAATTTAGGAGCTGAACCCTAAAACCTTAATTTGGACAAAGCGCTTCTACTTGGGAGCAATAGTAACTCACTCACAGGTCAGAATTTAATATAATTCTTGAACCAGGCAGCTCAATGTCTGGGAGAAAACGACTAAAAAATACTTAGAAAATACCTTCAAGGGATGAGGATGAAATTGAGAGCTAAGCGCAGAAAAAATAAGAACTAGGGCTTTCAAAGAAAATTGAAGCTTTGGAGAGCCTTCAACTATTTTGATTTATATTTAAACATTTTAGAGATTGGAGCTTTGATTAGCTGAGACCCTCTCCAATTCCCCTTCAGCTCTGATTTATGGGCAGGCTGAATCTCAGTAAAATGAAAGCTAAATGAGGTGTTCTTTAAAATTACCTTTGAGCACTTAAAGAAGGTAAGGAAGAGGGCAACTTGGTTGGTGCTGACATGAAGGGGAATGGAATATGAGGGTGAGTGTTTTTAGGAATTGGAGTATTTTGAGTACTGGAGAGGGGGAAGAACAGGATGTCAGGGTGTTTCTAATTGCTACATGTGATAGCACTTATATATACACCACTTTTGACTGGGAGATGCATTAAACTGGATTTTTTAGCACAAACAAGGCTGTGTGTGTATATGTAGGATGGAATTTAGTGTAGTTTTTTCGGGTTTTGTTTTGTTTGGAAGAAACTTTTTTCTCAGTTTACTTAAGAAATGTCTTTCTTATTTTGGTGTTTACAGTTGGTTGTCTTAGCCCATCCAAGGTTCTTTTGATAGAAGTTTTGTAACACCCAAGGAGCAGCTGGCCACCTCCAGGTGAAACTGTGGAGGCATGATTTGGGATGAATGATCCCACTGGCTCATCATAGAATCATGGATTCATTCGGGTTGGAAGGGAACTTAATGATAGTTTCTTTCCCACACCCTGCCATGGACATGGACACCTTCCACTATCCAGGTTGCTCCAAGCCCCCTCCAACCTGCCTTTGGACGCTTCCAGGGATCCAGGGGCAGTCACAGCTTCTCTGCCCAACCTGTGCCAGGGCCTGCCCACCCTCACGGCCAGGAATTCCTTCCCAATATCCAATCTAACCCTGCCCTCTAGCACTGGGAAGCCATTCCTCCTTATCGTGTCACTCCATGTCCTTGTCTAAAGTTCCTCTCCAGCTCTCTTGGAAGCCCTTCAGGTATTAAAAGTAGGTCTAAGGTCTCCTTGGTAAGGTCTCCTTGGAGCCTTCTCTTCTCCAGGCTGAATAATCCCAGTTCTCACAACCTGCCTTCATAGGAGTGGTGCTCCAGCCCTCTGATCATTTTTGTGGCACTCACCCTCTTAGACTAGCACCCTTTAGCACTGAAGTGGATAGAACAATTCTGTAGATGACCCTTGTTTTCACAGTCCTCCCCAGTTTTTGCTCTTCACCTTGACATGCTATTTAATAGAGATTGATACACAATGAGTAACATTGGCATTTTCAGAAGTCAGCCAGAAATGGATAAAAGTGCCCCTAAAGGGAGTATCCAATTCTACGAATGTTGTCAATCCTGCTCTCCTCACAGCTGCTGGTGCAGGAACTGTCTGTGCTCAAGGATGTGCCCTGCTTTTGCAAATGACTGCAGCAGCAGCACACATGGGGGCTGAGCACCACCCCACCAGGCTACTGCAGTTGTCTCATCCTTGTAAGAAAAATCTCAGGTGCTGAGGAAATTGCATGTGACAGTTGTTTGAAAACATGTCTCTTAAATGAAGTAAGGAATGTGTCACAAGCAGATGATCCCTGTGAGAGTGGTAGCTGCCAAAATCATGAGTTAGACCATGATGTTTTCAGAAGATTTTAATATTTTGCAGCTGGAATGTGCATATAATGGCGTATTCCCACCCCACACTCTTGCTGAGTTCGAAGGCATGGATACAAATATTACTGACTGGCTCAAAAACTTCATTGCAGATACTGTGGATTTGTTTCTTGACAGCCTTTATAGTGGCAAGAAGAACTATTGAGGTATTATGGAGTGCAGAAGACTGAGTGTGACTGTGGGGGATTGTTTAAGTTTTCCTAGTTAGTTAAACAGCCGTAGGGCATCTTGGATTGGGTTCAACTTCATAGCTTGGACACAGATCTCAGTTATCCTCCATTCTTGGCACTGGTCTTTTCCTGCCTGACAGCTCAGTGATGGGAATCCAGGATCTTCAGCTATATAAATCTGTTCATACATAGGTGTCACCTCATTCTGCAGTTGTGTGCTCAGCATTCAAACATTTCCCTTGGTCGTTTCTCACTGACAACTGTTTCTTCCCAGCGGGGAGCAGATGAGCCATGGCCAACCATTATCACTCCTCTGAGATGATGTTGAGTCAGCTTTCATATCTTTCCTGAAGATAACTGAGTCTTGTGCAGTCAATGGCTTGGATCTTTTTCTGTTTGCCCCAGAATATTGTCCCATGCAAGGCAGCCTCACCCTTACCGACAGGAATGGCTCGTGAGTGCCATCGTCCCCTGGGACATGCACATGGGTTAGTAATGACCCACTTGTGATATCTCTTGAATTCCTTATAGGGTTGTTATTCCAGACACATGCAACAATTTTGCTGCTAGTGATGTGGTTGCTCTCAGCCAGTTTGAGAGAATCACTGCGGGCTAGAGAGACAGTTTCTATTTTTGTAACTATTGGCATCAAGTAACAGCCAAAATGGTGTTGCTTCTGGAATTAGCCAGATCCCACAGTTTTTAATCTTTTTTCTTGAGACATTTGGCTTCCCTTGTCTATCTAATCGCTTTCTTATGTGTTAAGTCAGGGTTGAGCCTTTCTGAAGCATAACAGTCTTCCATGCACAAGCCATAATGTCACACAGTGTTTCATCATGTTTCCAGATGGAGGAATGGCAGCTTCATAGGGGGATTGCCCTGGGACTGGAACTTCAATACTCCTCCTCTCCAAAATTCTGGAAGACAATGAAGGTTCTAAGAAGGGCATCAAAGCATCTTGTCTGCCCAATAAGACTTGTGGCTAAACCAAGGAAGGAGTTGGAGCAGGTGAAAAGGTCTGGTCAGGCATACAATATCCAGCCAAGTAGAGGAGACTGATAATCCTGTTGCCTCTGAATGACAGACGCCACTGGTGTTTCCAAGGGAAACACTCCCTCAGCATCAGTACTGTCCTATGGCCCGTCCCAGAGGTCCTGCAGCCAGCCCAGGGAGGACATTGCAAGTGGTGATGGGGTTGTTTGCAAATGACAGCACACAAACACCCCTCCTGATGACATTCCCTGTCTCCCACCAGCTACCATGCATGGAGGTTGAATGAATACCTCACTTCTCCAAAAGACTGGCTTGTTTATTTCTCTGTGAAAACAGAATAGGATGGACACTACCAGTTTATGGCTAGAGTGTATGAACTGGGGATGTTTTATAGCTTAAGTCATTATGCCATGAGCCTTCCTGCAGGATAAATAGGAGAACAGCAATCTCAAGAAATGGTTCTGAAGCAGTTCAGAGGTTTTAAGGAAGAGAAAGTTGTTAATTTCTTTCTCCTTTAGGCCCACAGCTAGCTTTGTCTATCTGCACTCATTCTCACTTAGCTAAGACCCATTCAGCAGGAATTTAGCTGTGTTTGAATCCATCCCTGTTCAGCAAAACAGAGAGGCATGTGTTCTATATGAAATATATACTGAAGCCCTTCTCCTATGAGTCTCTTTGCCAACCTGAACCTCTGCATCTAAATTCTCACCAAAACTGAGCTGCTGCTGAGGTTTGGCCAAATGATGTTGCTCAAAGTGATATCACAGTTTGAATGTGTACAAAAACTGCAATTTGAACATAAGAACTAAAACTAAACTTTGGTGCAGGTGCAAAATCACCATCCTTCTTCCACTATAGAAACCCCCTTTTCTGGAGCTTTTTGTGGATTTCTGTCAAGTTTTTTGCAGGAATAAACACAGTGGTTTCTATGGATCTCTATTGTATTCACACCGAGCTAACATAATGGGAGTTGTTAAGTTATAAAAAAGAGATACCTCATATCTAGTCTCACGTGCAATATCACATATATACTGTCCAAAGCTGGAACACTGGAAAAAGGACAGGGAGGGACGAAGTGAGTACCTGAAATGGTTGCACGGAGGCAAAAAATCTGAATCTTTGCAGTTTTTCAAAGGTGCAAAAGTTCAATCAATGCAAATTGCTGTGAGAATACCAAGTCTAAAATAAAAAAAATAACTGAAAATTGATTCCTACTTATTCTGGAAAACTACATCCTGGAAAACTGGCAATTAAGTTTGAACAACTCCATGACCACTGAAGTCCAAGGAAGTCCTGACACTGATTTCAGCATGAGCAGAAAATGCTGCGTAATTGTGAAAATCTGACCCCTCTGCAAATTCAAGTTTTCCAAACAAAGGCATTGCATTTCAGCTCCTTCCTCTCCCTGTCAATCACTGTCCTAAAAGACATGAACTTCTATGATGTGCTGCTTGAGAGCGGGATGAGTCAAGTAGCAAAAGAAAGGTGAAATGCTATTTTCAGAATTCAGCCCATCACAGATTAAGTGCACACTCAGTGTCAGATATTTACACATCACAGTCCTCCTGTGCTAGCTACAGTCATCTTCAGACTACACTCTTAGAGAAGTAACTGCAAATTTAAGGTTTTCCAACAAGTTGTTCATAGACAGCAAACCCATGCAGACCTGTGGCTTCTCTTCTGGTATATACTGTTACTATATCCTATGTACTATATATAGTATGTATTTATATTATATATATAAAATATATATTACTATGTTCTTATATGCAGGCCTACTGGAGTTACTGTTCAGCCCCGAGTCAGAGGAATGGGCAATAAATACAACATACCTACTATCTCAACTTTGTACAGCATCTACATCTGCCCCAAAAATCACAGTTTAGCATCAGCCACATTGCACTGGCATGGGGTAAAGTGTATGACAAGATAAAAGTCTGATGTGATGGCCTGGGTCAGGATATCATTGTTACGTGACAATTATAATAATAAAATAGCAACAGCTAAATGTCATCCAATGGCTGCACTAAGAATAGGTTGACTGAAATGTAATGACTGTGTATCATCATTAGAGAGCTGATGAGTCTCAGAGAATCTCTTCTAATGAACAATTGGATAATCACTAGCAAATGATGACTTTTGCAACTGAATCTAAAAGATGAACTCAGTGATACCATTGGATTATTTGGAGCTTATGTATTGATGTTCAATCATTTTAATAGATTTGCTTTGCTTATTGTAGAATATGACAATAAAAGTACTGTGAATAGTAATTTCCTAATAATATCACTAATGATGCTAATAATACCATAATCTTATTTAATCTAATTTAAATAGACAGAAAAAAAGGACCTACTTAGAACCACTCGTCTTTTGTTGGTGGAAATGCACTCATTATAAAAATTAAATTGCTTTCCAACTCCTTTGGCACATTAAAATCAAAGCCACTCACCATTTACAAATCAGGCAGGAGCCCCAAATCTGCAAAATCTTTAGGGAAGCACTAATGTGTTGTGTTTAATAGGGATGAGTTTAAGCATCTGCTTACAGACTGTGCTGAACCAGGCTTTCTCAGCCTTTTGGGCAGGGACTCAGTTGGAAATGAGATTAATTTTGCATCCACATCAGGAGATTCTATTACTACCCGAGTCAATTTAAGTTTTAATGAAGCCTCAGCAAGTGAGTGTATGAGTTAACAGGGAAGAAGAGAGTGTAGATGAAAGCACATGGCAAAGACACAGCTGAAATCAACTGTCTGGCACACCAAACCCTTAGCATATAGTAAATTTTCTTGACTCCACATATACCTTTAATGTCTTGTATCAGAAAGAAAACCTATCAGAACATGTCACCCACGTATGGACTTGCCTCAACGATATTTAAAATAAACTCCATCATCAAATATTTATAATTTAGGTCCACCCTGAAGCAGCAATACCTTTTCTACATGTATAAACACTGGTAAATTTGACAGAGGTAATCCTGTAAAGGAACAATTAAAAGTGACTCCTTTTTTTGCTGCTAGTCCCATTCAATATGTGAGTTATACACCTGGTTTTGTATTTCAGTCATATCTTCTTGTGTGCAAACAAAGGCAGGTTTTCTGTGTTTTGTTTGGTATCACAGCAGAGCTGACACGTCCCTGGGAATAAGGGCTGGGCTCTCTTGTGGCTAACACTTCACTCTGCAAATGTATTGCGGGTTGCAAAAATTCCTACTAGTGGCAACAAGTGAGACAGGAGAAACAAAATCTGAATTCTGGACTATTTGTGGGGCTGGCAGCCAGGTTAAAAATACCTTTCTTGCTCAGCGACACAGATGAGTGGTCAAGTAAACATGGTAGCCAATGTGGTCATTTTCTCTGGAAAAGTCCATTTTCAGTATTAAAAGTAAATTCAAAGTGAGCAGGTTTCACAAGGGAGGGTAAAATGCCACTTTTGCTGAAATATTCACTGGCGGTGGCAGCAATGTTTTGCAGGAGACACCACAAGTGGACTCAGTGGTGAAGATTGTGTATGGACAAAAACTGGACTGAGTGATTACAGGAGAAGAAGGTGCCAGAATCCTGAACTATCTCCACCCCAAGTCCTCCAGTTTTCTTTCCTACCTGAACTCCTACTGGTTCTGCAAGAAGCAGGTTGAAGGGCGCTGATTCCAGAAGGAGA
Organism: Grallaria varia; assembly: GCA_013396735.1. NCBI lineage: Eukaryota > Metazoa > Chordata > Aves > Passeriformes > Formicariidae > Grallaria > Grallaria varia. The sequence goes on from VWZG01000761.1 coordinate 44,929, forward strand.
TGGAATTGGGGGACCACATGCACTGGCAGGGGCCAGGCTGGGGATGTTTGGTAGGCAGGGTAGGGTCTGGTTGTGTCCCCCTGCACTGAAGGCAAAGAAATGCTGAGTGTTCCCAGCTGGAAACTTTTTACAGCGGGAAAGAAAGGAGAAAAGAAAAATACCCTTTTGCTGTAAAGAAATCCTTTTTTCAACCAAGTAATTTTGGGAATAGGCGGATGCATTATAAATCCCCACAATGCTGCTTCCCTGGAAATCAGTGCAGAATATGCAATTTTCTGTCAGAAAGTCAACTGCTTTTTGTCACTCACAGTTTTCCAACCCCAGTATTTGTCTGCCCACAAGCCTCAGCATCAAATGAGGAATGTGCAGGAGAGGACTGTGGTGCAGGTGCCAGGCTGGATCACTCTGCTTGGGTGAACCCTGCTCAGTTCCTCTTAAAGTTGGTCCCCACAGTCACTGTGAGCAACTCCAAACCTTCTCTGACATGTGCTACCTGTTTATGGTGTCAGTGCCCTCAGGGAAGAGCTGGGTATGAGGGTGCCTTAGGCCATGCCTCAAGTGTATGGAGCGTGGTGGTGATGGGACCTGTCACTGAGGAGCCCCACTGAGAGCATCTCCCTCCCAGGAGGATTAAAGCAGGCCATGGGATGATGTTATGGCTCAGTTTATCCCTGGGAGCACTGGGATTCAGATATTCCCACCTGCCTTTGCTCCTGCAGGGTGTTGGGGAGGGGAGTGTGCTCCTTTGGGATGCCCTTGCTCCAGAGTTACCCCAGGGAGACACACAGTCAGAGTGTTAAAAATAAAATTAAAGGAAGACTGCAAATGACAGAAAAGTTGAAGGCGGGACTTTCAGAGAGCACAGTTTGTCAGGAAGACAGCTGCTTTTTATAGCATGCCTGGCATGGCTGATGCCATGACAGAGACATTTGACATTTAACTCTGATTGAGTGGCAGGTGGGGAGAAAGGAGCCAGAGACTCTGTAAGCAAATCACTTCGGAAGCAGAATTAGGAAGGGGCAGCATTTGGGGAAAGTTGTGCAGCTTTGGCTGGACTCCTTGGCTGCTTCACAGGGCTTGAAGGGCTAGATCCAAAGTGCCTTGATATCGCTCTTCCATCGCTTCATGGAAGCAAAAAAATAAGAATCCTAGAGCTCCAGGAAAAAGATTTTCCTCCCACAAGGGTCTGCTTTCCTCGGGTGGTCAGAGCTCCCTCTTCCCAGGCCTCCTTCCCCAATGAGGCAGAGCAGAATTTGGTCCTGAGGGGCAACAGATGCAGGAAAAAGGGTGAAAGACCTCCAAGCTGGAAGTAGTCGTGGCTGGGGCACCCACCTTTACTTTGCCACTGAGTTGCTCTTGGAGGGGAAATTGAGTGATGAAGGATGGGGTTTGCAACTGAGGGTGTCTTTCTCTCTCCGTGCCTTTGGAGAACCCAGTCCTGGCACAAGCATTTGAACAACCGGAATTTTGTTGAAAAGGAACTGGGCTTCATGGTCTTATTTTCTCCATTTGCAAAATGTGGGTCACAGCATGGACTTTTCCCCCACTTTTTGAGGTGCTCTGGCATGTGCAAAGCACTGAGTGTTACTCATCATTAGGAGGGACTTATCCCCTAAATGGCAGCTTTTATCCATCGTGCTTGTCATGAGCCCATGGCTTTTCACCGTCACCCCTGGGCTGTTCATACCTTGCTCTGGAACCCTGCCCAGTGCCTAAAACAAGGACAAAATGAAATGCTCTTTTCCTTTATGTGTTTGAATAGTTTCACTATATTCCCAGTCCAGCTCTGATCTATGACTCAAAAGAATTACTGGTGGCCACTGTGCACTGGGAGCCCTCATGAAAAACTGGGAGTAAGTCTCTTATCAACTACTGCTTATCACATGGACCTACTGATGTATTTGTTCCAGACTTCCCTGAGCTCCATAATTTAATTCACTATATTTATGAGGCCTTCCTTATCTCCAAATACATTTTCCTCTAATTTATTGTTCAGGATACACTTGGTAGAAGTAGTTAAGTAGCTCAGTAATTTACAGTCATCATTAATCTCATGACTGCCAATTTATTAGTGTTTACACCTTCTGTACAAGCAGGCAAAGTATCCAATACAGTAAATAAATTTATCCTCAGGCATTTGTCAGGCTGTATTTGTTAGCATGAGTCTTTGTCAGTGCAAGGATAAACTATTGGACTCCCTGACACAGGACAGGAGAAGGGACACAGTGTGAATGTGTGTGAGATAATTAATTAGGATCCAAGACATGACAGATGCCTTCAGGCAAACCTTTTAAACTTTGTATGTCTAAAGATCCTTGTTTGGAAATAAAGACAGGGAACGCAAATTGCACTGAACATTTGCTTTGGAAAAGAAAGGGATTTGAGAAAAAAATATTATTTGCTCAAGTATTTTATTTTAAATAGGAAAAAATAAATGGTACCTTTTATTTTTTGTTGTTTTGAACTGAAATGCTTTGAACTATGGACCAGACCCAAAACAGCTGAGGAACAATTTTGTTTCAAACTCTGTTTGACTAAGATGCTATGGCATTTCATGGAAGCTGCGATATGAATATTCATCATATCCCATAGGCAAAACTTCTCCCATGGGGTTTGTGGCATAGATGGTTTTTCTTTTTCTCATCTATCTCAGATTCAAAGTGTTGAAAAAGTCCTACTGCAGGCCAGCTGTCTGGAGGCTTATGTGTAATTGTACTCCTGCTTCCAGCAGAGAGAAATCTGTGTAGTGCTAGGAATGATGTGTTGATGTTGAGTTTATACCTTGTCACAGGCTCAGTATGTATCTATTGGAAAATGCAACTACATTCCCTATGCTTGTCTTTCTATCTGAGAAGTGGGAAAATAACTCTGAGCAGAAATTTCTTCCTGAATAATTTTCTAGGATGGGGGTGCAGAGACAGCATTTCGGTTTTATTATGATTTTCCACATAGCATCTCATTTTAAATGAATTCAGCCCCCAAAATATTTTGAATATTGTGCCACAGGGAGATTGGAGTTTACTGCTAAACCTTCTGTAATGTATCATGGTTTCTTTTCTAGCTGGAGGTACATTGCACATTTGGCAAACCTCAGACAGTGAAGTGTTAAAGGACATGTAGACTTGCTCGTGAGTCCAGCTTCCAGGTGAGGATGGGATGGCAGGCAGCAAAATTCACCCCTGAGACCATCATGACAATTCTCCTTTAGACAAAAATATTTATCTCTTTGTGATGGTAGTGCTTCTAGTGTAAAAATAATAATAATAAAAAAATAATCTCTGTGGAAAAGAAGCTAGTGTTAATTAAAAATTAATCTTCAATAAAGCACTGATTTGCTAATAATAGGATTATTGAGGTTGGAAAAACCCTCTAAGGTCATTAAGTCCAACCACTAACCCACCACCACCACCACGTTCACCACTAACCCCAGTCCCCAAGTGTCACATCTCTATGTCTTCTAAATCCCAGCAGGGATGGAGTCTCCACCAGGGATGGGCAGCCTGTGTCAGGGCTGGACAACCCTTAGAGTGAAGAAATATTCCCTAATATTTAATATCATCCTCCCCAGGATGTAACTTTAGACTATTTTGTCGCATCCTATCCCTTGTTCCCCGGAAGCAGAGCCTGATCTCCTCCTGTCAGGGAGTTGCAGAGCCAGAAGGTCCCCCCTGAGCCTCCTTTTCTCCAGGCTGAGCCCCCCCAGATCCCTCAGCTGCTCCTGCTGCTCCAGCCCCTTTCCAGCTCCAGTCCATTATGTGGACAAGCTAATGTGAAGGTACTTGCAGAGGAAATGAATCCATGAAACTACTGACATTACTATTTTGCTTACCATTTTCTATGTTTTTGTGTTGTGAATCCTGCAAGGGAGATGCTTTTCATGGGTGCATCTATCAACTGACTCAATGTCTTGCTTTGATCAATAATAATAATAGTAATAATAATGTTGATGATGCTCCTTTGCCTGAGATGTACCTGAGAGCAGACTTTATCCACAGCAGGCAGACTATAGACGGATATTTTAATAATAATAATAACAACAACAACAACAACAATAATAATAATAATAATAATAATAACAATAACAATAATAATAACAACAACAACAACAACAATAATAATAATGATGCTCGCTTTCCTGTGATGTACCTGAGAACAGACTTTATCCCCAACAGCCAGACCATGAATGGGTATTTCAGTTGTCTCTCTCCTGGCTTCCATGGAGCTGCTGAAAAGGGTGAGAGCAATGCAACACCCAAGGAAGTCAGATGGGCGATACTGAGGCAGAGATTCCCAGAGACAACAGATAAGTTCAAGAGAATTGCAAAGCCCTCAAAGTGTTTGCTGAGATCCTCCAGTCTCTAACAGAAATTACTGGCTTGCTGCAGGAATTACTGGGTGAAACCCCTTTCTTGCAGTGATGTTAATGCAGGGACAGATGCTCCCAAGGGTTCTTCACAACTAAAGAATCCAAAATCCACTTAATACAGCTGTCCTTAGCCCAATGTTTACTCATAATAAAACATCATTAGAGGGACCTAGCCTTGCATTAGCATTGGCTTTGTTCTGACGAAATCTGGCTGTACAAAGAGTATTTGGAGAGCCGCTCTGGCAGAAACACAGGCTGCTCAGCGCTGCCAAAACGTGCTCTGCTTTGCAGGCAAGGTCCTGCCCGTGCCTGGGGAGCACTGAGGTGGTGAATAAATTCACGACTTGCAGGAGAAACAGCTTATACTTTTCCTTTTTTGCATCACTGTGCAGAAAAGTCAGCTGGAGGCTGCAGCCAGTGAGTAAGTCTGGGGTCCTTCCTCTCTCTGGTCTGTGTGTTGGCCATGGTGTGTGACTGTAACCCAGCTGGTAGAGCATCCAGCGTGGTGACCCATCTGGTCTGCTCCTGTGCAGGTAGCAGGGTTCATTCAAGACAGTAGAAATTCACTATTCCCACCTCAGCTATTCTGGCCTTGATAGATTTCTCCATTTTTGCCACTTCTCTCAAAGCTTTTGTTGCTTTAGTTTTCCTCACTCCGGGGAAAGGAAAAAAATAACCACAAACCACCTTAGGCTGGTTGCAAAAGCCTTTCTCATTATGTTGGTAGAGGTCTGTTTATATTTGTGTTAACTGCTTACATGGTTTATCCTAGGTCTATTAAAAGTAATTAATATTTTAACTGTAGAAATGCTAACATAGGACATGATTCACTTTCTGTTGAAATGATTGAAACTCAGTGGTTTAGGCAGGTCTTCTGAGAGAAAAACAGAGAAAAATGCATTCTTTAAGGGTTGTTTCAATCAGAAGGGGCCAAAATAAATCTTGCAAATTGCACATCTTAGACATGGACAAAAGGATGCACCTACCTGCAGGACAGAAAGCAGGAGTTACTGAGCAACACAAATAACTAAACAGAGGAAGGAAGGAGGAATGTAGAGAAAGGTTATGGTCGATTCTGACAGGTAGGATGATTTCCACTTTTGAGACTGCAGGAAGAGCATGATGCTTCTGAGATTTGTGTCAGCTGTGACTAGTCAGAATCAGAGAATCATTACAGCTGGAAAAGGCCTCTGAGATCATTGAGTCCAACCTAGGACCAGTCCCGACCTAGACCAGAGCACTGAGTGTCACATCCAGTCGTTCCTTGGACACCTCCAGGGACGGTGATTCCACCACCTCCCTGGGCAGTACATTCCAATGCCTGACAACAATTGTAGTGAAAAAATTCTTCCTGATGTTCAAGCTGAACCTCCCCTGGAGCAGCTTGAGGCTGTTTCCTCTTGTCCTGTTGCTGGTTGATTGGGAGAAGAGACCAAGTGTACCTTCATCCCAAAGCACGTGTGGGGAAGGATTAAAACCTGAGCATTGATCACATAAAGGAGAAAAAAGGATTGCTTGTTTTAGGGAGGAGTGAAAGACAAAGCCTTTTATAGTTTCATAGCCTAAGAATAAAACTGCACTGATTTAGAAGAGATTTTAGAATTTACAATCAAATGTGCAAAACGTGTCTTAATTACTGTGCGTTCTGCTTTGCATATTTTAGGTTTTATTCACCCAATTTTTGGAGGGGCTGAGAAGCAGCAGAATCCAGTGCTTTGAGCTCAGATTGAGAGATATCAATATGGTGAGAATAATGGGGCAAAAAATCTGAACTGGGGACATTTCCAGACACGGGTTCTTGGGCATGTTACCTAACAGATACCTCCAGCATGTCACAAAGGGACCATCCTGAACTCTCTGTTGTCCTGAGGCAACTGGAAACATGGCCAGTGTGGACAAGATCACAGTGATGTAGTAATAAATACTGTGCATTTTTTGTTGAGTGTAGACACAGGAGATTCTTTGAAGCAACAAGAGGGCTGGACCCAGCACCTGAGGCAGCCGCTCTCATCACAAGGAATCCCTTGCTGCAACGTCTTAATGTTAATCCTGGTATTCCTGGTAATTCCTGGTGTTCCTGCTGCTGGACGCAGCACCTGAGGCAGCCGCTCTCATCACAAGGAATCCCTTGCTGCAACCTCTTAATTTTAATCCTGGTATTCCTTGGGTTGCGTCCATTTTACCCCTGGACTTTTTTCAGTAAACCTGTTAGCATGTCTCACATGAACTGGTGTCTTCTTGCCCACAAGACATTGTGAGATTACTCATTAAAAATAATACCAGCTAACACCCTTCACTCAGCCAATATCATCTTTGATAAATCTTACATGACAAATGTTAAATATTTTATTTAATAGAAAACTTCCATTCACCCCTGCCCATGCATGATATTTCTCCCTCCACGAAGAATGATGGCAAACATTTCTGACAATAATTAATTTTCCATTAATTATTTTCTATTTCTGTACAGTGTGCTCTTTTTATTCTAGCTCTCTAACAAATTTGACGTTGAGACCCCTTCACCCTTTCCATCGATTCAAGTACAAGGTTCCATTCTTCATTAAGGGTATTTTAAAATCTGCAAAGAACTGTTTTCCAGATGTGGATATGCACAGACAGTAATTGCACTTCATGATCACTTCCAGCTGCCCCAAATGCCTGCCAACAAATTCCCATAAGGAGTGCATGTTTTGTGCTGCAAATCAGGGAGAACATTGTAAAATGATAATGTGTTGCACACTGCAGTACCTACAAGAGTTATGGACTTTATAACTGAACTAATTGGAATTAGGCTTTACTTTAAAGGTCAAGAAAGTGGCAAAGAAATGCAATCTTAGCAAATTAATCTGTTGGGTTGTTTTTGAGTGTTATTGAGTACCTGTTTGATAACGCCTTTTTTTTTTTTTTTT
>VWZG01000761.1:61255-117148 GCA_013396735.1 Grallaria varia
CCCCCAAAAAAAACCCGCCAAAACCCCCAAACACTTGAGAGATAGGTCTAAGTGGAGCCCATGCTTTACAGAAATAATCACCCATTAAACACCCACATCAACCCACAAGTGCAACAAGTTCTCCCACCCCAGTGAAACAACAGGACTTTCTTGCCCAAAGGGTCAGCGTTCATACTCCACTGATAAATTATTTATTACTCTGCTCCTCTCCCCCACCCCGTGCAGTTGTATTGTATTTCATACCACACTCAGCACAAGCTGTATGAGGGTTTCTGAGTGTATATGTGTGTCAGGGCTTAGAGAGGAGCGCTGAATTTTCTAATACTAAAGGGCCCATTTCATGTTATTTATGACCTCACTAGTGTCGAAACAGAGACCTATAAATCGTAAGCATAGGCGCACTAATTCTAGCAACAGCAAGTTTTAGTCACATGTAATTAAAACATCCCAAAGTCTTTCAGCTGTAATGTATTTCCAAATGACACCACTGGGAGAGGGGGAAATGGGAAATGAAGGAATCAGCAGTATTTCAAAGCCATGGCCATTGTTAGCTTTTGGGGATCTGTACAGCACTGGCAGTGCTGTCAGATCTGCAGGTTTCTTGATGCTGTTTTCTGTCACATATTTTAAGGACAGTGTCATTGATTTCCAGAAAAAGCAGGGACATTCAGATTGCTGGGATGCCATCAAGAACTTCAGGAGAGGAACCTGATGTCCACACTGAGAAATAATACCAACAAATTCTGTGATGGCATTTCTGTCTGGATTAGATACACTAGGGAGGAGAAAATACTCATTTCCCCTCACTTTTATCCCCTAAAGGGAGCTAAAACTGGGGCCTGACACTTCCATGAAGTTTGAGAAACTCTTTGATGTTTTGCTTTCATTGTAATTTCTTGTAGAAGCTGAGGATTAGCTGTTTTATTTATAGTCAAGGCACAAGGGGAAAGGTGATACAGTCTGAAGACAGCAGGATTTCAGATGCACATAAGGGATTTGTTGTACCTAGCTCAGGATTAGCCTGTGAAATTCAAGGTGTCATTGTGGCCAACAGGTTGGAAAGACGCACCAAAAGGTACAACAGGGCTCTTCACTCAAGTGTGGCCATCAGAAAAATAAACTGAAGCCATGAGTGACAGCAATGTGAGGTTATATACATGGTGGAAACATTTGCAGCTGGATTGAAGGAGGTGCTCTCAATTCGGACATACACCCCGTGGATTCAAAGCATTGTGCAGCTCAGGCCAGCCTGCATCCTAACCCAGACTGGATGAGGTGGTCTGGGATGTTTTCTCTCTCAGAGAACAAGATAAACTCCCACGTTGTAGGGCACAAGCCAAACCACAACTACCTGGGACTGAAAAGCCTCTCCTGTGGGCAGGCATCTCCATCCCAGCCATTGCAGCTCCTTTGAAGCACCTGTTAACAACTGTTTTCAAAAATCATTGGACCATTAGGCTGATCCAGTGTGACAACTCCTATGCTCTTTTCCAGCCTGGATCCTCAGGCAAGGGATGGTGCTGGCTTCAGATCACAGGAGTGGTGTCCAGCCAAGCCCTGCTGCTTCTGGCAAAACATAGGAGCAAGCACTGGACCAGCACTGGCTTTTTTGCAGCTGGGATCTCATGCTGGGAGTGGCAAGCAGGACCACGGATCCAGACCCATGCAGACCTCACCCTTGCCAATCTACCAGTCAGGTTGTTTTTTGAGAGATGTGTTGCTCAGTTTGCAACAAATTTTTTGCTGTTGCCTAATTTTAGCAAGAAAGAATAAATTAAGAAAAGAAAATATTAGTAATGACAAGAAAGATAAAAGGGGAAATACTATGTTTTGTGGCCAAAGTCCCAGGCTTGCAAATTTCCACGTTGACTTGTTTCCTGCTTTCCTTCTTTGTTGTCAGCGTGTCCTTGTCCTGAACCATTCCCTGAATTCCTTATCAGCAGATAATGAGCAGCATCCGACACATACTGTTGGAAATCATCTATTTAAGGCCTTTAAAGTAAATGCAGAGCTAATCACTGAGGAGTTAGTTTGAATTTGCCCTCTGAATCCAACTTTCATGGTGGAAAGCCAAAACATTTCTGTGGCAGGTGCTGTTTTGTTCTATACACACTAACCTAAAGCACACTCCCACTGGATCAGATCAGTGGTCCATCCAGGGCTTTGGAGGTCAGACAAGACCTTCTGTGTCAAGCTGCTCTGTTGAGAGGAGTATCCCATAGCATGAGCTGGTGGGAAAAGAGTATACAAATGGGATGGTTCATTGGGTCAAGTTAGAGGGATGTAAAATGCAGAGTCAGGACCCCAGTGGCACTAGACAAGGGCATAAAAGATATAGTGCAAAGTGTTCTCAGGATATTTTTGTATTTTTCAGAAAAATTTTGGCATTTTGGTCAAAATTCTGATGTTTGAGGAGAAAGGAGGCCTTATTGCTATTATTTACAGTACTGAGACAAGACAGCATTTGAGTTGGGCTAAGGAGCTTGACCAGAGTCAACCGAGCTGGAAAAGAGCTTTTATATTTTAGTTCTTTTATATCCTAGTGATTCATAGTCCTACATGAATTTCTCTAGCTCTAAATCCTCTTGGAAAAATTGACAGGGTCTGTTTTTTTCGTGTGTGTGAGGTTACATTGAGATGTCTTTGGGTGAAATTGCATAGGACAAGGGCAGAAATGAAGGAGAAAATATTCTACATTCCTGAACTCACTGGCTTGGGCTGGGCTGGAAACAAAAGTTCAGTGAATCCTTGTAGGGGTAATGCATTTTCCTATATTCCTAGAGGACTGAAATTTTTGTGAAGTGTGCCCAGCATTGCATTGCCATCCCCTTTGATGGGCAGAGCAATTACATCAGTCATTTCAGCTGCATTACTTTTCCATTGGACGCAATGTTCCCAGCTTACTTCTGCCTATGGCTAGACAACCATGCCTTTTTTTCTGTTTACAAGGTCTCTGCATTTTCACTGTATTACAAATTCATCTGGAAATTTTGTGGTCGTCAATTCAGGTCATTTACATCAAGAGACAAATCACAGCTCCTTTTAGATTTCTACTGCTTTGCTTCTCCATGTATTCAAGTGCCTGTTTACAGAAATGCTGCCAAGGTCTTCTCAGCAGTCAGCATTTTGTGCTTGGGTGTTGATACTGGTGAAGCGTCACAGTTACATTTCTCGCTCTGAAACCCATTGAAATGCTGTGCCAGCTTGCAAAAACTGCTAAGAGCAGCTTGAAATCCAATGAGTAGAATTTCTGTGGCCTCAGTTTAGTCATGTAAAATGCAGATGATTTGATGCTTGCTAAGTGGCTTGACTCCCCTTATGGGTAATAGAGAAACATCTTCTGGTCAATTTGCATTCATTTTAGACAACTGTCCCACGTGCTCTGTGTGGTTCTTGGGGCAGTCTATAGACAGCCATCACAGAATGGTGTGGGTTGGAAGAGGGTTTAAAAAATCATCTCATCCCAACCTTCTGCTATGAGCAGGGACACTTCCCACTAGCTCAGGTTGCTCCAAGCCCCATCCAGCCTGGCCTTGGACACTTCCAGGGATCCAGGGGCAGTCACAACTTCTCTGGGCAACCTATGCCAGGGCATCACCACCCTCAGTGTCAAGAATTCCTTCCCAATATACCATCTAACCCTGCCCTCTGGCACTGGAAAGCCATTCCCTGTGTCCTGTCCCTCCATGCCTTGTCCCCAGTCCCTCTGCAGCTCTCCTGGAGCCCCTTTAGGCACTGGCAGGGGCTCTCAGGTGTCCCTGGAGCCTTCTCTTCTCCAGGTGACCCCCCCAGCTCTCCCAGCCTGACTCCAGACCAGAGGGGCTCCAGCCCTTGGACCAGTTTCTTTGACTTCTCTAGGTGTGTCTCTACACCCACTGGAGAAGAGCTCCAGTAATTTAGACTAGCCTCCCACTTCGACATGGTTAAAATAGATCAGAATGAATTGGACAGATTTCCCAATTTGTCGTAATAGCAATGGGTGTGAAAAAGAGCTTTGGGAAGCTAACAGATCCTTAATCCTGAAATTTGGGCAGCTTGTGCTCACATCCTCATGCTCATTCAATTAGACTTTTACATTGATTAAAGTCTTTGAGAGAAACACTGCTGCTGAAGCTTTCGTTCAGCAGATCCATTTCACACACACACAAACACAATAAAAAGCATCTGAAACACCCCAAACCACCAACCAAATAAATACATGCAAGATACAGCCCTATTTCCCAAAGAATTTTACTTTGTGACTTTATCTGATTTTAGGGTGACTTTGTTTTGTTTTGTTTTGTTATCTAGAAGTGAATCCAGAACCTGATTCCTAGATTTTTTTTTTTCCTCACAAATTTTACACAAAACAAGAGGCGGAACAGGAGACAGGAGGCAGAGAGGTAGAATTCATTTTTTGAGGCTGAAACCTATCTTTATTTAAGATCTGTAGTCTTGTGCGTAGCTGCCTATCATTTGGAAGTAGAATTACTATTAAGCATTAAGTGTTAAGCAAATCTTCATTCACAAACTTACAGCCAATTGCTAATTAAAAGACCTGCATGCCTATAAACCTGCATGCCCCACTCCGGGATGCATTGCCCTGGAGATGTGCTGATGGGGACACCTTGGTGCTCCACTTCTCAGTGTCCTTGCTGTACAGCCTGGAAATCAGGGTGGCAGATGTCTGCTGCTGAGTGTTTGCCTTTTTTTTTTTTTTTTTCCCCTCCTTGTGCTTCATCACTTGGTATTTTTAGTTGCTAAATGTTGCGGAGACAGCTTTTTCAATTAGAAAAGTGACAAACTCTGCAAAATGAATTCCAGCACTTGGAGAACATCAGCATCAATCTCCAGCACTTGCTCACTGACTTTGCAGGATGGGCTTGTTTTTTTCCTTAAACTGAATGCTTTGATCCATTTGTCTCCAAAAGAAATACAGAAAACAAACCACCAACCAAGAACATTCCCATCTAATGACGTTTAGGAAAAGGAATCTGTCCAAATCCATTCCTGTGTCCTGAGCAGACCGACATCAGTGGACTTGAATCTCAGTTGGGGTGTGGTGGTAGGAGGGTTAAGAGACTTTGCTATGGATACAGAATTTTTATTGAAGGTTGCCAATGCTTTCTAAGCTGTTGTGTCGTTACAGAGTCAAACATGTCTAGTTATAATGCATGTCTATCACTTCCCACAAAATCCTGTGTGCTTTATGCACACATTTAATGTCTATGAATCAGACAGATCATCAGTTTTGGTCTTTCTTTAACATTAAACAAAATGGCCAGTATTTTCCATAATTTAAGAAATCAGAACTATCAATGCCTATAGGACAGACCAGATAAATAAAATCTGAAAGGCAAATACATGTCCTCGTTTCCAAGTACTGCTTTAAATAATAATGAAAAGTGTTCCGAGAGTTTAGGTTATTTACGTTTCTTCTTAATATGGACTTACCTTTTATTTTGGTTTTCTCTTTAGTATGCAGATAAATTTATACAGTCACCAGCAAATCAAGGCAGTGGCAAATCAGAATTACAATACTTGGGTATTAATTTTTATTTTTGCTCTAATGGGTTTAAGAATATCCAGTCATTTACCCAGGAAAAGTTTCAGAGAAGTGTGCACTGGAGGAGTCACCTGTTAATAGTCAGTCTGTTTCAGTCTATAAATCACCTGGTCTGAAGCTGAGATTAGAGAAATTTAGATTAGGAATATGAACAACTTAAGTGAGGCTACAGTGGCTTCTTCATCCCTAAAAATACTTAGATTTAGAGGGAGATGTTACAACTCAAATAAAAGTTGTGGTGCTTTTATTATGAAGGAAGTCAAACTAGATGATTATAATGCTCCTCTCTAGGCCCAGGCTCTCTCTCTCTTACACCTTTCATTAGAGCAGGTTGATTTTCAGCAGAAAGGACTTGAATATCTTCTGAAAATCAGGCGCCATTTAACTATTTTGTTGCGATAACAAGGCAAGAAAACACTGACTGTCATTATAAGGCTGGGACTCTGGAAACTGGGATCATGGAGCTTTAAGGAACCAGAAAGAGCTATCCCTCTAACCCTTTGAATACTGTCTTTAAACAATGGATCAGATCTTTACATTGTGGAAACACCAGTGGTATGGCCTAACTAAGAGAAATAACTTCAATGATAACATAAATATCAACACAAGGTCATCCTTAATGAACTAAAGGTTCATTGCATAAAATATCTGCTAGATTTAGTTCTTACATACTGATGAATGAATATAAAACCTTTTAGAGAGAAAAAGATCCCTAAGTAGGACCTGAATGAATCACATTTTTCTTTGACACCCTGGGAGACCTTCAAAAACATTACCAAGAACTTGACCTATAAAACTGGAAATAAAGATAGAAATGTGCCCCCCTGGGATTTGGAACACTTTTCAGACGCTTAAGGGAAAACCCTGGTAAGGAGGATTGAAGTTGAAAAAGTTCTTAGTGGAGGATACATCTCTCCCAGTATTGTGTTCTGAAAATTGGACACCTATATTAGACGTTAGGAAGGAATTCTTGTCTGTGAGGGTGGGCAGGCCCTGGCACAGGTTGGGCAGAGAAGCTGTGGCTGCCCCTGGATCCCTGGGAGTGTCCAAGACCAGGTTGGACGGTGCTTGGAGCAACCTGGGCTGGTGGGAGGTGTCCCTGCCCAGTGGAAGTAGGTAGATTTTCAAGTCCATTCCAACCCAAACCATTCTGCAATTCTATGAATTCACGTGAATGTGTCTCAGCTCCCATTGCAATCAGTGGCCACTGAGGTGATGCACCGAAGGGATGACAAAGACCAGTCCTGCTCTTGCTAAACACCAACACTTGGTCGGTACCTCCCTCTTTAGGTTTCACTCAGTAAACTCAGAAAGACTCTGTTGACTCAATGTCAGCATCTTCACACTGCACCCAAGGGACTTGTCCAACTTTCCTACATGGACAGAGAAATGTTCTTTCCTTAGAGGGTGGTTCAAAGCCGCCTGCAAGACACCCAGAACTCCGTATCTCCCTCTAGTGAGTTTTGAAAAGACAGCCAAGATGCCTAATGTAGATTAACCATCTTATTTTTAGATATGTAAAGATAGGTGAGTACGCCAAAACAAATCACTGCTGCTCTGACCTGCATACTCTGTCTCCATTTGTGTATGATTCAACTGCTGGAATATTGCATTTGATTAATAGCTCTCTATTGCCAGAAAGTTGTAGAGGAGCAGAATCGCTTAATTTTAGCTGCTCTCCTCTGATCAGAAAGCTGGAGGCATGGATTTATAGGGAGAATTAAACGAATCATATCTATATGCATACAGTGGAAGAGGCAATTAAGAGGAGTTAGGAGAAGCCAAACTTCAAGAGATTGTTAACACAGAAGGGGAACAGCAATTATTTGGCGTGATACCCAGGGTAAAGCTAACACCAAGAGGATTCAATTAAGACAGAGAAAATGTGAAATTTGGGCAGACCTTACAGGAAAATGTTCTGAGAAAGAGACCTGTGGGGGTATGGAATAATTTGAAATCCCTGAAAAGAAAGATTTGAAGCCAGGCAAAACAGAACATCAGCAAATATTCTGGCGATAACTCTCACAAGAGCAAGAAAATTGCCTGGACAGTCTAACTGGTTTCTTCTCTATCGAAATTCTGGAATTTTGATTTCTGCTTCCTGATGCATGACAGCTTCAGCAGGGTGAGTCCCTTTAATAATGAGTAGGATATTGTGGTTCGTTTATCTTTGGTGGGTCCATTATTATTTTTTTGCAGTAAGTGTCCGTGCACTATGACAAACACACAAAAATCTGCTGTGCCCACAAACACACCTGCCCTGGCTGTCACTCCAGTAACAGCCTGTCTAGAGTCAGCATTACCTCCAGACCAGACCTGGTCCTAGCTGAGGCTCAGGACATAATGGTACCCTGAACTTATACAGAGGGGACACTGCAGGAGATACTCCTTTTGATTGTTTAAATTAATTTTATTACCTGGTCATGAGGGAACAAAAGCTGTTGATATGTTGTCTACTTACTGAGTGCATGGCCTCTAAAAAGCCATTCATGTGCCTGTTGTGCTAGTAGGCATTTGGGTGTGTGAAAGAAGTTGTATCAGTAGAGTCTCTGTTGGAAAATTGGGAAAGATGTTCCCAAGGACAGAGAAAACTAAGCCAGAGAGACATTCAGGTGAAATAAAATTCTCAATGAGATTTTCTGTGCAGCAGTTGCAATGTAAATGGGAGACTTTTTGATACCCCGCAATTCACATTACATGGAAGTAAAGAGATGGAGTTCTGAGGGAGATGCCAAACTCTTTATGAACCTGGGTCCATTTCAGGAAATTCTTTTATCCAAAAAAGACAGTTTTTGAAAGCATTCACACTGAAATGCTGTTCCACATGAAATGTTTCAATTCAGGAAATGCCAAAGGAATTCCTGTCAGTATTTTCTGAAGAAATATTTTTACTTTTGTTTCAAAACATTTTTTTTTTAATTAAAAATTTGATTACAGTGAAAAGGAAAAAAAGTCAAATAAAAGAACCCCTAAATACTCTCAGGTCATAAGAAGATGTTTATTTTTGAAGTGAACAAATTCCTGCAAGTTGACCCCAAATGAAGTTGGCTATTATGCTTATTTTGCTTTACTGGAAATCTTGAACATATTTTATTAGAGACCTGCCCAGGATTTTCTGTTGGATTTCTTTTAGGCCATTGAACTGAAAAAAAATAGAAAAAAAAAATATTCTGTCTCTGCTCTGGAATGTATTTCAGGGAGCAGACTTGCCCTCTTTGGAGATGACATTGCATCTCTCTCTTATCTCTATGACTAACTTCCAGACACTCAAATTGCCTCCTAACATATGGAAGATGTATGGGGAGGATTTTTTGTACAAGCCAGACTGCAGCAGATGGGTGACAAATACAGCACTCTGTCTTTGATTTAACAAAAATAATCTACTTCACATTCATGGTGACTGCATGGTTTTCCCATGAAGTTTCTGTGCAGCTGATTTCTCCAAGTGCTCTGCTTAAATTTCAAATAATTTGTAACTTGATTATGCTAATGTTTTCTTCAGTCAGGGAGAATAAGAAACATTTGATGCCCATTTCTTCTCCCTCCACCAGCTCTATGACATTTTGTGTTTTCGCAGAGCAGCACTAGAGTCTTAAAACCAGATTAAAACTTCAGCTTGTCATGTTTTTGGTGGAGCAGCCACAAAGGCAGGCATGGAGAATATCCCAGGCTGGTTCATAGAGGACTCTGTCACCCACACAGAGCAGGAGATGTGAATGCTGGACCTTCTGCACGTGGACAACCAGCTGTTCGCCCCAAGGATGGCTCCTAATGAGCTCCAGCTCTCGAGACATTGCCATAGTTCAGCTCTTTGGCCCATGCTGGATTATACAAGTGCTATGGCTGTGGTGGACACACAAACATTTATGTGTCAGTCACACAATAGTAACAAATCTGATGTGCTTCAATCACTCAGGACATGACACTGAGTTTCACATATTTTTCAGCATGAGGAGCACTGAGGGGCCCATAAGCCACATCTGTCTGAGGAGCCATATGGTCCTGGCCCCCGAAATTCAGTTACAAATGCCTGTAAGACATGTATAAGCCAAGGGCAATGAAAGTCTTTCAAGCTCAAGTTACATGTGGTCACTCCAAATCCTAATTTCATGGCACAATTTTTTCTCTCTCCACTGTGGCTGTTCTCACACCCGAGTGGTGAGACAAACTGCTTTTCAAGATGGGTGGAAAAAAGAGGGAAAAAATGATAAAATAAAGGAAAATGATGGTCAAATTTATCCATCTGTACTGGGAAGTGGGCATCATGCAAGGACCCTTAGGCTGAAGGGATGCTTTCCCCGTGTCTGAAACAAGAACGTGTGGGACACGAGAAGAAAAGCAAGGCTGAGCCCATCTCCGTTCCCTCTTGCTGGTGCTGTCAGCATTGCAGAGACAACCCATTTTCACAAAATGAGGCTTTTCCACTGCGCTGCCCTCTGTGTTTTATAGGTCTGCTCCCTCCCACACCAGCGAACTCTTGTGCTTTCCAGGCTCTTTGGTGCAGCCACACACATTGCTCTGCAGAGAAAGGTCAGGGAGGATCTCACTAAACACAACGAGGGCTTTTGTTGTTTTGTTTTGTTTTATTTAATTTTCTGAGCTAGGCTATGCTGAAGAAGCAGGCAGACGGACTGCAGCTCTGCTCTGTACACCAGGTGGCCTCAGTGGTATGTGCTTCAGCCCCGATTACCTCAAGGTGCAACCATCACTCCTGACGATACCCTTTTTGTTTGCTGTGATCTGAGCACTCTTAGAGTGCAGTGAAACAGAGCCAACAATCATGCAACAGGAGAAAATATAGGAGATAAAACACATGCATGGATGGGATGGATATCAGAAGGCATCTGTTAAACACACATAATATTTATATGAAACAGCTCAGCAGACAATGAGTACCGCTGTGTTGTAGCTACCTGGAGGGACACAGAGTTGTTATCCACTTCTCTTAGAATGAAGTTCTTTAAAAATAAAAGCTTAAGCCACAGGAAAGCATTTTTCATGTTGCCACATAATGAGTTATTCATTTAGGAGGAGATGCAGGAACCAACAGGTGACTGATAAACTGACTGCATGGGGAACTGCATCAGGTCTCAGTGAGAGGCTGATTGTTCACATGGAGGAAAGATACTGGTGGAATTTCTCATCTCACTGAACTGATTTAATATGTACACAAAGCAGGAATACACTGATGAAATTTGCTGGCAACGTGAAGTTAGAGGATGCTACCAATGCATTGGAAAACTGTGAGTCACAGAAACTTGGCAAGGTTCAGTCACACAATATGTAGGTTGTCCACCCATGGTGGCAGTCATCTGACTAAGTCTAAATTTCTGTGGAGGAGTTACTCACCGTGAACTCTCTTTACTGTCAGCAGTGACAAAAGCACTTTAAACATACTATCTGTGTCTTCTTATAATAGATACCTAAGGTACATTCAAAGGACTTTGCACTAAGTGTAGCTATCACTCACTCTTGATGGTAAGGACTCCATAAGGAGTCCGAGTCAGCTGCAGACACATGAACTGTGCTCATCTAGATATTGGAAAATGAATCACATTTGGCTTTAGAGGAAAATAATAAATTCTCTGCAAGCTGGTGCTGCGGGCATGGAGAGGGTTAGTGGAGGGGCAGCATGGAGACCTCTGATCTGATTTCCAAATTGTAAAAGAAACAAATGAAAAATCAGAAGGTGAACCGTGATCCTAGGATTGTTCGGTCAATGTATTTCCTGTGCTAAAATTCTTGCTATGAGACAGAAATAAATTTCAACAGGAGCAAGCACTAAGCATGTTTGTGATGATGACCATCACTTCAGAAAGGACTGAGGTAGGTTGGCTTGAAACCCAACTCCAAATGAACCGGTGGATATAATATAATTAAAGTTGGACAGCCTGAGCGGGGTGTGTCATCTGGACAATGCTGATTAAGAGAGCAGTTCATCATGAGGCATTCACAGCTGGAGCACAGGGAAGGGAAGAGAAGGCAAGGCAAGGCCAGGCAAGGCAAGGCTGTGGGGCTTTACAGATGCAGGCTAAGATTTCTTTAAGAAGATAAGCCCTCAGCCTGTGAACCACTCTTCACATTGTCTCTTGCTTTCCCCAATACTATAAAACCAGCAGCCATGTTTTCACTGTTTTTGAGCTGTCTCCCCATATACCATGTGAGCTGCATCTATCCTCAGTATTGCTTCCTCTCCTGCCATGCCTACAGTGACCTGGTCAAGCAATGCCTGAGACACAAAGTTTTCCCATTCCTTGTACACTTTGTCAAGGATTGCTAAAAAGCTTCCAACCCCCTCCTCTGGCTGCATGGGCCAGGGGTCAGTGCCTCATCCTACAGACTGACTTTTCTGCTCCTTTTTTCCCTTCCTTATTTACTCTTCCACAAATGGGAGAGGACCTGGAATGCTGAGTTATCAGAAGAGCCATCAGGATTGCAACTGCTTGCCAGGATGGAGGGATGCATGACTGGAGAGACAGAAAAATCACAGAGAGATCTAAGAGAGGGAGGGAATGAGGAAGTTAAATTATCAACACCTAGAATTAAACTATCAGTCAACAGAGATTAATTGCAATGGGAAGCAAGGCAGAGCTGAGCAATACCTAATGTATTAAATTACAGCATAAGGAAAACTTTACTTTCAGGATCTAGTTAGTGGCCAAATAAATCAGGCTGCCTAGAGAAATTGTGCCAGTCCATCCTTGTCAGTGCTCAAGGCCAGGTAGGATGGGGCTTGAAGCAACCTGGTCTAGTGGGAGGTGTCCCTGCCCATGACAGGGAGGTGAAATGAGATGGTCTTTAATGTCCCTTCCAACTCAAACCATTCTATGACTCTGAGTTGGTTAAAACATGTGAAATAATTGAAACCCTGTATCCTTTGCTTTTTTTAAAGGAGAGACACCATGGTCCACTCTGCTTGAGCCCTTTGCACATGTTGCCCAGAGGGTAACATTACAGAGGACAGATGGACAGACTGCCTTAGGACACCCCTCACTCACCCCTCATCTGTGACCAGGGGCCACATAAGCCACCAAAGAGCTTCTAATGGGACAAAGTTCAGGAAGGGTTTGGCAAAAGGTGAATTAATTCAAGGTGTCTAATAAGAAACCAGTGGAACGCAGGGAAGGAAAGAGGCACAATTTGAAGGTGGCAAAGTTACTTGTGGAAGGTGGTGAGGTTTGTTGGTGAGTTTTAACACAGGCACAAAGTTTGAGTTAGGCCAGAGACCAAGGCAAAGGACTGGTGAGGACACGGTGAGTGAGATACTGGACAATGGGGAGAAGGATTTTTCAGTGTTGTAAAACTAAGAACATTCTCTTTCCTCCTACAATGCTTAACTCTGGAACTCACTATGCAAAGTATTACTGGGCACGCAATTTTGCCAGAGGAGGGTATAGTTGGGAGCACTCTGAGTTATCTCACAGAGGAGAGATGCATAATGGAAATACAATATAACATAAACTCTCACACTCCAGGATATACAATCATCACTGCTGACAGGTTTATGTGGCAAAATTAGTCCATAATTGCTCAAAGGGAATTCTTGGGTCTTCCTCTGAGGAACCCTTGGAGGAAGGATACTGGATTAAAAGCATTGCTAATTATATCCAGCATGACTCTTCCTATATCTTAGCAAATCTTTTCTATTTCTGACTCCATATTTTCCATATGATATGGGAAAAAAAATCATATCTCCTGCAAGTTACATAAATTTCAGAAAGAACAGAAGTTTAATTTCTATGAATGGCATTCTTGGGAAAAGCAGAAAGATCCAAACAAAAGCAGTGCACTGGCTGTTTTGCAGGGCTATCCTACCTGCAGGCATCTAATGGAAGTGCAGTGGTTGGTATTCAGTGAATGTCCCCCCATAAAATCACTGCCTTAATTACAGGGCCCCCTGAGACTTCTTCCACTGAGGCCCATTTGGATATGTAGCATATGTCCAGGTCTACGGAATTGCTTTTCCCTCTCTCTCTATTTTTTTTTTTTTTTAAATTTGAAAATCTATAATTAAAGACTATAAATCCCAGAATGCAAGTTAATGTTAAGGGAACTGAGCTAGAGATCAACACATCTTGAGGTTCACAGGGCATCCGACTTCCCTGGGGGGGTCCATTGGGTGTTAGTAAGTGGCTTTTTGGTACGTGGGTTTTTAGGAGCCTCAGGTGGTACACATTCACAGTGAGGATGAAGGGAACCAAAATGGATTAGCCTGTGGGATTCCTGTGGTTTAAGGAAAGAAAGTAAGCTCTTCACCTGGTATCTTGGATGAGAGCTCCTGAATTCTGTGGCTGTGCCAGATAATAGAGTGAAATGTCTGAAGAGGAAAAGAATAATTATTCTTCTGGATGGTAGGAGCATATGATGGAATTCCCCATCCTCTGATAAACATTCCTAAAAGCAAGTGATCAAATTGAAATACTTTTGGTTCATAAGCAGCTTAATCTGCAAAGAAATCTCTCCCTTGTTCCTCCCATCGCCTTCACAACATTATTTTCATTTCTATCTATATTTGTTTTCTTGTTAGTCTGTGGCCTCCCCCTAAGGATGTAAATGCAGATGGATGAATTATTTTATTTTATTAAATATTATTCTTGGCTTTTTGGAGACGTTTTTTGTTTTGCTTTAATGATTATTCCTTCTGGTGTTATTTCAGTTTTCAATTACAACTTGTGTGTGTATGTGTCTGGTACACTACCATTTTGTAAATGGATGTATGCACTTCTTGTTAATTGATTCCCCAAATAAACCCAAATGCTTGCATTGAAATCATGTATTATATTTCTTGCATGCCACTGAGCTGGATGCTTTCCAGTTTGGCATCTACTGCTACTCTGAAGGTGGGCATCACTCTGGAGTGAACAGAGATGGTTATGTCAATTTTCTCTGCAGACCTCAGAGCACTGACTGATGTGTCTGAATAAGAGTGGTCAAAGTTGCACTTTTAAGTGTGCATTTAGCCATCTAAACAAATGGTTGCTTTAAAAAAACCCAAATAAACCCAAACAAAAAACCACTGAACTCTGAACAACACACACAAGCATCAGTGAGGGGGTTTTTATTCCCTGAAATCAGGCCATTAGGAAGGATATTTTTCAAAAGCAGCCATCGTTGTGCCTACCAAAATCAGTGTCTGCTTGAGAGTTATCTCAGAAATGAGAATTAATCCATAATTAGTCCTTTAGACAGTTTTTTGCAGTTCCACATTTTTTTGGGACTTCAGCTAGAAAACACAGGTGAAATCCCTGATCTTGGGATAGTGCACTTCAGCAGGTTTCAGCAGGTCATCTAGTTCCTCTTTACACCAAAGAAGCCTATCAACTGTTATTCATCCCACAGATTATGGGCATCTATCTTAAGAGAAGATGAATAATTTCCTGGAGGCGCTTTTCTCTTTCTCTCTGTGTCTCCGCTCCACTCAGGAAACCTAAAAAACAAAGCTTAAGCAAGACTATAAATTGCAGATAGTTAAAATGGGGGGAGATGAATCCCTCTGCACACTGAGAATCAATGACTGTTGATTCACTGAATTCTGCCTAACAGCATTTCTGTTTCGACAGTTTGGAGTTTTATACTGTTAACTACTTGCTGCCAGTTTTACGACCCCCACCTCCCCCCCGGAAAAAGCCATTAAACTGTGCTGGTGGTTGTATGGATGTCTATGATGGGGTTTAGTTGCTCAGTCACAGGCAACTTAGTGTTGTTTTAAACATTGAAGGGTTTCATGTCTGGTCTCCAGATGCCAAAATGAGTCAATTTTCCCATAAAACTTAGTAGGACGTGCACCTGTTAGACTGAGTCCAGAGAAGGGTGATAAAGATGTCCCGAGGGCTGGAGTCCCTCTGCTCTGGAGCCAGGCTGGGGGGGGTCACCAGGAGAAGAGAAGGCTCCAGGGACACCTGAGAGCCCCTGCCAGTGCCTAAAGGGGCTCCAGGAGAGCTGGAGAGGGACTGGGGACAAGGCATGGAGGGACAGGACACAGGGAATGGCTGCCCAGTGCCAGAGGGCAGGGTGAGATGGGATATTGGGAAGGAATTCTTCTCTGTGAGAGTGATGAGTCCCTAGTACAGGTTGTCCAGAGAAGCTGTGGCTTCCCTGGATCTCTGGAAGTGTCCAAGGACACATTGGACAGGGCTTGGAACAACCTGGCCTGGTTGAAGGTGTCCATGTCCATGGCAGGGGTTTGGGACTAGACAAGTTTTAAGGTCCCTTCCAACCCAAACTATCCTATGCTTCTGTCAGGGAGCCTTCCTGTTGCAGAGGGTAACTCAAATGCAAACCTACAGCTGGATCAAGACATGGGTAAAATGCTTTCAAAGGGAAGGAAGCAGAAGCTGTAGAGGAAATAGGGCAAACAATCCAAGGCATAAACCTGTGCTAATAAACCTGAGACAGATCCATGATGTGGTACATCTTGTCTGCATAGCAACTGACACATTACAGCAACATCTGAGGTCCTGGAAGCAGAGTTGTGCTGTGGCCTGAGATGAGCAGCCTGCTAATTAGCCAGGCCCTTCAGCAGGATTAATTATCACTGAGTTGATACAGCACAAATGCTTTTGGCTGTGGTACTGGCTTGGTTGGGACCTCTGAGGGGTGTTGTGTTATATATTGCAGTCAAGGCCAGAGTCAGCAAGGAAAATGGCTAAACAACTTGAAGGGAGTATGCAAAGCACAAGTAGCAGCTTGCTAAAAATAAACTGCTCATCTCTATGATCTTCCTGATTTAGCAAGAGTGATTTTAACCTGTGGAGTATAATAACAACCCCTAAGCAGCTGAAAGCCCATAGAATGTTTTAGAAACTGGTAATCCTTCATACCAAAGCACAGAACAACAAATATTATTGAGCCTTAATACAAAGACCATCTGTAAGTTATATCAGTATTATCTGGTTATCTGCTGTCAAAGTTGAAGCCATCATCTTGTCATCTTCTGGCTGGGCATGGTAATGTTTCAGAATTGGAGACACATGAACAATAAAAACCAGAGGACCATACAAGGAATTGACACAGGAGGTAATTTATCTTACTCCAGTATTGATCATTCCTCAGGCACAAAAGGCAATACAGAAATGTCAAGCATTCTGGTGTTGCTCAGCATGCCCAAGTTTTCTGATGTGATCATCTGGAGGGAGCAGGTGACCTTCTGAACAGTGTTTTCTCTGCAGGCGGGACAACAGTCCCAAGATAACTGCATCAGAAAAGCCCAAACACCCAGTTACCTCCAATCCTGCCTCCAAAAGTAAATTAGAAGAAATCATTTCCAAAAATTGTGGCTAGGAGTTTAACACCTCCTGACATGAAAATTCTCTTCCTAATCCACATACACGTATGTTAGTGACACTAATTATATCATATGGGGAGATTAACCTAATTGGAGTTGCCTTTTTTTCCCCTAGAAGTCTTCCTTATTCAGTGGTTGAAATGTTGAAACATAAAGTCAATCAAAAGCCAAGACACAACCACATGTACTTATGTGCTCAGGTGATTTGAATTCACAATTCACTATTGTAGCCCTGAAGTTGAGCAAGTCTAGTGTAGTCAACACAGAATCCTAGAACAGTTTGGGTTGGAATGGACATTAAAGCCCACCCAGTGCCACCGCCTGCCATGGGCAGGGACACCTTCCACTAGCCCAGGTTGCTCCAAGCCCCATCCAGCCTGGCCTTGGACACTTCCAGGGATCCAGGGGCAGCCACAGCTTCTCTGCCCAACCTGTGCCAGGGCCTGCCCACCCTCACAGACAAGAATTTCTCCCTAATATCTACTCTAAACAGACACTCTTTCAGTTTAAAACCATTCCCTTGTCCTGCCACTATCTGCCCATGTAAAAGGATGTTTTTCAAGTGACTTTATTGTGGCCACTTCGGGCGTTTTGAACAGTATACATGCAGTCAGGTCCAGGCTGCCATCCTTTCCTTGCTCCTGACTGTCATGAACTAGGTCCAACATGCCAAAATAAGCCCTGTTTTGAAGTCAGCACATGTCCCACCAGTGCTGGTTGGACGATGGGTAGCTGCCTGCAGAGGGTTGACAGCTCATCTCCAGGGGAGAGCTTAAGAAATCCCCCAGGATTTATTCTAGTGTCCACATCTGACGCCGATATAAGTAACCTGGTGCAAAACCCCCTGATGTAGAGCTCTACCTAATTTCTTAGTTGGCAGACATAAGCCTTTGCTACATGCCAGTTGCAAGGGCATTTTTGCAGTCAGACTTTGTGCATCCTTTTGCTTTTGAATACTTGTAAAGGTCATATTGGTCTTGGCTACTCATTGATTTCCTTTCTCTCACTGAAATTTTAACAATGACAGGCGTTCATCCAAAGCTCTGGGCCCCTCTACACTGCATTAAAATTCACAATGTCATTTGCTTTCAGTAAATATATTCAAATGAGCTGCCTTCAAAACCATAAATGACTCACCATACAATCAATCATAATTGCAGGACCCTGAATTTCTCCTCTACATGTTGTCCTTTAATGCCCAGAAGAAACACATGATGTAACTCTCACCGAAAACTGGTCGTGGAAGAGAAATTTGATGCAATCATTTTTATTCTCCAAGGAAAACATGGTAAGTTAATTACAGGACTAGTTTTGGCTGGAAATTGAAACTGATACATGTAAATTTTATATTGCCACTCAGAGCTCTGGGTTCCTGCACTTAAGAAAACTTATCTTTCTAATCAATTATTAACTTTCAAAATGGAACATGTGCTTCTCTCTTAATTTCCCATAAAACTTCCTGACAATTTTAAACATACATATTCACATGCTAAAAGTCTGCTTGCTAAAACATTACACAGTCAAAGCTTCCAGTCAGATAAAAATGATCAAGGCCTCTTCTTATAAGATGTAAAGGGTTATGCCAAGGAAATAAAGGAAATGCCTAACTAGAAATTATACAAAAGATTTTCAATTTTAATCTATTTTTTTCTCACAACATTATGCAGTAAAAACATATGAAAAAGGAAATATTAGGAATCTCATTAATCCTTTTAGGTAACAGTGGAACTGTTTTCCCCCGTGCTCTTGCTAAGGTCAGGCACAGGTTTATCACTAAATCACAGATATGAAAGGTGAAGAGATCTATTAGGAAATCCTGGCTTCTCTTTGTAAGTATAGAATTGTCCCCTCCAACACACTTTCTGAGGCTCTGTCCGGTCAAGCATTTAATGTCTCCAAACAGTGAGACTCCAGTCACTTCCCTTGAGAGATGATTTTATTAACTAACAGATCTCAATGTGAGGGACCGAGTTCCAAGCTAAATTTTACTTTTCATGTTGCTAGAGAGTTATGCTGTCTCAGCAATGACTGCCTTAAACCCTGTGCCCTTTATCATGTGATAAATCCACCCTGTGCTCACACACATTTGAACCCAGTGATCAGCTCCTGGTTTACTGACTTTGCCACTTGAATCCATGTTCTTTTCCTCAGGGCTGATTGAAGTTACTATCAACTTTACTAAACCTACTGGTGCTTCATGGGTATGCTCAATGTAATGGTTAAATTCCCAACAGTCAACACTGTTCCTTTATGGCGAAACTTACAAGAAATAAGCAACAAATACTGTTAGAGATGAAGAAATATGGGGAGATTGTATCTGTAGATCTCAGCTGCAGATATTCCTGAGGATAAAATAAACAATACATCTCAACTTCCCCCTCTGCCTGTTTTATGCATTACTTGTCTTCCTTGGTTCTCATCCAAGGACCTCTGAACTGAATGGAAAACTTTCACTGACTTCAGTAAGATTTGGGTCAAACCCTTCAGAGCAGCAACTTTGTCTTCCCAAAGTGTGTGGCCATGGTTCAGTGAGACTCTTCAGCACACAGCTGCCTTTGGTGAGGTCTTTCATACACTAGATAAGAAGGTGCTTAACCACACCACCGATTCTTCATAATTAATATGGAGTGAGCCCTATGGAATGCCAAATGTCATAATCTCAATAGTATGTATTTTATCTGTATCAGGTGTGTTGAAGCTCAATTTTACATAATAGTAACTCAAAATACAAAGCCATTTACTCTGCTGATATCAACTTGTGTATTTACACTGCTCAAAAATGTGTCTTGTGACTTTATAACTGCTAGATGAAGCAAGTTTCTTTCAGTAACCTGTTTCAGAACATCATAAAAAAGCAAAATCAAATAGAAATATAAAAATAAACTTCATAGCCTATGATATACATGCATTAAATTGAATGAAAACATTTTTGATAGAACAATTCTATGTTTAAAATGAAAGCAGATTGAAACTAGAATATTTTTAAGGAACATGACTACTTCAATGATTTTTTTTTATGGGAAAAATGTCTCAGCAAATTGCTTTGATTTTCTTATTTGTGTCACTAATGCGGAAATTATTTGTTTTGAGGAAACAAAAAATGCATTTTTGAATTTACCATATTGTTTTGTTTTGACTTATAGCAATTACTGAATTCATCATGTAGCTTAATATAGTGTATTATATTCAATATTTCATTACAGTGTTTTTCAACTTTACAGCAAGGCATTTCTGCTTTTCTAAAGCAGTACATCAATAACTCTTCATGACTACTTTCAAAATTTCTGTTCTCTGAAACTTTCTCTTTAAATGCTTCCAATTTTTTATTTCAGTTCCATATGCAAATACAATTTTTGAATGATCACAGCACTCAGAAAAGTTTGAATTTCTGGGCACTTGTAGTACCAACTCAATCACATATATTTGCAGGTCAAAATTACTACAGACAAAACCAACTAAAGTCATATTTGTGCACATTAGGTGTGGAACCTGAGCTATCTCCAGTTACAACCTAATCCAATGCCTTCCTTGCTTATGTATATCCTCATGACTTATTCTGAAAATGTATTTTCAATCCTGGTATCATAGAATGGTTTGGGTCGGAAGGGAACTTAGAGGTCATCCAGTTCCAACTTCCCTGCTAGCTGCAGCTCCCCTGGGCAGGGACACCTTCCACCAGCCCAGGTTGCTCCAAGCCCCATCCAACCTAGCCTTGGACACTTCCAGGGATGGAGCAGCCACAGCTTCTCTGGGAAACCTCTGGGCCTCACCATGCTCACAGTCAAGAATTTCTCACAATATCCCTTCTAACTCTGCCCTCTGGCACTGGGAAGCCATTCCCCCTTATCCTGTTCCTCCATCCCTTTTCCCAACTCCCTCTCCAGCTCTCCTGGAGCCCCTTTAGGCATTGGAAGAGGCTCCAAGATCTCCCTGGATCTTTCTCTTCTCAAAGATGAACACCCGTAGCTCTCTCAGGCTGTCTTCACAGGAAAACTTAATGAGTTAATCTTTTAGGAAAACTCAATTAATTTTAGAAGAAAAATATGCTAAGTCAGCAAGACTACATTCTGCAGATTTGGAAAATCGTAGTAACATAAAGGCAAAGGAGAATCCAGCTACCTAGAGCTCCTGGCTGGAGACCAGCTGCTCCTTGTCCTACACTACTTGGTCACCTCAAACCCTGGTGGTGGAAGCACATCAGAAATCCTGCTCTGGGATTCCACATTGTAGTGCATGGTAGTGAGCCACACATGGCCACGTTTTGTTTATGACAGATGGCTCTTCCCAAAAATATGATGTGCAAGATTGTGCTGACTTGGACAGTTCTGCATAAACTGAGGGGGATTGACAGGGTGTAATATACTTTTTCTGTTTACTAAAAGTCTAGAAGAGAATGGGCCAAACCCGGCAAAGAACAGCCTGTTTCAAAGATATTACGGCTGGAAAATGTTGTTTCTCACAGAGATCAACTCTCTAGAATAAGCTTCGTGGTGATCCTGTATAGTGGGGGAAAAAAACTGTACAGATTGGGAAAGGAGTCAATCACATGATTTTTTATTTGTGTGTTATCACGGAGATGTCTGTGAGAGGAAAAGGGAACTTCTGCTCGTCTCCACAGCTCAGCTCAAAGCCAGCCTAGCTGGAAACGAGCTACCTCATGGCCTAGAAAACTGCTCGTGGGAACCATGTAGAATTCAAATGCAAGACGGAGGATTTGTAAGCGATGAACAGGCACCCTCTGAGAGACTGAGTTTATGGACAATTTGCAAAAGTCAGATGGGAATTGGACCAAACAAAACACACATGTAACCTTGCTTGAGTGACAGATTGGAAGAGCCTTGCTGAATTTCCCACCAAGCTGGGAATCTGTAGGTCACACACAGGGTTTGCTCTACCTCTGCTGGTTTTTTTCCTACCATTTATTGAATGTTTGCTAAATGGAGAATGTGTGCGTAATATGGGATTAACCAAAAAACTTTTCCTAAAGCCTGAGGATTATAATTCATCATGAGATATTTGGGTTATTCTGATGTCCCTCAACAGTATAGATTAGTGAAGGTCTGGTGGGGTTAATGTGGCAGAACTGATTTGTGCCAGCCAAAGATCAACTCCTGTTTTAAATGTGTTACAGGAAAAAGAGAACTTAATTGTTTCACTCCAGATTTTTCCAGATGTTGCAGACTGGAACCTGCTACTGAAATGGGATCTTTCATCCCCTTTGGCTTTTCAGATTACACAGCAGACAGACAGACAGACAGACAGAGCACAGAGGGCATTTTGGTTGCAGCTTCTATTTTTGTCACTTCCTCTGAACTGTGTAAAACCTCCCATGACTGAAATGTCTTTCTTTGAAACGAGGGAATCACATCTACTGGGACGATATAACTGAGTTGCGTGGGAAGCAATTTTTTTCTAGGCTAAGAAACTGATATTAAAAAAAAATACCATTACATTCCAAATTGAGATCTTTGGGAAAGTTCGTGGGAAATAGGAGAGCTCTATCTTCAAAACAGCTGATTAACTCACTCCTGGGTTAAAATGTGTGACTTCCTAGCATTTTAAAGCCCACTTTTTTAGGTATTTGGAAGGAGCCTCCATTTCTGTAGCTGTCACAAGGATTGGAACTCCATTCAAGAAGAAAAATTTAAACCATATGGGCTTCTATGAACAACTTTGTTTCTATCAAGCTCATTCTGTTGATGACAAAACGTTATGCTCCAAAAATTCCTCAGACGATAAGAATTCACTAAGTAAAGTTTACCTAACCTTTTTGGAGCCCGTGACAGAAAAGCCATGGCTTGAAAAGGAGATGAATTCTGCCTGCTTGAAGACCATGACGCCTTTCCCTCTGTAATTAGTAGAGTTGAGTTATGCATGGAAAAAACACTTGCAACGTTCCTCCCTGGCCTCACCAGCTTTTTCTCTCAGACTGTGTAATCCCTTGATTACATGGTGATGTTGATGCAATGTGACATGGTGTGTCACTGGAGTTTCTAACAACTTATTTTGTAGCACTGAAGGGAAAACCCGGCAGCCTGGGTGCTTAAACTGAAGCAGAATTAAGTAAAAGAAGAAAATCTGATAATCACTATTGAAGTTTACTTTGCAGGTAATTGGCAGCCTTTCCTGGAAGTTTCAACTAGTGATATGGTTCACAAAGTGTTTGACAGTCTGCCAGTCCACTCAAGAGATATCTCTGCCAAAGCTGTTCTGTAGCTATCTGTATTCAACAGTATTTCAGGAGGACGCTTGACTGGTTGACAAAAGCTGCTCCTGTATCAACCTTGTGTATGAGCACACAGATCAAATCCTTAAGCTGGTTGTGACATAACCTTGGACATTTCCTCAGCTGGGGCTCAGAGTCCTGTTGGCCTTTTCATGCTACTCTCAGAAGTGGCTGCTTTTTGATCACAAATGGTCGGTGTGGGTATGATGGTCTTGCAGTCACTATTTAGGTCACTGCTGTTACAGTCGCTTGTCAAAAAGGAGGTTGCTTCCCCCCAGCTTGAAAGACTTGCTGAAGATTTCACCCTTGAAAGATTTTCTGAAGATTTTACCCTTCAGTCAAAAAAAAAAAAATGCATCCGTCGCCCTTTGCGCTGGAATGTAATTTAGATGGATTTCTATTAGGAAAATAAAAACAAAGCACTTCAGACAGCATAAGAATAACCCCCCTCCCTAGCCTTTCTGAGAGAAAGGCTAAGTCAGTGAAAGGCACAACAAAAGATCAGGGAAGGTTTTGAATGTTGACAACATTGTTGAACCACAGATGAACATCTCTGAACACTTGCTGGTCACAGAGGGAGTGCTGAATCCAGAGTGAAGAATGGCTTTTGTGAAATGTCAGCTGGCAATAACGCAGTGTGGTGTGTGAGGGAGCACTGAAGAAGAGGAAAAAACCCACTGAGCAGGGGCAGCACAGATTCAGTTGTGCAGAATTCACTACCATAAGCACCTAAAAAACTCAAACAGACTTGATTCTAAGCTCCTTTGCAAATAATGTAAATCAGCAGTACTCAAACTGCAAGGTTTTTCTTCAGATCATGTGGGGTTTTTGGGGAGTAAGCCTCACTGTTTCTCACAAGGCAATGGCGATGTGGTACCTTGGCTTTGCACCATGAAGGTATACGGAAAAATTGGCATGAACTGGCATGTTCTTACACCTCCCAAAGGTAAAATGCCTCCTGATGAGTCGATAATTTAGTATTTGAAGTTTTCCTTTCATTGAAAAGAAAAATTTCAGCATCTCCAGCAGTGAAACCATAATGGTTGCTATTCACCTATTTCCCAAATATGGTCCACTGGAAACAGAGGAGCAAGACAACCCTTAAGAGTCAGTGTTTAGCCCTTGTAGGGGTGAAATATCTTGTGTGGTCACTCAAGTTGGTTTTTCTAAGGTCATTCAAATAGGCAGCAATGAAACCTCATCTTCAAACTTACCTAAACTTCTTAAAAAATTTAAAAGAAAAAATTACTCTATGAGGAAACGACATCCTGATTTAGAATACTTGAGAGGTAGCAGTCTGAGCTGTGATTTTTAGAAGTGTTAACTGTGCATGATTTTCAGATGAAATCAAGAGGAACAGGAGGGTGTTGTTTAGCCACAGTTTCACACCTTCATCTCTAGTGAATGCTCACTTTGCTGGTCTAGTCTACACTGGTCTTAAAAGACAGCTGCTGCTCTCTGACGACTCTTTGGAGTGTAAAGTGATGCTCGTTTTAGTCCTCACCTTGCACTGGAATCAAACTCACTTTCAAGTTGTGATGGCCCAAGAACATGCTGCAGGTGAGCTGTGCTGCCATAAATACCTGTGTCAGTGCCCTTTTACTAGCACTTAAAACGTCTTATCACTTACAAAGAATTACAAAATATCCTGAGTTGGATCCACAAGGGTCATTGAGTCCAACTCCTGGACCTGCACAGGACACATCAGCAAACCCACCCTGTCCCTGAGAGCTTTGTTCAAACTTTCCTTGAGCCCTGGCAGGTTTGATGTCATGACCACTGCCCTGGGGAGTCTGTTCAGTGCCCAGCACCCTCTGGGGGAAGAACCTTTTCCTGATACCCAACCTAAACCAGCCTTGACACAGCTCCAGCCCCTCCCCTGAGTCCTGTCACTGACCACCAGGGAGAAGAACACAGCACAGGCTCAGCGTTCTCACTGAGCTGTACCTTTGGGTGAGTTGCCCTGTCTGAGCTGAGTCAAAGGTGATCTTCTGCTGCAGTCATGTACAACCTATCCCTGTACCAAAGGCGTAGGTAGCTCTGTAGCTCCCAACTCCTTTTACAGCTGGTACATATAACGCTTGTAAAGCAGGATTCAACCGACCCACTTTAGGTGCCTACTGCAGATCAGATGAGTCACATCCCAAAAGTGCCATTGCAAGAGAACTAGCTCAGATTTAAGTATCTATATTGTTGATGTCTAAAGCTGGACAGAATTAGTCCTTCCCAGTGGGATTAAAGATATGATACTGTTAGTTTGAGCCCATGCTGCCATTGGACATATGATGTTTAAATAAATATAACAAAATACACATGCAGTGGCCAAAGGCAAAACAAACACGCTGAGTTTTGTTTCAGCTATTAATACAGCTTTACAACCTGTGGGACCACCTGACTCCTTCCAAATAGCTCAAAGATCAGCCAAGAACCCTGAAGGCTTCATTACCAAACTACCAAAAGATTTGACATCTAAGATGCTCCTGAGAAGGGCTGTCTCTGTTGGCCACATGGTTTATCCATGAAATCTGGTGAACAAAGAGTTTAACATAATATCTTGTATTAACTTTTCATGGACCATTATCAGTTTAACTATAAAAATCAGAGATGGGTAAACCCGTGTAGTAAAACTTGGACCTCGTTCTTCAGCTCCTGTAATGTCCCTGTTTTAAGCACTGACTCAAGAAGACTGCAAAAAGCAGGGCCCCTGAAGTAACTGTGGGTTTTCTTTTCCCAGGAAATAAGTGATATTCACCTTGGATTAACCTGGAGAGAATCAGGACAGTGCTTATTGGGCAAGTCACATGAATACCTTCACAAACAGTGATCTCTTGCATATTGTGGATGCTGTCCCATATACAAATCCAGTTAAAAAGATAAACAAAGACAGAGAAACCATCCAGTTGTCAAGAAGGCATTCCTAAGGATGAGGGACCACAGCTGAAGAAGAGCCCTAGGTCTGCTTTAAGTCTGCTTTTCCTCTCTATTTTCCTGGAGCTGGCATGTGGCATAGATCCATGTTTATCTTTGTGTCCCTACAGACATCTTTTTTTTACTGTTAGGGTATGATTTTTTTTTTTCTATTGTAATCAGATGTCACAACTTCCAAGTGTAACTCTGAAGCAATTTTTTGTTCATAACAGAAGACAGTGTTAGAGGGAAAAAGTGAGGTGATTTTCAAAAGATATAAATAAGTTGCTGATACGACTGCAGAGTCTTGAACCTGAAAGGGAAATACAACATCCACCAAGGGAAGTGATGTTTCTCTGCTGATGAAAGTCCTTTTCAGCAGTGTAATAATTTCATCTGATTTCAGCCACAGACTGGGGAAGTGCATGCTCTAGTTCCCACTGAAGGTCTTTTTCTGGGGATATTTAATAAGGGTTGCTGTACATTGAACCTCTGTCTTGCCTTACTTGTACTTTAATTCAATGCGTGCTGGTGAGAAGCCTGTCCTGAACAGGTGGAAGCTTCTCACTCCTCTCTCTCCTGTCACTCAAAATGATTCCGAAATAAGATGTCTCCAGGTCAACACCTGCAGATCCCTGGGGAAAGAGGATCATCACACTCAGACCCCTCCTGAACCCGCCCCCTGGGAGGGAGAGGATCAGGAGCAGATGCTGATGCTGTTCTGTGAGTTTGGCTTTTTGTTTCCTGAGCTTCTGGCAGTCCTGTTTGAAAACAGAGCCCGACTGAGACAGCATCTTTGGGTGATTTCGCTGCTTTGTTGGAGTGTTTTATAAAGCTTTATTTTGTTCATAGCTGTGCTGCTTTTAGTTTGTGCTTCCTGCTTTTCCAGTCAAACTGAAGAATTAATTCTTTGTGCAGCCCAAGAGCTATCCACAGAATGGAGGAATGGAAGAGAAATTTGAAGAAGAATAAAAGAGTGAGAAAAAATTGTACTCATAGGGAAGAACTTTCCGTGTTGGGAATCCATCCTGATGGCTACAGACAGACTGAAGCTCCCTTTCAAGATCAGACCCAGGTTTGAAAAATGGTTTGGCTCTCAGGGCAGCAGCTTCCTTGGGTTTGGGTGACCATTGAGTCACGTTAGGCCACAGGTAAGCTAGAGCCATCAAACCTTCTTTAAACAAATCTGAAATTACAGTTAAATGGGGAGACTGAGTTAAGGTCTTAGCAGGGATCTTAACTCTCCTGCCTGTAAGGCCACCTTTCTATGTGTGCAAGAGGGAAAAATATCCCTTTGGTCCTTTCTTTGTGTTCTGGTCGCAGAGGGACGGCCATTCAGCTCAAATAATGGTGAAATCACATCTATTCCTAACAACCGAGTTTTTCCCTAAAATCTGTGGAGACAGACTTTAGGGGAAATGAAGTTATATCTCTCCAAGAAGCAGCCATTTGAAGCTCATTATTTTCCTGCATCTCGAGCATCATCCTCACAGAAAAACATATTCCAGGTAAAGCTTACCCAAATCACACTCTTGCGTGCTGTCTTTTTGCATGCAACACATAAATATTGCAGTTCAAGATTTGATACTTGAGACACTGCCTTTATTTGACACTGCCTTGGTTCGGTGGACACTTGGTCTGTTGGAGAAAACAGAGCTAATGATCTTGTTAGGAGCTTGATTAACAACCAGCTCTAATGCATGACCAAGCTGCCATGTAGCATGGCAATCATTCCATGCCTCTGTACTGCCTACATGACCCTAGCAATACAAACACTGCTAAGTGCTGAGAGCAGCTAAAATAGAAATAACCTTGAAATGAGGAAGCTGAGAGTGGCACGGGAGTTTACCACCATTTTTTCTAGTGGTAATCTTCATTAAACTAGTGGCCAGCAACTACTGAGCAGGTTTGAAACCTGCTGACTCAGAATCCAAATTGTGGCAATGTCTAAAATCTATGATGGTGTGGAAATTGAGTCAGAATATAATCTCTAAGATTTAGATTGCTTTGATAATTTTTTTTTTTTCCTTCCCTGAGACACATGACTTAATGAAATGAAAATAAGTTTCTCTGCTAGTAAAGCAGGAATACATGTGTGTGGGGAGCAGAGGCTGGTGTGTGCTATAGGTTTCACTTTATAATTAATCCTATGGGCATTGAGTATCATGGAGCCAGGACTCCTGATCATACAGTATCCTGAGTTGGAAGGGATCCAGAAGGACCACTGAGTCCAATTCCTGACCCAAGAATCACATCATGTCCCAGAGAGCCTTGTCCAAATGCTCCTTTGATCTCTGCCATCCTCGGTGCTGTGTCCACTGCCCTGAGGAGCCTGTTCAGTGCCCAACCACCCTCTGGGTAAGAACCTTTTCCTGAGGTCCAACCTAAACCTCTCCTGACACAGCTCCAGCCCTTCCCTCGGGTCCTGTCACTGCTCAGAGAGTGCAGAGATCGGAGCTGCCCCTCTGATGTCTCCCCAGTGAGGAAGCTGCAGATCCTGATGAAGTCTGACCTCAGTCTCCTCTTCCCCAGATTGAACAAACCAAGTGACCTCACATACTCCTTATATGCCTAATGAGTGCAACAAAGCTTGGAAAAAACCCCTTAAAACCTTTCCCTGCAATGCACCCTTTGTGTACAAGGTGAACCCAGATTCTTGCCCTGACTTCAGGGCTCTGGCTTGCACTGGGAACCACCATAATCCTGTTATATCTCGATGCAGTTCAAATAAAACACATAGCGACACAGGCTTTACCTTGTAAACCTATAAACTCCTCCAACGATGCAGAAAATGCCCAGGAAACCTTTAATGACTCTGACAGCTTAGTAGTCTGGGCTTTCTGCTCTGCTGGGAGATGGCCTCTCCAGAGGCACACGTGTGGTACTCGTCAACACTGTCTGATGGAGGAGATCCAGCAACTGACCCACCAGTGCCAGCACCTGACATCTACCTACTCACTAATTTTTTCCAGGCTTAGCCAGGGAGGTCTGCTGGGTACCTATGCCAGCACAGCAGACCTGTTAGAGCACTCCTAGAGCTCATCCACTCGCCCCCAGGAAATTAACTTTCAAGATTAAAATACCGGAATAATGGTTGAAACCCTCAATACGCTCCAGAAATGGTAGTTCCCTTTTCAGTTCTCATGCTCTGCTGAGAATTGAGCCCTTTAAGCTTTTGTTTGTTTGTTAAAACAGGATGGACTGTTATATTCTCCTCTGGAGACCCTTTTACTTGGAGTTACAGATTGTGGAGAGAGATACTGTGCTGCAAACCAACTGTGAAATCTTATTGTGCCTATCTCACAGCAATAAATGCATTCCATGAATTGCAATTAAAGATGCAGTTGGGGAGTCTAGTTAAATGGGTGGCAGGCCTCCAAATATGTTGGCTTTAACTTTAAGAAAGGGCAGAGGTGTTCCATATTTTGGCAGTGCTCATGTGTCTCCATGTGCCAAGAAGGAACCATTGAAGCTGGAGAGACTTTGCCTTTTAAAAAGCTGTAATGGTTTAGTATAGCAAACTGTATTATATTTGGTAAGAGCTGTGCTCAATATCCATTAAATCAGGCTCAAGAGACAGGGGTGATGTTAGTCACCAGCAACTAACATAGAACTAAATTGTGTCTGTACTGGGGGCAAATTTAAATTTGTTAACTTGCCGTATGGTGTTTATCTTTTCAGGGTTCAAAGTTTGGTTCGCGTAAGAACTAAGGGCAATTTCCTGTTCCATGTTTCAGAATGAGTGTGAGGAAGGGAGTCTAAGGACAGTCTGCCTTTCACTCTTCATTTTACACTGCCTGATGCAGCTCATATTGTCTTGATTACATGACAGCAAAAGCTCCACATGACTTTCCAAATCCTTATTAAATTGGTGATGTCTCAGTCCTATAACTCTCCTTATCCAGTGGAAAAAAAAAAATAATATTTTCAAAATTTCAGTGAGATGTCACCAATTCAACCAAGGCTGCCTGAGTTTGCTCAGTCTGAAATGGTAGTTCTGTGCTGCACTCTTGGGCATTCATTTCAAAAAATGCCTTCAGGCTGGCACTGAAAAGTCAAAAGCTGATGAAGAGAGGACAGAGGCATTGCACTAGAACATTTAAAAATTAGGCAGAGTTTGCTTCTTTTTAATGGTGATATCAGGACATGGCAGTTTCAGAGTTCAGGTGGAAAAATTTGGCTAAAAGGTCAAGGAAATCTCATAAAGAATTCTGATTTCACAGTAAAAGCTGCATCTATTCTCCCAGCTATTTCTGAAGGATACAAAAATAGACAGACAATATAAGGAAAAAGGAGTTTGTTTAAAAAAAGTAGATGTGTGTTTGCATGTTATTAGTGCTGAAAAGAACTTTTACCCTAAAAAATTCATCTACATTTAGGGACTAAATTCATCTACAAAAAAATGAAGGCATCCAAGCAGATCCATATGTATCCAAGCCAGACCACTTTTTTCCAGCTTAAAAAAAAAAAAAAAGGTTATTAACAATATTTTTCTGTAAAAGCAAAGCTCTGGACTTCTTCCTACCCTCCTTCCAGTTTTCCTGCTCCTCACAAAACTCACCTTGCTCTGTGCCCAGCTTGAACAAAGGCAGGGAGTTACTGGTTACACGCAGGCTTTATCCATCCAGCATGCTTTCTTAGGCAATACATTTTTTTTTTCTTGGAGCTGTTTTGACTGGTGCTCAACCTGGCAGAAGTGTAATCTTGGATTTGAAAAATACCTGACCTGCTCAAGTTTATAATCCTTTGTATACCATGCATCAGTATTTCAACTGGAGTGGCTCCTGGAGCAGGGAGTGTGGGCTGTGTTGATCTGGTGGAGCTGTGTGTGCTTGCTGCAGGTGAGGACCTGACTCCTTCCAGCAGCTGCCACCATTATGTACTCAAATAACACCGCAGCCTTTTACATTGCTTTGTTTGCACATTTTTGGTATTAAACTACAAAACCCCCCCACCCAGCTGTGTTTGTCTTTCTTTTTTTCATGTTTCCTTTCCTCCAGTTTTCTCCTCAAAGTATATGCCAACTCTTCTTTCTTTTTCTTTTCTTTCTTTTTTTTTCCTTTTTTTAATCTTTATTTTTCCCCCTCATTGCGTATATCCTTCTGTTTCACTGATGGATACAGAGCAATTCTGCTTTCTCTTGACCCTTTTTTCCCCCCCCTCTTATTTCCTCTTCTGCAGCTTTTTCTGCCCTTTTCTCCTTTCCTTTCCTGCTTCTGCTTACTACCTTGTGAACATCTCCAGGCCTATCAACACCACAGATGTAAAGGATGCTCCGTGGAAAAAAAAACATAAAGAATTAGATGAGCAGTGAATGTAATTGCTGGCCAATATCCAGCTGCCAGGTTAACCACGAACTTGCTGTAAAAAGTACTTCCCACCTGCATGTTGCTTCTCCTCCTTGCAGGAGGATGCACACTGCTGGTTCCTTGGACCATGGGGGTGCAGTGCTTGCTGTGTGGAGCACAGCACCCCAAAAAGCCCATGAGCAGTTCCATGGACAGGTACCTGGGGACAGCCCAAGGTTGTTTTGTGTGTGTGCAGAGCCAGAATCACTGCTGCAGGCTGGGTGAATCCAGATCATGGGGGATATCCAGATTGGCGTGAGGCTGTAGTTTATGTCTTTCTTTCACAGTTCACTTTCATTGATTGTACTTGAATGGAAGTGTTTTCCAAAGCCAACTCACAGGTCCCCAGCTGCCTGCAAAGTTTGGCACCTGGGCTGAGGAGGAGGGTGAGGCAACAAAGCAGTTGCTTGTGACGTTTTTCTTATAGTTCTTCTCAAGTGGCTAAATTTCAATGAACTTCCCCTCTTTGTCCCACTGGTCACTGTTTATAGTGCATGTGTAGAAGTGGACAGGGTCTTTTTGGGGCTACACAGTGCCAACACTTCCCATAGCTCAGGATTTATAGAATACCACAAAGCATTCACAGAAGAAAATAAATGTTCTGCAGAAAGCACAAAGGTGAATCAGGGGTGCGTACAGAACTGTAGAATCTAAGAATGGTTTTGGTTTGAAGGAACATTAAAGATCATCTGCATCCAACCCCCTGCCATGGGCAGGGACACCTTCCACTAGCCCAGGTTGCTCCAAGCCCCCTCCAACCTGGCCTTGGACACTTCCAGGGATCCAGGGGCAGCCACAGCTTCTCTGCCCAACCTGTGCCAGGGCCTCACCAATCCCACAGCCAAGAATTCCCTCCTGATGTCTAACCTAAATTTACCGTCCTTCAGCTTAAAGCCATTCACTTCTGTCCTGTCTCTGCATGTCCTTGTCCAAAGCCTCACCACCTTCATAGCCAAGAAAATCTTGTCCTGCCCTGCCCTCTGTCAGTTTGAAGCCATTCCCCCAGTATAAAAGGTACAGGAAGTGTGCTTTCTGATTCTGATCTCAGGAACCTGAATACGCAGAAAGTCTAATGAAGGTTGTAGTTTTGATTACCTTTTCTAAGTCACAAACATCTTGCACAGACAAGAAAACAGCAGCTACGGGCAGGAGACCTTTCCAAAGAATGAACAAAGTTCAAAGTAATAACAGCAAAATGGTTATTTCCTCAAACCTAAAGGTTTTGCACTGAAATATGCACTTATTGTTAAAGAATAAACAGGAAGGCCCCAGAGGTTCCAAAGATATGTCTTCAGTATGGTCAAGGGTGGAATGGTACCTTGTGTGAGAATAATGGGATTGAAGTTGAAAACACTGCTACCACTGGAATCTGGTTGGATCCACATGAATCAGCCCTTAGGGGTTCACACAGCATTTTGGGCAAGATCTGAGCTCACTGTGCTGTGCCATTGCTGCTGAAGTGAGGTGATTTGAAGCAGTGGGTGCATTACATGAGCTGCAATTACAGCTCATTTGCAGGACAGTCATGCCAAGAGTTACCTGCACCATTCAGGGCTGTGTCTTTTGTGGTGTGATACTTACAATGGTGTGCTGCAGACATAAACTCACAAGGGTATTCCAACTTTGGGTATCACCAAAGCAGCACACCACTAAGTCAGAACCAACATGTTCCAAACGTTCCTCTTGCCCAAAGTCAAGTCCCTCTACTAAGCAGCAGGAACAAGCATTTTAAAGGACAAAATTTCAGCATAGGAAAATGATTTAGGAGAGAGCTGGGCCATTTACCCTGAAGAAAGAGGAAAGAACAAGACTGAGAGCACACTGAAAAATCTACTGTCTCAAAAGGTGAACCCTATTTCAAGGTAGCCTAATATTTCCAAAATTTCAATATAAGAAAATTGAAGTAGAGTGCAGCTGAAAGAAGCAATACTGATACTGTTTTAGAGCCTGACTTTGTGCACTCAATAGCCTCCGGCATGATGCAAAGGGCACAAAAATGTAAAAACAAAATAAATACTAGATGAGAAATTTATGACTCAGATGATTAATGAGGGGTGACAAAAGCATCTTTCTTTTAAAGATGTATTAAGACAGCAACCAAATCTCATTAGCTGAGATGATTGGGACAGTGGGTAGTGCTGGGAGAGAGAGATTTCTCCACAGTGATGTATCTGGGTGGCTGAGTAGAGATTTTCAGTGGGCAACACTGTCAGCCTGACACCTTTCCCATGCAATAAATATGCTGCAGATCCACAGCCCTGATTTGTGGAGCTGGATGCAAGAGTCACTGGGTGAAATGTATGGCCTGCACTGCAAAGTAGGTCAGACTATTGGTCTCTTCTGACCTTCAAACTCATAAATCACAGCAGAGCGATGAACACTCCCTTTGTAAAGCACAGAGTCCAGAACCATGAGAATTGTACAACCATAGAACCACAGAATGATTTGGGTTAGAGGGGTCCATAAAGCCCATCTCCTTCCAATTCCCCTGCCATGGACAAGGACACCTTCCACTAGACCAGGTTGCTCCAAGCCCCCTCCAACCTGGCCTTGGACACTTCCAGGGATCCAGGGGCAGCCACAGCTTCTCTGCCCAACCTGTGCCAGGGCCTCACCAATCCCACAGCCAAGAATTCCTTCCTGATGTCTAACCTAAATTTACCATCCTTCAGCTTAAAGCCATTCTCTTCTGTCCTGTCTCTGCACGTCCTTGTCTGAAGCCCTTCTCCAGCTCTCTTGGATCACCTTTAGGCATTGGAAGAGGCTCTAAGACCCTCCCTGGACCCTTCTCTTCTCCAGTCTGAACAACCTCAACTCTCTCAGACTGTTTCTATAGCTGAGGGGCTTCAGGCCTCTGAGCATCAAAGAGAAAGGCTGTTATGAGCCAAATGATATATCTGGAAGGTTGTATGGGAATTCAGGTTATCTCCTTTCACAGTGCTTTGGGCCCAAGGAAGGTCACGTGCAGCACACTCTCCAGCTGGAGTGTTTGCAGCCCAGGCACTCCTGCTGTCTCCTGGTGCATGCCAAAGGGGCTGTAGCTACCTCTGCTGCCACAGAGCAGGGAGACCACAGCCTGGGAAGAGGAGAGGTGTTTCAAGTATGATTTTTCAGTGCCTAAATCCAGGATCGTGGTGTTGTTGCCTTTATTTAGCCTCACAGGCAGTTATATTTCAAGGGCACCTCAGGTTTTTATGGTTAATTTTTCCAGATGCCTGATTTTTTTTTTTTTTTTTTTCCACTCCCAATAAATTTCCAGAAGTCAACATCAACTTTGGTTTTCTCCCATGAGATGCATGAGCCAATAGGTTTTCTCAAATTACATCCAAAGCTGGGGTTTTTTGACTTTTGCCATTTTTTTTTACCACAGCAGAAGGGAGACCCTTCATTCAAACTACAGAACTCAAGTACAGAGGGGATATCCATACCCACCCTTTTCCCTCCATGAGAGTGTAAAATCCCTGTTTCTGGCCTCTCAGGAAACTGCTGTAACCACTAGTCTGTAAAGTGGTGTAGGAAAGAATTCAAGACTCATAGTCAGACAGAGCAAGATTGGTTCAGTTCACTTCCAGCAGTGTACAAGAGGAGTGGGATTTGTTGTCAAGGGCAGAAAAAATTGGAGTTTTAAAAGAAAACCACTAAGAATGGCAAAGCAGAAGTGGAAGATTTAGACAGAGATTGTGTTACTGTTCATACAAACAGTATAGTCAGTCTTGGAAAGCAACAGGTTAGTGTTGGATCTCATCTCTATTCAAATCACAGTAAGTGGTATTTTGTCTCCTAAAACAGATTTTATTTTTTAAACCCGTAGAAAAACACAGAAAGTGTCCAAATCAAAGACCCTGTTTAAAGTAAGGATCATTAAAATGCAATATTTGCTATTTAAATGTCTGTGACAGTAAGCTGATATCCATCCTTTTTTCTCTAAATATACTATTTTGTTTCCTGTTGAAGTCCAAAAATGGCTTTCTAGTTCAAATAACTGTTTATTTGTACAATTAACCAAATCACAAAGTCAGCACTGAGCATCTCTCAATTATTTTTTTTTAATTAATAAATTCATAAATCTTACTCCAGCCCCAACCAAATCCCAGAAATTCCCCCAGAAGCCAATGGGAATTTTTTCTTTAATATTCACAGGTCTTGAATCAAACGCCTCAGGAAAAAAAAGGGCTTCTGAATGAACTGAAGTATTTTAAAAGTGCAGTTTCTTCTGGATTTCTGTCCTGTTTTCCTTCCACCCCTTTGGAATGATCTCAGCTTTCTGAACTCTTTCTGTCCTCCAGGTGCTGCCAAGGGGATGCAATCCCTGTGTACATCCCCAGTTCCTGTCCTTCTGGGCACTCTCTAATCCTTCTTCTTAGAAGGATTAGAATTAGCAAGAAGCAGCACTTGTGGCTCTTAGAAATTGATATGCTGATTAGTGACCTGTAATTTCTTGGATAAAGGCCAGATTCTGGCTAAAAATGAACAGAAAACTTCAGATGTAATGAAAAACACTGGAATTTAATATATTTGAGAGCTCTGCCCTTCTGCCAAAGTTGATCTGTGGGTTTATGGGCTATTGAAAGAGAATGTCAGGTAGCTGGACAGGCACAAAATACGATCACACAAGTCCTGTTTTCTCAGCTGAACACCACGAATAACTTTTGAAGAAGAAAATTCAATGTACCTGGATTAATCTTATCTCTAGCAGTGATTTAGGAGCAATATACAGAATAACGTGCAGCATGAGTTATGTACTGGTGATGCACATCTAGAAACTTTTCCAGCATTATTAACTTCTAAACTTCTGATTTTGATAGCATCCCCCTCCACACAGCAGCAAATTCAAGTCAGCTAAAGAGATAAGCAGCTTATCTATTTTAAAGTTGCTTTTTCCCCTCCTCTTTCCTGCAGGTACCTCATCAGTTCAAAAGCTTAAGGAAAAAAGGACATTCCTAGGAGAGATTCACTTCGTGAGAGAAGGAAAGAGCAAAATGCAATCACAACTGATCCTCAGTGAATTGAATTTTCCCCAAAGGCTGTCACAAATCGGTACATGTACTTCTAGTTTTGCTTCTTGGGATTCTTCTTTCTTATGCATCTTATGCTAATTATCTCACCAGTCTCCCTGCAACATTTGATTTGGCATTTTTCCTTCTTCTTTCTTGTAAATTTACATCAGAGAAGAGATAGGGTGAAATTATTAATGAAAATGTATCCACAGGTGTCTTTCCAAAAGGAAGGGAGCAGGACTAGTGTATGAAACAGATCCTGCTTTCAGGTTCCCTTTCAAGGCACTTCCATTTGGTTCTGAACTCCACTAATTTGCATAGGCAAGAGGATAAAAGCAGTAACAAACATCTCAGCTGGTTCTGAATTTCACCCCACAGACAGAATTATATATCTGCTGTTCCTTTCTCTGTGTGTTTCTCTCAGGAGACAGACAGCACGGTGTTTGCTTGCTGCTCCTGCTTCCCTTTAGTGGCATCCCAAAAAGAGGATTCCCCAAATGAGAGGAGACACAGTGGGTGGGATTTCTTTGAGCAAAAGTCTCTAGTACTGAGCTTTTGCAGAGAAAAAGGGGCTTCATTAGAAGCAGAGGAATGTGTTGAGTTAGTGGTGGACATGGTGGTGCTGGATTAATGTTTGGACTCTGTGTACTTAGATGTGTTTTCCACCCTCAATGCCTCTGTGATTCTGTGAATTGTGGCCTCACAAGAGCTATTCTTCTGGGCTGATATTTGCCCTAATGAAGCCCCCATCAAGACCACGGGGCACTGGAACAATGAGGAGGAACCATGAATGAGATACCAACAATGTCACAGACAATCAAGTGGGAACAACGGAAGAATCACAGAATATCCTGAGTTGAAAAGGACCCACAAGGATCATCGAGTCCAGCTCCTGGTCCAGCAGAGAACAGCCCCAACAATCCCACCATGTATCTGAGGACATTGTCTAAACACTCTTGGAGCTGTGGCAGACTTGGGGACATGCTCACTTCACCGGGGAGACTTCAGTGCTTGACCACCCCCTGAGTGAAGAGAGTTTTCCTAATATCCAACATGAAGGATGAGCTTTATTTCCCTCTTAATGTGCATGTACATGCCTGTCTTATCATGCA
Source organism: Grallaria varia (assembly GCA_013396735.1). Lineage (NCBI taxonomy): Eukaryota > Metazoa > Chordata > Aves > Passeriformes > Formicariidae > Grallaria > Grallaria varia. The sequence continues at coordinate 98,675 of VWZG01000761.1, forward strand.
GCTCAAGTAAATTAGTCTTAGTTGCTCAATTAAGGGAGGCATCACACAGCAGTAAGATGGATGTGGAAGATGGTTGTGAACAAAGGAGGATGAGCAAGAGGGTCAACTCAAAGCTGGGAAAAGACTGAAATTTTTTTCGTACTTGGTTAAAAGTGAGCTTTTCACCAGGCAGTGACAACACACAGGACAACACCTAAACTCCAGCAAATATAGAAGCAGGGATGGGTAGCTGTTAGGTGCTCACTGCTCTTCAGGTGGTGAAATGTGGGCTCATCAGTCTGTCTGCAGTGCCCTGATTTTGAAAGCTCAGTGTATGAATCTTCATAGAAGGAAAAATAAATTCATTTTTGGTCTGTTACTTTTTTTTTTTCCTTTTTTTTTTTTAATAATTTGGTCCTTAGCCCAGTATACAGAGAGGCACTCATTGTCCAGTGCTCTACTAGGTAGTTTCTCCAATTTCCTATTTGTGAGGTTATTCTTTGCTTTCTGAACAAAAGATTCCCTTCAGGTTTTACCTGCTACAGTTTGCTACTTATGACTATCCCAAAACTTTTCATCAAAAGAATGTTTTTTTGTTAAAGAGGTACATTCACTGAACTGCATCTCCTATAAAAAAGGATCAAGCAAGTAAAAAAGAAAAACACACCTTTGAGAAAATGAAAATGTCAACTGTAAATTTATGGGGTTTTATTTTACTTTATTTTTATTTCTTTACTTTATATTCTTAGCTGAGTACTTCCACTTCTTAGACTTTTTTTTTTCCTGATTATCAGCTACAGCACAATAAGGGCTTTTGGGTTTTTCTCTGCTCAAAAAACAATCTGATCAAATCTTTCAATGAACCTATAGCTTCAAACAACGCAATTCTAATATAATTTGCGTGAGTCCTATATCACCCAAATGCTCCTGACAATTCAATGAACTTTGTCCTGCATTTCACCAGAATACTTATGAACCATATTGGGCACAGCAGAGCTGTTAATGAAACTGGAACTGTATAATTACAACACGCTCATCCTTGAAGATGCAGGCAGATGTGGGGAAGTGTACTCCATTTGTGTCATCGAAATACCAAATTACCTCCGTGCTAACTACATTTAAATAGAAATACAGGGGGAAAAAAAGTCTTCCTTGATAATGACAAGACAAAAATATCCATAAAAAGGAAATAAAGACAACATACTTCTTTTTCTGTGACATACATTTTTTACATGGCTTAGGGGCTTTGCTTCCTGAGAGTTTACGTTGTCAACTGTCAGGGCCCTTCCATGCATGATTTATGTACGCATAATAAAGACATCGTGGTTGAGGAACTGATCTGTGATTTCAAACAGCTTTGAAACTAACAGCAATAAAATATATAGCACATGAATAATAAAGGCTTTAGTTAAAAAAGATCAAATTTTGAAAAATGAGAGGNTTCCAGTCCAGGGGCCAGGCTGTGCACAGACCATTGCATGCGTCCCTTGGCTCCCACTGCAGATCCCTGAGAGTGCAGTGGATGGTACAAACCCAGCACACGCCATCTAATTTCAGATTTAGTAAAGGACAGACTGTGAAGGCGTTGGAGCCTGAATTTAAATCAGCTCTTCCTAATACACCACAAGACTTCCCCATACCATTTTTGCAGCAAGGCTCGTGTGATACTATCACTGACTGCTGTATTATTTTGCAGGACTGTCAAGAGGCCATCAGCAGAGACCGCTGTGGGCACACTCACACCAGGCAGTGATGAGCAGCCCTGTGATGGCTCTCGAGCCATCAGTGAGTCTTGCTAAAACACATCTCACACAGCTCATTAACCTGTATGCTTTCCTGCCTTGCACAGCCAGCAGAGCTCCGTCATGGACTTGATTTTTCTGGTGCTGTTGTTGGTTGTTTGCAGCATGAGGCAGATGCACTTGGCAGAGAACTCATCCCTACTCAAAATCTCTCTAACTGATGGCTAGATGAAAGGAACCTTTTCATTTTATGTGAGAAAATCAAGTTATAGAGATTCAGTAATTTGGATAGAGTGCTGTAGGAAATCTCTGCTAACCAGTTCCCAGTTCCCGCATTCTTGTCCATCCCCATGACATTATCCATTTTATAATGATAGAACTTTATCAGGTGTCTAGGGAAATTTTACTGGTGCTGTGTTGCAGTCACATTTCAAAATTTGCCTCTGTTCAGGTTAATGAAATGAAATGGAGGATTAGGTCGTGCTTAATGACAACAAGAACATGACAAAAGTGCAAACCCCTTCAGGAGTTGTCTCCAAATCTACATTAAAGTTCTCATTTGGCTCTGTAAGTGGTGAAGGCGGACAGAGGTTCTTCATAGCCTCAGAACCTATTTTAATTATCCCCTCCCTGGGTAATTATTAACAGGGGAGGAGAGAACTGCCTGAAAGTCTAAATGCTAATGGGTTCCCCCGAGACCATGAGTCCAGACCATCAAGGAACAAATGATGGGCAAATGGCCTCTCCAACACATTGCTGCTGGCTCAGAGCTGGGATGCTGCACTTGAGATGACGATGATATTCCTCGATGACTTGAGGACTAAACCACATCTTAATAAAAGCAAAGCTCTTCTTTCAGTGAAATATTCAAGGGGAAAGGAAGCTGTGTCGCTAAAACTTGGGCTTTTGACAGAGTTAAATGCTGTCAGAGCAGATGAGGAAGGGAAGGTAGGAAGGAGAACTGAAGGAGGTGGGAGCTGTGTCTTCACCACTGGTTAGGGTGTTGCATTTTAATAACAGCCCTACAAGTGACTTACGAAATGAAGGTGGCTTCACAACAAACCAGAGAAGGGAAACCTGCTCATACTTGCACCATGTCAAGGGCATGAAAAGGCTTGTTAAAAAACCCCGAAAGCTCTTGTGAAACTAAATGTGAATCTGTGCCTCAAAAAAAATCAGGTCCTCAGGTGTTATCTCAGGTCTAGCACATCAGGGATTTGTTAGATGATTAACTAAAGATATGATCCAAAATCACTCTCCTCCCTGTTAGGTGTTCCAGGTGTCAGACAAAAAACAGCTCAGCATGGGTTGTGATGATGAGGCACTGAAGTTAAAAATAATGCCTTTATTATTTTATTTATTTCTAAAACCTTTTTAAATTAGTTCTACTGTGCTTGGAGGGAATTTCGCTCATAATGCCAGGGAAGAGGATGGAGTCAGAGGAATTAATGCTTCCTCTTTCTCAGGTCTTTCCCCGGAGGTCCTCCCTACAGCAGAAAACAGTCTGAGGAAAAGTCTTTATGTGGTGGTGGCGCTGGAATATAAGAACATTATTTCTTTGGTAGTCCTCTTGATCTGAAAATAACTTAAAATGAGATTGTTCCTCCCAAGTTTTATGTACTGAGTACACAAGACTCTTTTTTTCAATCTTTTCTGACTCACCATTTAAACTGAGACCTGGCAGGGATTCATCCCAGCTCAAACCCAGCCCCTGAGCCACCTGGTGAGGCTTGTTCTGTCATTGTGACTCAGACTATTGGCTGGAGGACCTTCTGAAGAACCCCATGAAGCCAGGGATAAAGCAAAAGGCAGTATTGGGGAGCGGATTGTTCCCTGGCCACCCCACAGGAACATTGGGTCATTCACAGGTACACAGAAACAGGGGAGTTTACATGATATCAGGTGGGCGCATGAATTGCCTCAGATTGGTGTGTAAGCATGTTTATCAACATATGGGCCACATCATCTCCTCTGCATTTTATACAGGGAGGATGGTTTGGGTTCTCCCACATGATCAAGCACATGGGATTATCCCTAAATCATGGTTATTTCTACAGAGAGAATTGAGGGAAGGCTTCCAAAGACTGCCTAGAGGAGGACTGATAAGGCCAAATCCTCTTGGAGTTTTATGAACAAGTAAAACTTGGTGCATTATTTTCTAGAACCTGTCCATGTATGGGCTCTGTGGAAGCTGGTGCAGAAAGAAATCAAACTAACTCCAGAACCATCATCAATAGCTCTGCTACTTAGTGCCCTGGGGTTAATGAGTCTGCATTTATCACCATATTCCATTGGCTGTTGGCCTTTAGGGCCCCAAAACTGTGTTGGCATGGTGGAGACATGACCCTGGTGCTGGACAGGGTAAAAAACTTGAGGGTCCCTTCTAGCTCAGGATATTGTATGATTCCATGAATTGCTGGAAGGCAGCAGAGGAGAACCTGTGTGTTCACAGACAGGAGAGGAGAGGGAGGAGGTGGCAGAGCCAGGGACTTGTGGTCAGGGTAGGACCACGGCCCCCCCAGGTCACACCAGACCAATTTTGGCAATGCTGCCTCTCCTGTGCTGCTGCTTCCCATAACAAAGGCATAACACTGCTGCTTTCTCCCCCTCTGTCATCTGCAGCTGTCACCACCTCATGCCAATAGCCCAACATTAGGAGTGTTTTGAGCTAAAAAGCCCTGCTCAGATGATCATGCTTATCTCAGCTGAAAGGCTCTCAAAGCCCAGCTTAGCCAAAATATGTGATACACACCATGAGTCCAATCATCTCCCCCACAGTCATCTATGAAGAGTTGTTTTTTCAAACCAAGCTTATCCATTGTAATTTTCTTCCATTCTTGTTTCAGCTCACTAAACATTAACCACCATGACCTACTGCATAAACCCAAACCATATTAAACAGATCAGGTTTATAGCCAAATCCTAACACCCTGTTTGGGGAATGGCTACAATGCTTGGCTGTTTCTACAGTTCTGTGGGCTGGGGGTTTTTTTGGACAAAGTTAAATCTTTACTTGACTGAAACATTTTAGATGTGTTTAACGCCACACTGCTAAAGCAAAACACATAGGTGGAACCAATCCATTTATTTAAGAACAGTGCTAAAAATTAAAACAAGCATAAACCTCAAATCTATCTGCAGTATACATCCAAAACCTATAAAAGGAACTGACAAGTTTTTATGAACTAGCTGATATTTATGTGTATTTATATTTTATTCTCATGGATTGCATTTATGTCATAGGAAATGGCCTCTACCATTCAATTTATATTGTGGCTCAACATAATCAGATGCTTTCCCATGAATAAGAACTCACTACTCCTAACAGAGCTGCCAGCAAGCTGATGTAGAAGAGAACATTGCTGAATATCACTTTTAGTTTTCAAAGGAAAAGGCAATGAAAGGCAAGGGGGGGGGATGGCATGGGGGGGGGGAAGCCCCACAGGATGATACCAACTGACAAAAGGATAAATAACAGGTCTGAAAATTCAAATAAATCATCATCAACTAGGGGCATTCTGAGCAGTGTCTCCACAGCACTGGACCTATGCTTGAGGCTACTTGATGTTTTCATCAGTAATCCAGGATTAGATATAAAGTCACTGCTGTTAGAATTTATAGCTGATGAAGATCAGTGGAAGTATGAATAACTGCGGGGTGCATGTAAGCTAGATCACTGGTGAAGCTTGGATTATTTGGGCAAAACTTGTTTTAACACAGCCAACAGCAATGCAGTCCATGCAGGAACAAAGGTTGCATGTTTTGTTCCTATCACACAGTGATGAGACTTCATATGTAGGAAAGGGACAACCTTCCTGCAGGCAAAGAATGTGAGGGATGCTTGTACAAGACAGGCCACGATGGGTGAGTAACTAAATCTGAATTTCTTCACCTTATGCTGAGACTCAGGATTTTTTATTTTTCCAGGACATGTGGAGATCCCTGAATAGAGAGAGAAGATGTCTGTGATGGCAGGAGGGAGATCCCAGGAGAGGCTGACCTTAGTCTGAGGGGTATCTTCCAGCCCCCCACTACCAGCAGTACTCCTGGGTTGCGTAAAGCCTTTTGTGCCCTGGACAAAAAACAGGGAAATGAGAGCAAGAGAGCTCAAGCCAAAGAAATTATGCCTTCATAACAATACATATGAAAGCATTTTAATTAGAATCTAGACTAAATGATACAGTCAGTGAGAAAGGAACTTGATATAAATATGACATCATGAATTCCTGAATAGGTAAGTATGAATGATAAGATGAAAATGGTACAGTGCACAAAGAGTTAAAGTCTCTGCTGTAGGTAATTCCAGCCTGTTTGGAACTGAGTTTTACCTGTGATACAGGGACCAAATTTTCAACAAAGACCTTGGAGTAGATTGGAATCTGTGTCTGACCATGAGTTCAGGGCAGGAGGTCTCTGCTAAGAGCTGAGCACTAATTTAGATCTAGATAAGGCAGGCAAGTCTACTTACCTCCGCATGCTTATGCAAGACCCTGATTGATTCCTTATTTCTGACACTTCCCACTTCTGAATTCTCTGCACCTGTATTTCCTTTACTCGTTTTAGTCATCTAAACTTACCTGAAAGCACAGCCCACACTACTACAGAATAAATGCTCCTATGGCTTGTAGTCTGTAGAGCCAAGATGCATCTAAATCTACAGGTATTCATGTGTGCAAAAAAATCAGGGTGGGTGAAATTGTAATGCTGCCTGCCTCCTACTTTTCTTCCTATTAAAAATGTTCCAAAAAAAAATTTTTTTGAAAAAATGAGAAATCTCAGAAAAAAAATCCAAAGACAGCAGAAAATTCCTAAGAATAGGAACAAGAGGCCTTTCAAACCCAGACTGCCCACTTGGACAAGAAGATGAAGAGGTAATTTGACTACTGGGGAAACATTTGTGTGGAGAAAAGAACACGTTTAGAAAAGAGCTCTTTCATTATACAGAGGGGGACCAGTATGATTTAGACTGAGGAAGATCACAAGCCAGAACAAACTGCTAAGGAAAGCAGCAGGTTCTCTGTTTTACCCTTCCTGGACAATCAAGTCTGGGTGTCTCTCTGGAAGTGAATTTTCACTGGACATCAATTAACGCAATCAATCCTGGGAGCAGTTCAGTGAAACTTAATAACCTGTGACGCAGGTGATTGAAGCAAGATGATCCTTTGGCCTTAAAATCCCCATATCTCGGGGATGGTGAAGAGCAGAGCCCTGTATAGCTATGGAAAGAGATCCAGAGTGTAAACGCTGGAGGGGCAGAGCAATTACATCCAAGAGCTATGATGAGGAGTGCCATGTCATTAATTTTTTACATCTAAATGTCAGCTGGATCTTAAGTGGATGTTTAGGGACCATAAGGATGGCATAAAACCTGTGTACATAGGGAAGATGCACATAAACCTTCCCTCATTACCTGACTCATCTGATGATCTCTCCTTTCCATACTTGGAGCTCTGGAGAAGGAACGTGCACTGTCCTAAGAGGAATTACATTAAGCAAGGACAAGGTGCTGTGCAGCGCTGGTGATTCCCTTTTAGCTCAGTTTGTGCCCTGCTGTGCTTTTGTCAATCAGGATATGGTGTTTCACAAGTGGAAGAAACTATTTTATCAAGCCTTCTCTCAACTTATGGTTTACTGCAAATATTGTTGGCTTACAATATGGATGCTTTATTGCTGAATTTTCTGCAGGGCTGTTACTTGATTTCAGTAATGAATTCCAGCCTGCTTATTTATATATTTATTTATTTACTTATTTATTTACTTATTTACTTATTTTAAGGAGTTTCACAAGAATTATGTGTCACAGACAGGTATCTTGGTTAATTCAAGGAAGTAAATTGCAAGAGCTAGAAACCTCAGGATGTGAATTAAATTTTGAAAGAGACACACAAAGTCCAGCGTGTTCTCATCATGGCAGAGGTCTGTACTGACACAAAGAGCTGCAGGCAATGCCATCCCATCCTGTGGAGACTGCAGCAGGTCAACTGGCTGGGCTGCAAGCTGAAGCTGCAAGATATTAATCACAGAACCCTACGATGATTTGGGCTGGAAGGGACCTTAAAGNTATTTCTGACACTTCCCACTTCTGAATTCTCTGCACCTGTATTTCCTTTACTCGTTTTAGTCATCTAAACTTACCTGAAAGCACAGCCCACACTACTACAGAATAAATGCTCCTATGGCTTGTAGTCTGTAGAGCCAAGATGCATCTAAATCTACAGGTATTCATGTGTGCAAAAAAATCAGGGTGGGTGAAATTGTAATGCTGCCTGCCTCCTACTTTTCTTCCTATTAAAAATGTTCCAAAAAAAAATTTTTTTGAAAAAATGAGAAATCTCAGAAAAAAAATCCAAAGACAGCAGAAAATTCCTAAGAATAGGAACAAGAGGCCTTTCAAACCCAGACTGCCCACTTGGACAAGAAGATGAAGAGGTAATTTGACTACTGGGGAAACATTTGTGTGGAGAAAAGAACACGTTTAGAAAAGAGCTCTTTCATTATACAGAGGGGGACCAGTATGATTTAGACTGAGGAAGATCACAAGCCAGAACAAACTGCTAAGGAAAGCAGCAGGTTCTCTGTTTTACCCTTCCTGGACAATCAAGTCTGGGTGTCTCTCTGGAAGTGAATTTTCACTGGACATCAATTAACGCAATCAATCCTGGGAGCAGTTCAGTGAAACTTAATAACCTGTGACGCAGGTGATTGAAGCAAGATGATCCTTTGGCCTTAAAATCCCCATATCTCGGGGATGGTGAAGAGCAGAGCCCTGTATAGCTATGGAAAGAGATCCAGAGTGTAAACGCTGGAGGGGCAGAGCAATTACATCCAAGAGCTATGATGAGGAGTGCCATGTCATTAATTTTTTACATCTAAATGTCAGCTGGATCTTAAGTGGATGTTTAGGGACCATAAGGATGGCATAAAACCTGTGTACATAGGGAAGATGCACATAAACCTTCCCTCATTACCTGACTCATCTGATGATCTCTCCTTTCCATACTTGGAGCTCTGGAGAAGGAACGTGCACTGTCCTAAGAGGAATTACATTAAGCAAGGACAAGGTGCTGTGCAGCGCTGGTGATTCCCTTTTAGCTCAGTTTGTGCCCTGCTGTGCTTTTGTCAATCAGGATATGGTGTTTCACAAGTGGAAGAAACTATTTTATCAAGCCTTCTCTCAACTTATGGTTTACTGCAAATATTGTTGGCTTACAATATGGATGCTTTATTGCTGAATTTTCTGCAGGGCTGTTACTTGATTTCAGTAATGAATTCCAGCCTGCTTATTTATATATTTATTTATTTACTTATTTATTTACTTATTTACTTATTTTAAGGAGTTTCACAAGAATTATGTGTCACAGACAGGTATCTTGGTTAATTCAAGGAAGTAAATTGCAAGAGCTAGAAACCTCAGGATGTGAATTAAATTTTGAAAGAGACACACAAAGTCCAGCGTGTTCTCATCATGGCAGAGGTCTGTACTGACACAAAGAGCTGCAGGCAATGCCATCCCATCCTGTGGAGACTGCAGCAGGTCAACTGGCTGGGCTGCAAGCTGAAGCTGCAAGATATTAATCACAGAACCCTACGATGATTTGGGCTGGAAGGGACCTTAAAGGTCATCTGGTTCAACCTGTTGCTGTGGTGGAGAGATGCTTCATCACTCTCATCAGCTTTGTGGCCTCCTGTTCTGGGCTCATTCCAACATCTCCACATCCTTCTGATGTCGTTCCCCAGAGCTGGAGGCAGCACTCCATCTGGGGTCCCACCTGAGGGGGCAGAGGGGCAGAATTCCCCCCTCTCCTGCTGCCCATGTGGTGGGATCAGCCCAGGGCATGGAGGGTTTCTGGGCTGCAAGTGGACATTGCCAGGTGATGCTCAGCTTCTTATCCACCAACACCCCACCCCAAGGCTACTCTCAACTCACTTACTACCCAGCCTGTATTTGTTCTTGATTATTAATAAATAATTTTAATTTGTAAACAGACTAACAAAAAAAATCATCTATAAGGAAGGTACACCTATTGTTTTAGGCAACTGGGGCACACAGTAAGGTGAGCTGCTATTGCTGAGGTCTCTCAGTGGCCTAGTGGCAGTCACAAGAAAACAGGGCAGACCTCCCTGAGAAAAGATGAAGTCCCACACAATCCCTATCAGAAAAAAATCTCATTTGTCCCAAAGCAAGGAAATCCCTCCTCATCGGCAGCTGCCTGGTAGGACCACACATCCCTGAGATGAATGATGCAATCGCTAAACACAAGATGCTTCCCCTGCTCTTTAAGATACTCAGAAGGCTAATTTGAGCCCAGATCTGGCAACTAAATTTTGAGATGTGACCTGTCAAAGTCGTCAGTAATCAGGACAGGGAGATCCACTGCCAGCCTACTAGCTAAATTTTTAGAAAAACCTATCTTTCTTGAAAATTGAATGAATCTTATTCTTTCTGAGGTATTTTCTTAATTGAAAATGAGTGCTTCCTTATTACTCGGGCTTATTTTTCACTGGGACAACTCCCTTTGGGTATGAGAGGGTTAATGTGTAAATGAATGCGGGATGTGCTGCATAAGTAAAGTCCTATCTGAAATGCTAAATCGTCTTTGTCACTTGGAACCTCTCTGAACTTCATAACTAAAAAGGGAGGAAAAGAAAACAGAGGAGGAGGAAGGGACGAAAAGAAAACTCCAGGGGTTTTTTAATTCTTTGTTGCAAAGTACCAATTATTTCTGAATTAGAGGAATTTTTGGTGAGAGAAAACACTGCTGATATTTTTCTGAGGATATATGACATTTATCCTTGCAAGATGAAGGTCAAACACTGCTCAGACAGCACTCCCCTCTCCATCCATCACAGCATTTAGGCACATTGCTTCCAGAGCCGACTACTCAGAGCTCAAATGTGGAGACTAAACCCTGCTACAATTCGAACACTCCAGCTCTTCCTGGACATGGAGCTTTGTGTAACCCAAAACTTACATCCCTGTAGTGTGATTTCCCTGTCAGCATTTTCTCATGCACTAAAAAGCCTGGAATGACGAGCTATGGCAGCACTGCCTCCTAAAACATGTCATATTATTGGCTTTCTCTGCACTGAATGCTCCCCACTCGCACAAGTTCAGCATTTGTCCTGGTTTGTCAAAGCAGCAGCAGAAGCCTCTAGTATTGTACTTCTGACATTGACCAAAGCTAGATGTCCTCCAGATGGTAAAAAAACAATCTTCACAGACCTTGGAGGCACTGATGTGGTACTGTCCCAGCTGACACCAGCTGTTGGTTACCTAAACCTGGTGATTTTTATTTTCCTTAATCTACATCAGCTGCAGAGCTTATCATACATAACGTTTACAACTGTCTAATATCTGCATTCTCCTCCAAACCAGGAATTTTTCTCAATACCAACCTATGATGCTGCAAATAAATTATATCACCCATTAGGATATTTGTATTGACCCTTTAAAATGCATTCACAGAACACTCAGAGGACTGCATAAGGTTTAGATGGTCAATTTCACTTAGATGTATCATTCCTGTGTATATATTTGTGAGGCGTCTTTTTATTTACTGAGCTAAATCAGGAAAAATAATCATCCATCGTGATTTTTGTCTTTAGAAGCAGTATAATATGTGCCAAATCAAACATGTATCTTATCCATCTTTCATAGCTTTCCTTGTGCCCTATAACTGCACAGCAGCTGCTTTGTCAAATGACCAAGAAATTAGACTTTGGCAAAACAGGGGTTTTCATCAGCATATGACCTTAAGATAACATTTACATTTCAGGAGATGCTGTTCCAGTCAGAACAGAACTGCAGGGCAAACTCACATCTCTGAATACTCATGGAGGCATCTGACAGAAAAGCTAATAAATGCACTAGATTAGTACAGTTTTATTTTCCATAAATCTGGGACATGCTCAGCAATGTCAAACTGGTTCCTGTGCCTTTAAATGAATAAATAAACCCAAGCTTACTCTGAATCTCAGGAGTGAGGTGGAATTCATTTAGCTCATTAACATTTAAATGATGGATGGACAGGGTAAACTCTTTTGAGGCAGAGGACAGACAATTCGGAGGGGAGAGCCATGGTGTTACATGAATGTGGGCTCCCAGGCTCAGATGATTGGATTCAGATGTTTCCAAGGAAATTATTTGCTCCAAAAGGGCTCTTTGGTTGCTAACAGGTATAGCAATCATATTTAAAATGTTTTTACTCACAGGCAGGCTCCTATATCTTCAGTCACATAGGATTTACTGGAGAGCTTGTCCTTGGGCTGCTCTGTTGAGTGCAGAGAATTCAGGTGGGTGTTTTCAGAGGGTTAGGCTGCCAAGACATACAAAGTGAAAAACAACATGTTCAGAGGGGAAATATTTTGATTTTGCCATTTTGGCTATAATTTATTTCCCACTTTTTCAGTAGGTCTTTATTTGCTGCTCCTAGCTGAAGAGAAATTCGAAAAGGAGAGAGGTAACAGGTAGGTTTTTAGTTTGTTCATTTATTGCAGGAGAAAAAGAGGTACCTGCGTAGCTGAGAAGAAGGTTAGATCTTTGTAGTTGGCCCAGGATGAATGAAAAGAAACATTTCACTATTTTGTAGATTAATTTATTTCTCCAACAGCCAAGTTCTGATGAGAAGAAGGAATAAAATGGCAACATATTCGTATTTGTCTTATTTAAAAGAGATAAAAGAGTCACTCCAAAACAGAGGAAAGAATAGGAGATTTCACACATGACATTTATGCTGCAAAATCACAAATGACTTGCTTAATTTCTGGTTTTCTTGTAACCCTGGATCTTGGTGTAAAGTCCAGGCAGAGCTATAGGGAACTTTGGTGTGTACAGTGCTGTGACAATGTTCTGAGGCTGGCACCAGACACAAGTGGTGACATGAGGAGAAGGATGGAGATAGTTGTGGGAACAAGGCACACCTTATAACTCTTTCTCAAAATAACACTTCTTCCTAACAAAGGAGCTCTTTAACGGATTGTCCCTCATGTGACTTTACTCCACCCAATCAGTGTTAGCGGCCATCAGAGTGGTGACAAACTCTTAATTATCCCTGCCAGACCCTAGGACAAACATTTTGCAATTCTGTGCATCTGAAGCCTGATATTCTGTCTAGATCTGGCTTTTTCTCTATCTTGCTGGCAGTTTCATAGACCTCCCCACACTTTAGACCTCACCTGAGATGCAAATGAGTATGGTCTGAACTCCTTAGCTCTGAGGACACCCTCTTTCACCTCCTAGATTTCCCTTCAAGTGGTAAAAATACAAATAAGAAGTCTTTATTTTCTTCTTTTTCTTTTTTCTTTTTTCTTTTTTTTTTCTTCCCTTCCCTGCCCAGGAACAAGCCTTGCACCACAATAACTTATAAAAAAGAAAATATAATGTATGCAACAAGCTGCATCCCATATTCCTGGACATTCATTGAACTCGGCCTTGCAATATGCAGAATCGAAACCTATGGTTGGTGCTCTGCTCCCTCGTATACCCAGACACCTACTTTGAGCTCAAAACTGGGTCAATCATTGGCACAGAGGGAGCCTCTGTGCTGGAAAGGGTAGATGTGTGGGTACCATTGCTATTGGAGTAGCTCTTGCAAAGTGAGTGGTGATGTTGAGAGCCTCATCTCTGGGACTACAAACATGGTTTTAATATTTTTTTACTCTTTTCAAGGAATCCAAAGCTTTCTTATTTTAGATTTGGGAGTATGAGAATTGTTAAGAAAAGGTAGAAAGGTGGAAGGGTGATGGAGGACAGTGAAAACAATAAGATGATCCTTAATTACCTTATTCTGGTGAAACAAATAAGGACAGCATGAGCAATAAGGAGGAATCTGGATGAAAAAAAGGCTGAACAACTTGTCATCCTGAATACCAGAGAGTGTTATGTGAGCAGATTGATAGCACTGGTGGATCTGCACCAGTGACTGTGGGGAATTAGCTGCTAAAAAGGCACTAAAGCAGAGTCACTGGGGGTGATTCAGTAGTTCGGGTAGATCGGGTGTGTCAGCAGAAACCATCCTGGGAGACTGTTTTACTTGACACCCAGCCTAGGAGGGGGACCAGAGCAGGAAGGGCTGCAGGGTTGGTTGGTGGTGCTTGTCCAGAGGGTTCTGCAGAGAGGAACCTGACAGAGAATTGCAGGAGTGGAGGGAGATGTGTGCCTTTTTCTCCTAAATAATGTAAGAAAGAAAATAATCTGGGGTGAGTTTTCCTTGACTCAGGTATGGACTATATGACAGATTTGCCTGCTGCAGTGGAGTGTAACTCAAGTATCCAAACTGAGTCCCTCTTTTTGAGTCGCCCTTTCTTGATAGTAACAGAGCTCCAAGAAGGCTGCTTTATCCAAAGGGCTTAGGGCTTTTTTCCACTTTTTCTTGTTCTGGAACAACCTAAATTTCTTAACACGAGCAGAACACAGTGCCAACTGCATTGCTTTTGGGAAGGGCTTTAGTGGGTGGGGTTGGGATTTCCAATGTGGGAGGAAGTTTTCTGTGAGGAGTTTGTTGATGGTAGGTTTGTAAGTGTCTTGACTATTTGTGGACTGATCTGTTGGCATTTTCTCTCTTTTTTTCTCCCTCCAGTTGAGAAGTCTACGGCAGGACTACTTTAACACACACAAATAAAATGAGATGAAAAAATTGTAAAAGTATATCTGAAGATTAGAGGAGACAGAGAGAGAACAAAGGGGAGGGACTTTTGCTTCTGCAGCACCACAGAATGAAAACATCTGTTTCCAGTTGACTTACATTCCTAAAGATGCACTACTCCTTGATCAAACCCATCTAGTGGAACTTGCCTGACCTGTGGGGTTTATATCAGCACTATATAGCTGGCTCATGGGCAGCCATTCACTGGCCAGGTAGCTAATAGAGCCGAGGTATTTGCTCCTTTTTTATTTTATTTTAAGGAGCTAGGCTGCATTTGAAAACCACAAATTACATTTCTCCACCGTCGACAGTTGCAATAGTTCTTGTGGATGCCTCATTGCTCTGGGTTTGAGCCTCAGCCAAGGTGCAATTGCCTCTGTGTCCACCTCTCCATTGCTGTTTATCAACCATCCATCCCTCTGATTCCCTGGCCCAGCATCCCAGAGTTAGGCAGGCATGCTGCACCTCACTGTGCTGCAAGAGCTTTTGTTCTTGTTGGCTTGGGAAAAGCTGCTGGTCTCAGTTTCTTTTAAAATATTTCATGCTAAAGAGAGGAAAGGAAGCTGAGCTGCAGAGCCTGGGGGCTCCATTCACTGCTAAGCTTACTTCAGGTCAGCTTCCAGCAGCTACCAACACTGTGTCTTCCAGCATCTGGTGTTGGAGGGTGATTGGTAAAGCCCTACACCGTGTGCCTCCCTCTACACCCAGGACCTGTCCTCCTGATTTTAGTGAGACTATTCAAATTATTCAAATGGAGGTGGCAAATGGAAACAAAATGAAATGTAGAGGTGTTTTCCTCTTTATATGTCGCCCACAGGAGCGAATGACTTTGTTGATGCTGATAGGTCCTGCAGCCACAGTACAGTTTCTTAAAATTTTTTAAATAACCCTCTTGCTTAGTTTCTGAGGAATGAACAAATGGATTTCCAGACATAAGTTTAAAGTTTGCTCCCTCATATTTACCATGGACCACACTCAGACTAGGATTACTCTAAGCAGCATGTGGAAAGTGTAATTAAATAGCATGTTACAAGCTGAGGTCTGTCAGTACTTTTCAATTTAACTCGAATAAAAAGCACCAGCTTTTTCTTGCCAGTAGATCAGTATCTCATAACCTTTTCTTGCACCCAGCATGTATCCACAGGTGGATCAAATGGAGCCTACCTCCAGGAAAAGAATCAAACTTGCATCCTGGGCATAAACTAAAATGTCACAACAGCTTCTCTGCCTTGTCTGGGATGTTCTTTGTATAAACACATACTTAACCTCTGCACATGGTGTTGGATTTTAATAGCTGGAAAGAGCTTCATACAAAAGTGCAGTTTTAGGGTCAGTCATCAAATCAGTTCTTGTGGTTGTACATAATTTAAATGGAACTGAAATACCCTCTGGCTCCCAGAAACATTCCCATTTCCTGGAGTGCAAACTGCTTAGGGTGCTCATGAGAGAAAATGTGGCAGGACAAGGGCAAACAAAGAAGTGACCCCAGGGTAGTCCAGCTATCCTCCAGAGGATGCCAGTCCAGGAGAGGTTATCTCTCATTTTCCTCCGCACTGGGTCTGTATAGGCAGTGTTATCACTGAGGGGTGACATGCCAAAAATGCACAATGTTCATCTGCTCTTGACTATTGGAGCTCTGTGGCTGTGACAATTAGAAGCTGCTGCAATGCTGTTATTACAGGATTTGTCTTCTTTTCTGTGAAAAAGATTGCCCTGTGGTGTGTGGATCTGGAAACTCCTCTGACAGGCACATCTCCTTTCCTGTAAAGGATATGGACTCTGTATCCCATATTTTCTGCTGGGGTTCTGGGACAGCTTTCTCATTCTGGTGAGAGTTTGTGAGCACTGAAGGAAAGCAAGAAAGGTCTTACAAAAGAGTCAGATCTGATCTGGAAGTGACTGAGACCTGTTAAGCACAGAGACATTTTTAGCCCTCTGCTGTATAAATATAGTTCTTGCCACCAGCACCTGCTCTACCAATAAAGTATCATCTGTGAGATGTCACTCACTGACATTCAGTGTCACATACAGAAGCAGACCAAGCATTTGCCGAGCTGAGTGTGTTCTCTACAGGGAGGAATATAGCTACAGATTATATGACCTGGATAGCATTTGACAGGATTATGCCTCCATACATGTTTGCTCAGCACCTTACGCAGGGAAGTTCCCCCAGTTTGGAGCCATAGGACATTACTGTAACCTGAGTATTATTTATGTTGGCAACTGAGAAATAGACCATGGGTGAGAAAGGAGAAAAATAACATTGCTAGTGAATGAATTTGGGTGTTACATCCTTCACAGTACCAAACATCTTAATATTAATACTAGACTGCACTGACCTATAGACAACAGAGAGAATCTGTCCTAGAAGCTTTATTTTCCATAAAGTTCTTGATTTTCAGAGCTCACACGTATCTTTGTACGTTTTTTGTGGCTCAGAATTGCTCTTTTCTGCATGAAAAATGCAGTTCAGTGAGTGATGGAAGGATTTTCCTCCAGGAGAGGAGAGAGGCAGCAGAGGAGGAGAGGAGGTACTGCAGTGCCCATACCTAGCAGGTCATACAACTGCAGTGAAGAGATGAGTGCTTACCCCTATAACCCCCTCACCTCGTTACATTTCCCACTTGGAGAGAGAACTGCTCTTACACATTACAGTTTGGGTTTGATACACTGGTCAGACTTTGACAATTGCCTGTCCCAGACCAGCTGAGAGGTACCAGGGCAGGCAGCTTGGGCTCAGGTTGGAGATCCCAGCAGTTGCCTGGAAATTCCCATACTGAGTTTGTGGGCTCCTGTGCTGCAGTCACTGCAGGTATTTTCCAGCATCACTGATGCTGGACCCTGCAGGTAACTGAGGTGAGCAAGCACGTGGAGGAGGTGATGCATCTGAAAACTCAGCTGCTGAAATCCCTCCCAAGACATGTCACCACCATTTACCCCACACAGCCACTTGCTGGACTCAGGGATATTAAGGGCACTGCTTTCCACTCCCATCTTTCATTAAGTGCTATTGTGATTCTTGCTGCTTTCCAAGGCATCTCATCTCAGCTACTGAACTGTGGGCATGCAGCCTCCTTTTCCTTTCCTTTTGCTGTCCCCCCATCCCCTTAGAAAGCACCTGCAGTGGCTTTCAGCGTGCATTCATTGTCTCTCTCTTGATTGCTGCATATATGTTCAAATTTTTATTTCCCAGCAGATATGTCGCATGAAGGTACTGAATTCCCACCCTTCCCACCCCTCCCTTAGAGCTCTGAATCTGCTCTCACAGAAACACAGTTTTATTGTAGCAGAGCTCAGCACTGAAGCTTCATTCTCAGATTTGTCTGTCTTAAAACAGAAGATGTTATAAATATTGGCGATGGCGGAGCAGCGAGCGTAACCTCCAAATCTCCCCTGTTCAGATAGATGTAGCCTTCCTGCTGTAATCATTCCTCTCTCCTCCTCCTCCCCTCCCTTCTCTCTCTTTTTGGATATGTGTTTCTCTCTGACTGTGATTCTGCAGTGGCAGAAAGGGGTCAATCTATCTGTAAAAGATGGACTCAGCCGAGCTTTTCTAGCTCTTTCCTGCTGATGGCAATTATCCGGAGGTTGGCAGCGGTCCCAGAAACCTGCAGTTCCTGCAGTCCTGCTGCTGTGGGGCTGCTTCACAAAGCCAGCATCCTAAGAGGATCACTTGGTGTGATGCCCAGGAAATGACAAACAGAAAAGGTCACACGTACTCCAAAAAGATATACTGCTCGGCAAATTTAATTGACATTGTGCAGCTTTTAAAAATGTCCCTGCAGACATTCCAGCATTTAACAGATGCAAGCAAAGAACAGAAAAATAGCAGGGCTTTAGAGAAAGGGCAGAAAAAATACATTCTGTCCCCCCTGAAGAATTTTTTCATACCCCAGTAATATCCTTTCACATGGTCTATTTTTCGTTACCCCTGGCCTGGCCAGTGAAATCTGCCATCCCATCCCCCAGCCTGCCTTCCTTCCCTCACACACACACACACTGCTGCTTTTTAAATCACTGAGCTTTCATTTCACAGGGTAACTGTCCTTTTTTCCCCCCTTTCTTTGTTTTTTTTTTTTTTTTTTTTTTTTTTTTTTTTTTTTTTTTTT
>VWZG01000761.1:117170-133903 GCA_013396735.1 Grallaria varia
TTTTTTTTGGTTTTGTTTTGTTTTGTTTTTCTTTGCCTTGCATTTTTGTTAAAATATTGTACAAGGAACAAGCTTTCTGTCAAGGCCAGTGCTGTGCTCTGTGGAGGTTCACCATTGTGTCCTATGTTATCTAGCCAGAGGGAAAAATTTCTGTCTGAATCAATGGGTTCTTTCTTTAACAAAAAGTAACAGGAGGTCTGTGGAAATTTAAGAAGGTATCTGATATCTAATGCTATTAGCAAGAGGTAGTGGGAAAGCAGGAGTGGCCGGAGTGAATTTAGAATGAAGGCAGGTGGTCCTGGTTCAGCAAGGTCTGCACTCAGCAAGGACTCAGCTCTGTGCGTCTTTATTTTTTTATTTCAGCCTCCTTTTGCTAAGAACAAATTTAAAATCAATTCGACTTTGTGGTTTTGTTTTCAATGTTCTTCAATTAGATGGAGAACAGTGGGAAAAAAAAAGAAGCATAGTATGGCCACTGAAGATAAAGCAGACATGACACAGCAGACCTGGATGCTTGTTCCATTTACACCCACTCAATCTGGGATGAAAGGCACCATCTTCCCTGTATAGCTAGGACCATGCAGCCACCATGACTTAGATGGCTGTGATAGTAAAGAAACAATATTTGACTCCATTGTGAGCTTTGAATCTCCAAATATCAGACCCAGTAATTGTGTCAGCTGGACTGCTATAGAGAGGAGGGATGGATATTTCCAAAGCTTTCGCAGGCTGATATCCATATAAAGTGCCCAAACTGCCCACTTGCAGAGGTGGTGTAAAGTACCTGGGGCATCAGCTTAAACAATTCTGGACTGTTACAAAGCAAACAGATATTTATGTGGGTTTTGCTCTGCTTACTATGTCTAAGAACTAACTACTGTATCTAGACTGTGAGATTATACTCATATAGTATTCATGAAACCTGGTCACTTATTTGCCTGAATATGGATAGACTTTACTCAAGCAATCTTACAACTAGAATTTCAACGTGGAATCAGTGGGACAAATATTTTCTGTTTAGCCAGAGAGCAGTATCAGCAGAGATTTTACAGTCTGTAGCAGCAGTACAACAGCAGCTTTTAGAAAACAGGGAAGAAGGACAAGGGAAAGCAATTTTGCTTTGAAATGCTGCTTTTGAATAAAAAGGCATACAGCTAGAGGTGACGTAATGCCCTCTGAACGACACCAAGCTCTACCAGTCATAGAAGGTGTGGAAACATATTTTGACTTTTTTTTTCATCAGGAAAAAAAAAAACATCATTGCAGGAAGTGTTGGGAGGAGAACCTAAGATTTCCAGTCCACCCCTGTGCTTGAAAAGAAGGTAACATAGCATTACATTAGGATTTTGGCTTC
Source organism: Grallaria varia (assembly GCA_013396735.1). Taxonomy (NCBI): domain Eukaryota; kingdom Metazoa; phylum Chordata; class Aves; order Passeriformes; family Formicariidae; genus Grallaria; species Grallaria varia. The sequence goes on from VWZG01000761.1 coordinate 118,525, forward strand.
CTCATGGACAGCTCTAGTGTAAAAACCTGCTATCGGAAATGGTTAACTTTCCAGCAGACATTGTTTCCGATAAAGGGTTTTTGCTCTTGACAAAACCAGTGTATGTTAAGTGACTCATAACCATGTAATATTATCGCCTGGTTTCATAACACACTCTCCTGTTACACTGGGCTTCACAGAAACAGCACAATAAAGTTCAGAAGTTGATCTCCTCTGTACTTCAGACTTCTGTTGACACAATTATATTGGTCAGGAGAGGCAAGAGGTGAGATCTCTGGCTGTAGAGCAGCAATCAAGGAAAGCCTGATTGTAAAAAAGGGCACAGAAGCCAAAACTGAACTTATACCATATCACTGCCTTTGCTTCAGGATGTGGGGCAGAAGATGAAGGATATACTTTCCCTCTCCAAATAGCTTAAACTTTTAAGTTATATCTTTAGAGGGGGCAAAATCTGTAAAGCACCTTGATATTTGAAGCACAAAATGTTTTCTGAATTAAAACTTGATTTAGGTCTTCTGTCTCAAGAAACAAAAGCTCCAATCCTTTTGACTACAGGAAACTTGCCAGCTGTGGAAATATTAAGGTTTTTACTGCATGCAAGTGAGCTGTTCTGACTCCATCTGCTAAAATGGTAAATTTTTGCATATGCTTGTTTTGACTGATACCCAATTCTGAGTCCTTTGTAAGGCTGTTACGTGGGCAAGCCTGGGGAAAACTGTTCAGCCCTTGCCAGCTCTGTGAGATGACTCGTTCGTTAGAGGAAAGTGACAGGATAGATCTTCGTGACTTAACTAGAGAGAGAAAAAGTTTTTAAACCACCGCCTTGCTTTGTCTACAAAAATGTTATTAAATACAAGACGATGCTGTAGCTTTTCTGGTCATTAAGGCAAAATAGGTGAAATGGCTAAAGTGGGGCATATACATCTCGAAGAAATGATTGTAATTTATGCAGTACTAATATTCTGCAATTCAGTGTTGGATGGATTTTATAAATCTTATCATTAGACTTCCCTGTTTTCACTTATAGCTACTAAGTGTTTCGAAATCTTAGTAGATTAAAACTTCAGGAAACACAGAAAATCTCGCTTTGAAGCCACTCCTTTCTTCTCATGGAACATTTAGAACTAGAATAACAGAAAATTTCTAGGAATAAACCCCTGGGGTGTGTCAGTGTGAAATATTGTCAGCGGGAACTCAAAGATTGCGTAGTCTTGGGAGAAACAAGAGAACACAATTTAATTAAAGAGTCTTATTTTAATTGCAAAATTGTATAATTCTTTAGTTCAATCTTTGCTAGGAATAAAAAAAAAAAAAAGGCATGAATTGGATTACAGCCAAGTCTGATGGATGTTTATGAGGGAACCGTGGAATCTTTCAGTAATTTTGTGGAAGGGACCTCTGGAGATCACCTGACCCAACACTGCCCTCAGAGCAGGACACATTGTACAGTTCCATTTCCAACCAAAACTATGGGGTAATCAGGGCAGGAAGGAGGTCATGATCAGTCACCGAGGGGTGCAACTCCAGTGCCAACACGACTGGATGTTGAGCACGTTAGTGCCATGCACAGGGGCATTCCCAAACTGGAGGAACCTCAGGGTTGCCAGGAGCCTGAAATAGGGCTCCAGTCCTGAGGACAGGTCTGAGACCCTCAGACAGGAGAGACACTGAGGGACTGGAGCGTGTCCAGGGAAGGGAACGGAGCTGGGAAGGGGCTGAGGGAGCTGGGGGGGCTCAGCCTGGAGAAAAGGAGGCTCAGGGGGGACCTTCTGGCTCTGCAACTCCCTGACAGGAGGGGGGAGCTGAGGGGGTGTCGAGCTCTGATCTGAGAACAAGGATGAAATGGCCTCCAAGTTGCACCAGTGGAGGTTTAGATTGAATATTAAGGAAAAATTCTTCAATGAAGGGTTGTCCAGCCCTGGCACAGGGTGCCCACAGCAGTGGTGGCTGGAGGGATTTAAAAGCCATGTAGATGTGGCATCTGGGGACATGGGTTAGTGGTGGAGTTGGCAGTGCTGGTGGACTGGTTGCAGTTGATGATCTTAGAAGGTTTTCCCCAACCCAACTGATTCTGTGATTCTGTGACACGACTTCCAGACACTCTTCCTGTCTGTGACTTACTCTTCCAGAATTCAGCACTGAATGTGAAGAGACATCACGGAGAACCAGAAATATAATTTCCATCTTTTTGAGATAAAAGTATTTTTCCTCTTTTGTTTTAGAAATATATACATACATACATACATGCATACACACATACATACATACACATATAACATTTTTTTTTTTGAAGATCTGATCATCATCCTCTTTTTGCTGGAAGTACAGTACTAAGTCCAGGTGACAGCGTTATACACCTAGTGTTCACAGCTCTGAACTGCATCCTTAAGAGAGGGAAAACCTCAATCTACCCACTCTTTTTAATGTATATCTTACTGTCCTTGATCAGGAAATGCTTTGCCCTCACAGTCCTCACAGCTCAGTTATTTAAAATATTGTTGTAGTCTCATTAAAGACAAGAAGGGTCAGGACTTTGGTTTTATGTTTTGCTTGAAAGACTTGGGCATTCCAGTCTGCACAGGGCTTTGTAAAATAATTCTGGGACTTCTGTCAGGTTTGATTTATAACAACATATGTCAGATGTAATTACACCATCACTCTATTCATTCATTACCAGTGTTTCCCTCTGCAGTGCTCTGCACCACGTCTCCAAGGGACAGAGTGACCTGAACTTGTTTTCCCAGTGAACAACAGGATTAAATGTCCTCATGCCATCATGTTTTGCAGATCAGTGACTACCCTAAAACTGAGGGGTATGGTCAGAGAGTACAAAGGTGTATAAAATAGAGATGCTGGGAATATCCTTGCCCAAGTCAGCTCCATAACCTGAATCACTACAACTATCCTGCTGAGAGGGCTTGAATCAGACCTGCCGTGTGCATATATTCTTCTTATGTATATTTAACACATCTTTAGCACCTCTGAGCTGCATTGTGTACTGCATTTAAGATCTTTGAACCATGCTATATTATCCAGTAACAGATAATTAATAGGACTCTCATTTTGGTGTTAGGCAAAAAAGATATTCTCCCAACCCTCTTCTCTCTCTTATTTATCAGAAAGGAGTTTTCCATCAGTATCAAAACACTGTTTTCTGATAAAGTAGAGATACAGGTATAATTATGGAACTGTTCTATTGCTTCAGAACTTGCTAGAAAAACCAAACTTATAAAATCTTAGCTCTTTCTTCTGATGGTTTAAATTTGTAGTCAAAAAACAATGTTGGTTTGCTTTTTTTATTTTTTCTTTTACTTAGCTTGATTTGATCTCTCCTCAGCTTTACTTTTCTCTACAGTCATAAATCCAAATAACTGTCAGGCTATCATGGCAGCAGGTTCATCATTGAGCAGTGACTGTACTTCACAGAATTTAATTAGCATTGGACAAGGTTTGTGGGAGGGAAAAAAATCTTCCTAAAATCAAATTTCTTGTTTTTCCTCTGAAGCATTTAATTCTCCTGAGAAGTTTCCTTTTGAGGCTAAAGGCCTGAATTGGAGCTCTAAATATTTGAAATCTAAATAGCATTTTGTACCTTGGACAAATTTCAGGTAGTTTAATCCCAGTTAGGCATCAAATGGTGTTCCAAATTTATGGAATAGTTCAGGCTGAATGGAACCTCTGAAGGTCATCTGTGCAACCTCTTGCTCTGCCAAGTTGTGCTTAAGGTTAGACGCAGTACCTTGTGGTCTTGTTCAGCTGAGACCTGAAAATCTCTGAGGAAGGAGATCTGCACAACTGTTTCCATGTACAACCATGCTTCATGTGGAAAAGATTTCCTTGTATCCAGTGGGTATCTCCTTTGCTGCATCTGGTGATTCCTCTCTGCAAAGAGCCTGGATCTGTCTTCTCAATAAATCCTCTCTGCTAGTCAGAGGCTGTGGTTAGATCCCACTTTAGTGTTTGCATTGCCTAAGCACTTCTGTTTGCATCTTTGCACGCAAACTACGAGGTCTCCAGAAACAGGAGGAAAAAGTTGGGCTCCTGAGGTATGTAAGTTAAATTTGGTTTTGGTTTTGGTTTTGTGTCATCCCATCCACCCCAGTATTAAAATGCCTTTGGGCAATACGTTGAAATAACCAACCTAAATCTCTTCTTCTGAACAGTCTGAATTATTCATTATTTTATGCAAAGTGAAACAAGAAAGTCTGGGCTTGCTGTACGTGAGAACTGTGTCCACTCTTAGAGGTTTGACATGGTAGAGATAAAAGACACAGAAGCTGGACATTGATGATCCTGTGGGTCCCTTCCAACTCAGGGTATTCTGTGTAAAGTAAAATTATTGTTTTTCATACAAAGAAAGAGTTGAACTCATGCCTTTCACACCCTGGCTGTCAGATGAGACATTTCGTATATCCTCCCAAACCTTTCAATATTGGAGAGGTTCATCATCTAGCTCTGGGACACACACATAGATGAAAACCAAAAATAAACCATGAACTATGTTCAAAACAACTAGAAACATAAAACCCTGGTTAAATGGAAAGGCAAGAAATTCAGAACCAAGGAGAGGCTGAGATTCTGGCACCAGGTTGTGGAACTCCTCACCACAAGATGTCATTGGGGCCAAGAAGTTAGCAAGATCTGCACAAGAAACAGGAATATCCAGTATGATCAAGGAATGTAAGACTTCAAGTTTCAGGGTTAAGATCAATCTGTAACTGCTATGATTTAGTATGAAATGCTCACTGAGAACAAATTACCCAACATCTGCCTTCTACAGACTTAGTATACATTCCTGGCCCAGATGGTTGCTGGAGACTGGATGCTCACTAGCTAGTCCATGTGTCTGATCCAGCCTGACACTTCCTACTTCAAACTGGCTCCATTCTTTTTCCTCCCTTTTACCAGTGATAAAACAAAGCCAGAGAAAAATAATTTGGTTTTCCTGCAGTGTTCCCCTAATTTTATGTACAGAACAGTGGAGACAAACAGAAAATAGAACCACCCTGCACCGTAAATGTCTCCGGAGATGGAGTTCTTCAGGAAAAGTGGTCATTGCCATTTTCCTCCTCTGGATGAGTCATTCTGCTTGCAAGGCAGCCATGTATTCCAAAATAATGCCTTTACCACCATTCCATGTGCACACCTGTGCAGTCTATCCCAGCCTTGATTTCACTCACTGCAGTGGATGTCCAGTCCATGGGTCTCAAACCTCCAGATGTGGATACACAACTCCACCCCCTTGAAGAGAATGACAAGCACCCATAACATCGTTCCTTTTCCTACTGCATCACCCATCACTCCCTCACTTTGTTTCTGGTAGGCTGCACAAAGCCCTGGGATAGATCACAGCTCCAAAGTGCATGCACATTATTCTCACCCCACATTCAGCACTATGTTAATTTTAGTACTCCCTGCTGTGAATTTAAATCACCGGGACAATTTCACTTGCCATGTAACTCGAACTAAGTCTGTGAGAGAGCAGAATAGATTAATTGACTATACTATTTTTATATCTTAAAGATCATTGTTCTTTCAAATATCACAAGTTCTAAATATGTAACCAAAGATGATTGATATGTCTATTTTCCATACAGAATAACACAACTTAATGGAGTCATAAGATTTCTGCCAACACATTATAGGATTTGAACTCTATGCAACTCTTAGATTACTGGCATCCATGTGTCCCACTGTAAGTGATCACATACCATGGTGGCAGCTATGATATAAATCACAAGAGTATCTCTCTCTATCTGTCATTGCTATAACTAGGTTCCAGGAAAAGGAAAATGTAAACTATCTCCAATCAGGTGAAACCCACAGTGCTTATATTCTGAAGTTTCAAGCCCAACAATTTAATTGCATTAGCAATGTTAGACCACAAAATAATTCCTTCAGAATAGAAAAAAAAATGCTTTTTTTTTTTTTTTTTTTCTGAAGACACCCTGAAACTCTAGCTCTGTTCACATCCGTCCCTGGCTGATTGTGGCTAACTCTATGCTAGAAGTATATGACTGTGTTGATTCTTCTTTGAGTCTTCTTCATCAGCTCTGCTAGAGAATGATTATATTCAAGAGGATTATGCGTCTAAAGCTTGAGTCTTTCAGGTAACTTGAGGTTTTGGACAACCTTAGTCTTTCAGATATTTTTGTTGCTGTAGTAGGACAGTGTTTTCACCAGTGTACTTGAAGTGTAGTTGAAGTCAAAGTTGTAGCTGAAGTCAAAGGATTTCTCAAAACAGAGAGGACCAGTGTCTACTTGTGCAGCCCAGGTATATTTAGGTTTCCTCAGCAGCATCTCAGGTGATTGTTGCTCACAGTTATTGCTAAACGCCTCTTTTCCTGAATGAATAACTACTCAGTTTAAAAGGTGAATGAATGTGGAAATGGAACACAGTGTAAAGCTACAAGAAAAACCCTTAGAGAGCAAATTTGACATCCCTTGTTTTTACCACTCTAGAAATGTTGACATACAATCAAAAGCCCAACATTTACAAATTTCAGTCTGAGTTAAAGGCTCAAATCCAGCAGCACTGGTGAAATAGCTCTACTCTTCACTCTCTTCAAGGTTGCCATCATGAGACTCTGGTGTGGGAAGAGGTAGAGGTCAAACCTCCACAGAAGAGCTGTCAGTACTGCCTCATTCAGTTCCCACCACCATGACACGTCCTCTGTTCACCCCTCTGCTCTGTGAAGAGTGTTCCTAAGGACAGACCACATCCTTGCCCACCACCCTGTGAGTAACTTTGGCCTTACCCGAAGTGCCTTCAGCTCTGATCGAATTGCCAACAAACCCTGTGGGAGGAGAAGAGTCACTCCAAAGAACACAAAGGCTATTTGAAGAGGATTCAGATGCTGATTTTGACAGAAGGAGAAGAGCCTGTTTCTGACTCATCTTAAATTGCAGACAATAATTTTAAGAATGGTTTGGCCACACTGTGTACTGTGTTCAGCTGGGAATGAAGCTCTCTGCTCATTGTGAGCCTGACACCCTCTGACTTGTTGGAAATGGTTTCCATGGACAAATCCATTTCAGGCCTCAAAATACAAATGTTCTCTGTATGAAGTGCCTGAGTGTATTCCTACAGTAATTTCATATTTGGATTCAATAGCTGAAATGTATTATGAAACTCTCTACACCATCACGCACTAAGAAGGAACTGTGAAAGGCTGATAAGATGTCAAAATGAAGACGAGGGGATTTAAAGGTCACTCTGCTGCTCTTTTTTATCTGGTGAGGATTTTAGACTGAGCTAATTATCACAGTACCTGAACACTTAATAGGCTGTGCTAAATTTGTTAGTGATCTTAATAAGAAGCTTCATACACAATCATCTCTATAAGGTCTCCAAACATCTCCAACACACAGGTGAAAGCAGGGCTAATGGGTCCAGTCCATGTTGGACTGGAAGAGCCATGTGTAATTTCTAAAAGAGATGACCTGTTGAGAGTTTTCTCCTCTCAGTCATTAGCTTCCCAGTTTAAACAGTTCAGTTCATGAGAGAAAGTGTGAGTCTAAGAGTGCACTGAGCACAGTTGATACAGCTGGGTCTCTGGGAAGTGCTGTGATAAAAGGAACAATTCATTCCATGATTCCGAAGCCAGAGAAGTTGTGGGTGACTGAAGTAAGCACACCAGGGGGGTCTGGTTTTGAGAAAGAAGGGCTAAATTCTCTTGCTTTTTTGTGTCCCTCTTCACTCACCTTCTTTCATTCTATGAAAAAGAGCCCTTAGGAAATAAGTTGACTTAGGTGTATTAAGAAAATAAAAAGAAAGAAACTACTGAAAGACAAGATCAACTTATTAATTGATTTTTTCCATCTTGAGTTGTAACTACTACTAGCACAATATTAGTGAAATATTCGGCAGAAGACAATCTAATTTGTAGAAAGAGATGCTCAGAAACCTTGAAATGCAATGTTTCAATACTTTTGTTCACCAAGGTTTTTATGAGTTTAGAAGCTGTCCACAAACCATAACACCTATTTTATCCTAAACTATGGGATCAGTCATTCATGGAAGAAGGAATAACCATTTTGGGCATTTACACTAAGCCCTGTACAGATACCTGTGTCTCAGTTATATCCTCCCCCAGGCGCCCTGGGTATTCACTGTGGTCAGATGAGGAAACATTTATCTTTGTTTCTCTTTCTTGTGTTTCAACATGAGATGCAACCCTCATGTGAGGCCAGTACATGGATGTATGTCATAATTTGGGGAAGTTTTCCCCATAAAAAACATACTGGAGGAGTAGTCTACAGACCCCCAGTTCCAAAAATTAGTCCTGTTGGCACCTGTTTATTTATTCATATGGTGCAATATGTAATAAGACAGTATGGGGGGCACTGTAGGGGGCAAGGAGAAGTAATTTAAAATAAAAAAAATGCTTCCTTCAGTGCATGCCATGGCACATGGTTTTTTTGTTTTTCTTCTGGCTGCATTTTCTGTCTATTAATCTTCATTACACTTCATAATGTAGCCCCTTTGATATTCTCTGGGCTGCTCACACCAATTTATATGTTCCTCAGAATTTGATCCCAGTAGTAGGTTTTTCTTATATATTTATGTATTGACACAGATGCAAAATTGATATTAAATTAATCCTCTTCGTTGCAATTATAAATCTTGTAGCATAATGCTTTGGACAAGAATATTAGAAAGTGAAAGGAAATATACAAAATGGTCAAGAACCTCATCCGCACAGTGACTTAGCCATATTCTTGTTGAATTCAGTGGTATAAGATCGGGACCAGAAGGTATCTAGTGCATCCAGACAGGGTTTATGATTTTGGTCCTATTTCCAGGCTTTTATAAGAAAACTGGTAAAACATTTCTTTATAAAAGACCAGACTCATGGTTTTAGCTGTTTCCTTTCCTATGAGTGCATGACCTTTAACACTGGCTGTTGGGTAGATTATTTCAAATGAAATAGAGGGTCCACTGTAACAATTTGCAATAACTGAAACCAGTGATTGGCTGAGGGTCTTGATTGTTTCTACACTGGCTCTATGTATTTATGAATTGAACTTTGCAATAATTACTACTATTTTTTTTTGCATGAATTAACCTTCCTGTACTATAGTCTTATTCGCTAATAATTTGTTATAGTGTTATTAACTAATAATTTTTTTTCTGCTTTTGTAAGCAGCACCTGCTTCTTCCACAGGGAATATTTCACAGGGGGGAGAAAGCCTAATAAAACAATTCTCTCTCTCTCTCTCTTTTATTTTTTTTCCACTTTCTCCTGGGTTGGAACAAACCCCCCAGCATATTTCTTTAGAAGGAAACCTTAGACTTTATGTATTCAACACACTGTGTGGAACTATTTTGGAGCTTTGGGTCATGAATGGCTTATTTCCATTAAAAGTAATGGTGTTATTCCTGGCGACGTGTGCTTGCGTGATCCTGCTCACAAATGGAATCTGCCTATACATATAAATCAGTCCCTGCAGTTCCAGGAGAGCAGAGGAAGAGGAGGCACGGCTCATCTCTAACTCCTAAGCTACACCAGCAATTTACTTTAGCACTCCCCACTGCCGAGATTTCCACAGTTGTTCCAGTTCTGTTGAATTTGGGATTAAATTGAAGGAAGCAATTTTGAAACCTGGCCTCGGGGGCCTCGGAGGGAAGGCTGTGGGGAGAGCAGCTCATGAATAGGTGTCAGGCTGGGGTCTGCTGGGAAATCCACACCTGCCAGAAAGGCACGATTAGCGCTGGCTCAACCAGCCTCATTCACAGCGTGCCTGGGAGCCCCTCCTCGCCCACCCCTAATCAAGGCTTAACATGTGGGGAGGTGAAAGTGGCCACTGCTCGCTGCGCTCCTCATCGCTTTCATTTTTAATTTTAAGAAACTCTGAACACAAACTCTCCCCTGTGCCAAAGCCGGCGGAGCCAGTCTTCACACAAAGAATTGATCTAACCTGCTGTCTTCACCAAGGCTCGAAACAGCCCATGGCTGGGGAAAGGATGTGTAGCTTTTGGCTTTCTGCCCACAAAATAAGACCCTCCAGAAGGTCACATGCACATGCATCCACACCAACACACACACACACACACACACACATTCACAGAGGGAAAAGGAGATGGAGGGGAAAAAAGAAAATATTCTTCTCTGCAAGGTTAACTGGCTATAAGGAGGACAGCCCCTTGTGCTGGGCACCGCTGTGATGTTGGGTGGAGGGGAATGGGTTGTGCTCTCAGATAACCGTGCAGCAAAGGAGACACACGGCAGAGCTGAGTTTTCTCACCTGGCCATAACAAAGGGCAGGCAGAGATCAGCATCCACTGCAGCTTTCCTTGTCAGGAGCTCTGGGCACACCACACCCTCTGCTGATGTCAGTGAGGGCTATTACGTGCTGGGCATCTTCGCAAATGAGAATCCATATGTAGATTGTGAAATATGGACCTGGGGGCTCTAATTCAAGACTAACTCTACAACTTCCTGAAAGGAGGTCATAGCCAGGTGGGGTTGGTCTCTTCTCCCAGGGACTCAGCAACAGCACAAGGGGGCACGGGCTTCAGCTCTGCCAGGGGAAATTCAAGTTGGATATTAGACAGAAATCCTTTCCAGAGAGAGTGGTCAGGCATTGGAATGGCCTGCCCAGAGAGGGGGTGGATTCACCGTCCCTGGAGGTTTTTAAACTGAGATTGGACGTGGCACTGAGTGCCATGATCTGGTAAACTGACTGGAGTTGGACCAAGGGTTGGACTTGATGATCTCTGAGGTCTTTTCCAACCCAATCGATTCTATGATTCTATCAGTTAAGATTATTCAAGGTATGTAGCAACACAGCTCTTACTGATTTCTGATGAGAACCTTGGTATCCCTCAACTTTAATGTGGAGGAAATTACAATGGTGTGAGTACATCAGCACATCAAATCAGTCACAGATCCTAGGCAGATTTTAAGGAGAGGTGTTTCACATGTAGATGTTGGTTTATAGTTTAAAGAGTCTGAGAGGAAGTCTGAAAGCTTATGTTTCCGTACTGACTTTTTGATAGGGCTTAGTCCTCTCTTTTTTTTTTTTTTCTTTTTTTTTTGATGTTGTTGTTGTTGTTATTGTTGCTTTTTGTTTGAAATGTGACACATCAGTGCACTGATTTAATTTAAACAGTAGTTTGCAGGGCCTCACTCACACAGCCTGGAAAAGCAAGGCTGGGTAGTTCCCTCACAGTTGTATGTGGAAGCTGTGGACAATGGGTCAGCGCTGCTGGCAATGAGTCAATGTTTGACTTTTAAGCCTCTTGAACATAGGGAAAATTAGAATCACAGACTGTTGCAGAAAGCCAGGCTCTAAAAGGAAGCACTAAAGGTTTGTATGCAGCTTCAAGGAACAATGATTAGTCATTATTTATATGACAGAAGTACCTGGAGGTCTCAGCTGGACTCAGGGTCTTGTTTTGTTGGTTCCTCTCTACTTGCCCTCTACTGCTTCTCACAAAATACACCTTCCACCAAAGCACTACAGAGATTACATTGTTTATGGCCAAAGCCTCTCCCTACAGGAAACCAATCCTGGACAATTTTAAGCCACATATAATTTACTTGGATTTAAGGTTTCATCCTATCTGCAGAAGGATTAACAAGTTGCAAGGTCCAGTAATTATAATTCAGAATAAGTCCAACAAACCTCTTTGCTTCTAAAGGGTGGGGGAAGAAGAAAAGAAATGGAAAAAGAATCAGCTCAAAATTTTTCCTCTAAGGACCATATTAAAATTTATGGATTAAAAAAAAAATTATATCATGTATCAAAATGAAGCCAAATCAGCAGTTTTGACCTTGCTTCCCTAGGCAGAAAGACTTTGCTGTCTGACTTCTTCTTGGCTGCATTTCTAGGCCTGATGAGGCAGAGCAACTCCAATAATGCCATTTATTTTTCACTTAAAAAAAAAAAAAAGGGAGCAAGAGGGGCATATAAATGGATCATAGAAGAACAGGACCATTAGCAGACATTTAGTCGGACCATGGCTGGAAGTGCAGATGGTTCAGAGGAACACAGCCAGCTAGGGTTTATATAAGCTGTCTTGTATCTCTCTTTTTCCTCTACACTGGCACTCTGATTAAGAGGTCAAATAGAGGCTGCTTCAGTGTGAGAGTGTGCATGATATATGACAAAAAATCCTGTCTCACAGTTAAGGCTTTCTAAACAGCACAGGAGACAAATCAATGTATAAACCAATTATCATCCTGTTTAAGTATTTTCTTCCTGAAAACCATGTGGACTTCTCTCTCTCTCTTTTTTTTTTTATTTTTTAAAAATCTTTTCAAATCCCCTAGTAACAAATATTTAGAAAAGTAAATTAAGAAAAAGAGTAAGAGCAGTGGAATGTGAACACAAGTAGGTCAAATAGGAAAGATGTCTTTAATAGAGCAAGTGAAAAATACTGTATCCAATAGACAATAAACATTCTTTAACAAATATATTTTCTGAATTGTAAGAAAGAAAAGCAAAACCCCAATTGTAAAGCTCTTCCTAAATGAGTGCTTCTCACATGGTGATCTCCTGCACTACCTTTTGGTTCAGGTGTTCTGTATGTACCTGCTTTGCAGAGAGATAATGCTGAGCCTGTGGGAGAGGATGAAATTTAGAGATGTCTTCTACAATAACAAAAGAAATGGTCTTTATATGAATTAAGACATGTCTTTCAATTGTTTCGGGGATACAGGACGCCTGAACACCCAACTGGTGCCTGAATCACAGGCTCCTAACAAAGATACCCTCTCAAGACCTAGTTGGTGACCTGGTCAACTCTTTGAAACCCCCTGGATGTAGATCATCCCCCCTGCACTTCAGAACCTTGAAGTGGTTCAGCATCTGAAAATCAGGCAAAGGCAGGAGCTTTATTAAAGGCAGAAGCCCACCCCTAAGTACATCTAAAGGTTTGGGTCTGAAGTGAAGCTCAGGTTGCAACAGCTCAAACAGGCTGACTGAAGTCCTGCCTGCACTTTTAATGCTTAATTATCCCAGGTGCCACGGGGATGGATACATGGAAAACAGATGGAGAGGTATTCCTGAGCATCTGAAGATAAGCAGATCAGTTAGACCAGGTTCTGTAGATCTTGTTTGAATACTTAATCACAGGAACACAGAGATGAAGAGAACCACATGGGTCACTGAGCTCAGGTCTGTGAAATTTTCTCATTATAATTTACAACCTGGAGAGTATCAAGAGCATGCCAGGTGCTTCATATAGTCAAACAGTCTGACAAGCTGGTATTTATTTTGGAGCCAAAGGAGGCCTGCTTGTTTTATGAATCAAGGTTGTTGTCATTTTTTATTTTGTAGCTGGGAGGTTGCTAATCATTTTGTTTACAATGTAGTTTGTGGGGTGATATTTTTGCTCAACTCTATTACTGTAAACTGTGCATCATATCCTAGCACTTTAATTTAGGAACCATGTTTTTTAAGACTTTCTTCATAACTACTGAGTAGTCTTTGCATGCATTTTTGCTTTGGGCTATTTAGACACAGCTATACACTTGATAATGGAAGTTATCAAGAAGTACACATGTGTATCATATATACTTAAGCCCATCCTTATACATTCCTAAAATTTGTGCATGATCTAAATAAGTATATGTATATAGTATGACATCTTAAAAATCCACCTGAAAGGGAAATTTTCCCATTACCCAAAGCAACTGATTGGCACTTATCCAGACAAAAACAGAAGACAACAGATATACCTTTTGTAGCTGGAATTATTAATGCAGTTTAATCACTTTGAGTATGAATTGAAGAATTAATGTCCGCCTGAAGTTAAAATTGATAACTAAAATTCTTATTTACTGAGCGTGAGTTTACATGACAAAACCACATTGTTATGTCTGCTTTAAGGAAAAGCCTGTCATGGAGTTTGACACACTGGTGTAAGTTTCCCTATAAATATCCCAGAGGAAGCAACTGTAGATGATTTTAGAAGCATTTATTGGACTATAAAAAATGAACATTATGAATAGGTCAATATTTTTTGAAAGGTGTTAATATAAAACAGTGCTAAAAGATTCAGAAATGATTGCTAGATATTTTAAGCTTGCTGCTGAAAGAAGTGACATCTGATAAAGATGGGGATAAACACATCAGTAAAAGATGTTGTCTACATTATATCATCCATTTATTTTTTTGAGTTGGTAACAATCCGATTACTGACTATAAATAATTTTGTAGCCATTGGTAAATTATTTATGAATATGCCTTTAATAAAAAGCTTTTTTTCCTATGATTTGCATATGAAAAGTTCCCTCTGATACATAAAGTGCTCAAAGTGTACACTTTTTGTCTAGTAATGAAATGTCTTTAAAATCTGGCTGAGAGTAACAAATTCAAACCAGTGAAAACCTCTTTCTAGCCACCAACATATCAGATCCACTAAACTTCTGAAAAACTGGGCACAGAATGGAATAAAACCAGGCCTGGTAGGAGGTTTCTTGAAGCAGGAATGTTTTCATGAGTACTTATAGATAGTCAGCATAAGAAGGTGTAACAGCAAGTATTTAAAGCTAATTTGGCTCAGGTACTAAAGTTTCCCACAGCAGAATATCACTAGAAAAGTCAAACACATAATTCAAAGCCGTCTGAGAAAACTCTCAAAAGCAATCTTCAGACATACAGATGAAAACACCAGTTCAGACACAAAAGCAGAGATGAATTTTCCAGACAATGAATTACAATAATGTGCCAGAGGATGACAGTAGATAGGCATGGCAGGCATCTGTGTCACATAAATACACAAGTGAGCTGGACATGAGTTTTGTGCCAAGATTTCCAGTGCGTGAGGACACTTTATTAAAACAAACAGAATTCAAAACACATACAGAAAGCTCAAGAGATTCATGTTAGCCCTCTGTCCAAGACCAGTAAAGATCTGTTATGGTGGGACAGGCTGCTTAATGGATAGTTACTTTGCTTTCTAGAAATACAGAAGTATTCAGCCCATTAAGTGATGATGTACTGCTGGTTTGTAAATGACAGATTATTCATTACAGGACTTCAGAGAAGTTAATAATCAAGATAATGGACCGCAAGTCACAAGTGTCTCTTGTATATCACTTTTTCACTTTTATAGACAAGTATAAACTTACCACATCAAACTCTTGTACTACACAGTCAAGTGGGAGAATCAATTAAGCTGGTTGAAAGGTTTTCCAGTGGAAACTGGGTCAAGTGTTTACCCAACACTCTGCCCTGCCTTTGTCAGATTTCCAGAGGGCTGGGGAAGTGAAAGAAACTTCTTCACACACAATACCTAACAAACTTTTGAAGATACAGGCAATTAACTCTGAAGCAATTATTTAACCCTTTTGTAATTAAGTGAATTGATTGTTTATATCTAGTACAGTAAAATGAAAACAACAAAAAAATGCCATGGAAAAACTCT